>CP092864.1:162109903-162152085 GCA_030710605.1 Cordylochernes scorpioides
CTTTTAATTAATTGGCATGTGGGACAAGACCTAACATATTTGGCAATTGCGTGTGTCATTCCATGCAAGTGTATTTGATGGAAATGATTCTCGTTATCTGTGAAACACCGGGATGGTTATATTCTAAATGTACTTTTTTTATTAATGTGTTTTGTAGTTAAGGAGAAACGATGACTTTTTCGTCGAGACTTTTCGAGTTAGAGTGTAAAGGCCTTCTGGTTTTATTGTTGCGTTTGGATAGAGGAGCTCAAGGGGTTGTTGTTCCTTCATTTGTGTAGCGCTGAGTAATCCACAAAACGGATTGCGCGATAGGAAAACCGCCTCATGCTGTTTCGATCCTTTGATGTAACGTACTCTTATTTGTACCTCTTTAGACTCCATCGAAATAGCCGTCTAGTTGAATTTTTTATGGTCTTTTAGGAATGTGCTCATATTATATAAAATTTATCAATGGGTTTTAGAAAATTGCTGATGCATTAACTGGTCTTATAGAAAAATAATGTATCTTTTACTTGAATAGACAATCAAGAAAAAGCCATTCAAACCCTTAAAGTAGCATTGAAACTGCCCCGATCTTAGGGCACTTTGATCCAAATGCAACTACTTATAATCATACTGACGCGTATAACATCAGGCTGGGTGCAACATTAGTCCAAAGGTTCAGGGATAAAGAAAAGGTGATCTCATATTTGAGTCGAACACTGTGCAAACCTGAGCAAAATCATTCGACTACTGAAAAAGAATGTCTAGCTGTTGTGGGGTAAATGTCCAAGTTACGACCCTACCTATATGGAAGGTACTTCCAAATCGTAACTGATCATCACGCACTATTGGCAGGACGGGCACTGAAGATCCAGGAATATAATTCCGAAATTATACACAAATCGGGAGAAAAAAACATCTGGACTCTGGTGGTTTATCTAGAGGACCCTTACTGGAAAACAATTGAGACGAAGATTATGAAAGAGTATTTTTGAATCAAATAATAAATGGAGTGGATGACTTTATTGAGAATTTTAAGGAAACCTTAGTGGAAACAAGCGTTAACTTTCACAGAACTTTGAAGAGGAAATTGGGTGTCTCTACAAGAAAAGTCCAAATCCTGAAGGCAGGGCGTGGTTGTTGGTAGTGCCAACAAAAAAAAAAGGAAGAATTCATGAGTGAATACCACAACCATATACTGAATGGCCATTTGGGCGTCGCCAGAACCACATACCGATTGAATTATAAATACTATTGACTTTTTGTAAAGACGTGCCATCTTTGCCAAAGTCGGAAAGGTTCAAATCAGTTGCCTTGTGGACTTTTACAACCTATTCCCCCAGCTAACTACCTTTTTCAAAGAATCAAAATTGATTTTGTTGGCCCGTTGCCATCAACGAAAAGAAAAAGGAAATGGATCATTGTGATGACGGATTATTATACAAGTATGCTTGAACAAAGGCAGTATCGGAAGCAACAGTAAAAGAAGTCTCTACATTTTATTCGAACATATCGTTTTTCGTTACGAGGCCCCAAGATTTCTTATTAGTGATAGAGGTTCACAATTCACTAGCAATTTGATGAAGGACGTCATGAAAATGTGCAAAGGTAAACACTGCTTTACGACGAAATACTACCCCCAGACTAATGGACTAACCGAACGGCTAAATAAAACTTCAATCAATATGATCAGCATGTATGTGAATACAGACCAAAAGAACTAGGACGAAAACCTCCCTTTTATCACCCTCGCGTATGATATCGCGATTCAAGAAACCACAGGTTACTCTCCATTAATCCTGTTGTTTATGAGGGAGCCCATGTCCATCTCAGAAGACGAGAATGTCCCAGTGGACAGTAACATATATGATTACGATAAATATATATAAAAATACTTAGATAAAATAGCAAGGACGAGACAGGTAGTCGTTAACAATATAGAGAAGACCCAGAAGAGAATGAAAAGAAGCTATGATATAAAACACAATTAGATGATCTATGAACCAGGACATTTAGTGGCAGTTTAGACACCAGTCAGGAGAATCGGAAAATGTGAAAAACCATTGAGAGAATATTTTGGCCCATATCGAATATTAAAGAAGCTGTCCAAGGTAAATTACTTAATTGAGCTGAAAGATAATCCTGGTCAAGACCCATTGATTGTCCATGTATCAATACCCATAACCTATTTTTAAAGAATTGCTGAGGTCATTCACGAGGACGTGACGAACTCTGGAGAAGGTGAAGTGTTTCATCATGGCTAATGCACCTATTTTATTTCAATTTGTAATATTATTTTTCATATATATATTTTAAATTAAAATTGATATTTTATATTTATATTATTAAACAGAATATATATTATAAACAGATAAACATTTTTGATATCAGAATATAAACGTTTATGGAGATAAGAATCTTTATTTTGATCATCTCAAGCTTTCGGGCTTGTCTGCCCTTCCACAGGAGAACAATACATTAAGAATATAACGCCGCCTGATGCTGAAACTATTATGAATCTATATACATATATTATATACATTTTCACTAGGATATTTTTGCATATTATTTTGCTTAAGATATGTTTTTATTTGATTACATATTTACATATTTTACTATTGTTTGTTTTATTCTATGAGTTATATCATATGGGTTGGGAATTCTACTATTTTATGTTAGTTTTATAATGGCTATTGGCTATTACGTATAAGTTACAACATATTATTGTTGATATTATTAGCTGTTACTAGGATATATCGTGTTATATATTTCGGGCAAGTCTATTTTTCTATTGATGCTGTTGTGTTTACTGGATAATAAAGATTCAATGATTAGTCTTTGATATTTGCTATTTATGTTGTTGTAATGTATTTTGCGTTCTTCTAATGCGAAAGTATGACCTGTTTCTTTGCAGTGTTGGAAAATTAGGGATCTATTGTCTTGGTTTATTATGTTTCTTTTATGTTCATATATTCTATTGCTGACTCTCCTTCCTGTCTCCCCCCACGTATTTGATATGGCAGTTATTGCATTCTAAGGAATATATTGCTTCTTTTTTGTTAGTGGGTTTTATGATATTAGATTTATTCTTAGATAATGGATTTTTAATGATGGAGCCATTGTTAGGGGAATTACTGTAATATGTTTGGATACCGAAGTTTTTTATGTAGTTGGCTATTGTTATAGATGCTTGTAAAAATGGAATGTAACATATTGCCCTGTAAATATCTGTGGTTTTGTTAATTGGGTTATTGATCCAAATTCGGTATCCAAACATATTACAGTAATTCCCCTAACATTGGCTCCATCATTAAAAATCCATTATCTAAGAATAAATCTAATATCATAAAACCCACTAACAAAAAAGAAGCAATATATTCCTTAGAATGCAATAACTGCCATATCAAATACGTGGGGGAGACAGGAAGGAGAGTCAGCAATAGAATATATGAACATAAACGAAACATAATAAACCAAGACAATAGATCCCTAATTTTCCAACACTGCAAAGAAACAGGTCATACTTTCGCATTAGAAGAACCCAAAAAACATTACAACAACATAAATAGCAAATATCAAAGACTAATCATTGAATATTTATTATCCAGTAAACACAACAGCATCAATAGAAAAATAGACTTGCCCGAAATATATAACACGATATATCCTAGTGACAGCTAATAATATCAACAATAATATGTTGTAACTTATACGTAATAGCCAATAGCCATTATAAAACTAACATAAAATAGTAGAATTCCCAACCCATATGATAACTCATAGAATAAAACAAACAATAGTAAAATATGTAAATACCTTAATCAAATAAAAACATATCTTAAGTAAAATAATACTCAAAAATATCCTAGTGAAAATGTATATAATAGATGTATATTGTTGCACTGGGCTGCGGTTTGGCAGATTCTTCAGTCTTGTTTCTCTCCTCAGACGTGTCTTGCATCTTTCCAGAACGTGTCTCAACCATTCTACAAGGTTAAACCAGTCAATAATAAGACAACTATATATTTAGGTAGCACCTATAAAGTCCCTTTATTTATCACATCAAAGTTTAAAGCAGGTGGGGTATTTAGTGTATCAAAATGCAAATGTTTTATAGTACATAATATATTTATAGTAATAATCTGTTTTATAAAAATAAATAAATGTATAATTTGAATTTTAAATATATTAAAAATAATATTATAAATAATTTTAAAAATACGCGCATTAATCATGATGCAACACTTCCCCCTTTCCAGAGGTCGTCACGTCCTCGTGAGTGACCTCATCAATTCTTTCAAAATAGGGTTTGAGTCTTGAGACATGGACAATCAATGGGTCTTGGCCAGGATTATCTTTCGGCTCAATTAAGTAATTTACGTTGGACAGCTTCTTTAATATTCGATATGGGCCAAAATATTTTCTCAATAGTTTTTCACATTTTCCGATTTTCCTGACTGGTGTCCAAACTGCCACTAAATGTCCTGGTTCATAGATTCTCTCGTTGTGTTTTTTTGTCATAGTTTATTTTCATACTTTTCTGAGTCTTCTCTGTGTTGTTAATGACTACCTGTCTCGCCCTTGCTATTTTATCTAAGTAGTTTTCTATATATTCGTCGTAATCGTCCATGTTACTGTCCGTTGAGATATTCTCGTCGTCTAAGAGGGACATGGGTTCCCTCCCAAACAACAGGAAAAATGGAGAGTAGCCTGTGGTTTCTTGAATTGTGGTATTATACGCGTGGGTGATAAAAGGTAGGATTTTGTCCCAGTTCTTCTGATCCGTATTCACATACAGCTGATCATATTGATTAAAGTTCTATTTAGCCGTTCCGTTAGTCCGTTAGTCTGGGGGTGGTTGCTCGTTGTGAAGCAATGTTTAACTTTGCACATTTTCATAACCTCCTTCATCAAATTGCTAGTGAATTGTGAACCTCTGTCGCTGATAAGAAATCTTGGAGCCCCGTGACGTAAAAATATATGTTCGATTAAAAATGTAGAAACCTTTTTCACTGTCGCTTCTGGTACTGCCTTTGTTTCAGCATACTTAGTATAATAATACGTCAAAACAATTATCCATTTCCTTCTTCTTTTCGTTGATGGCAAGGGGCCAACAAAGTCAATTCCGATTCTTTCAAAAGGGTAGTCAGCTGGGGGAATAGGTTGTAAAAGTTCAGATGGCAACTGATTTGAACCTTTCCGACTTTGGCAAAGATGGCACGTCTTTACAAATTCGGAAACATCTTTCAGCATGGAAGGCCAATAGTATTGATTCTTCAATCGGTATGTGGTTCTGGCGACGCCCAGATGGCCATTCAGCATATGGTTGTGGTATTCACTCATGATTTCTCTCCTCTCTTCTTTGGCACTACCAGCAACCATTCTCTACCTTCAGGATTTGGATTTTTCTTGTAGAGACACCCATTTTCTTCTTTAAAGTTCCGTGTAATTGAACGCTTGTTTCCACTAAGGTTTTCCTTAATATTCTCAATAAAGTCATCCTTTTCGTCTATTATTTGATTCAGAAATAGTCTTTCGTAATCCTCGTCCCATTCGTTTTCTGGTAAGGGTCCTCTAGATAGACCATCAGCGTCCAGATGTTTTTTCCCGATTTGTGTATAATTTCGAAATTATATTCCTGAATCTTCAGTGCCCATCGTACTAATCGACCGGTCGGATCTTTTAAATTCTTAAGCCAGCATAGTGCGTGATGATCAGTGACGATTTTAAAGTGCCTTCCATATAAATAGGGCCGTAATTTTGATATCGACCACACTACAGCTAAACATTCCTTTTCGGTGGTTGAATAATTTTGCTCAGGTTTACTTAGGGTTCGGCTCAAATATGATATTACCTTCTCTTCGCCACCGATATTTTGAATTAGTGTTGCGCCTAAGCCGATGTTAGAGGCATCTGTGTGAATGCAGGTGGCTGCATTTGGATCAAAGTGACCTAAAATTGGCGGATTTATAAGAGCTTTTTTAAGGTTTTGGAACGCTTCTTCCTGTTTTCCTGTCCAGATAAATTGCACATTTTTTCTGATGAGACTGGTCAATGGGTCAGCGATTAATGAGAAATCTTTGATAAATTTTCTATAATATGAGCACATTCCTAGGAATGATTGCACTTCTTTGGCCTTCTTGGGCTGAGGAAAATCTCTAACGGCTTTGATATTATATTCGGCAGGTTTTATACCCTCTTGGTTGGTTATATGTCCAAGGATCTCAAGTTCCTCGAAAGCAAATCTGCATTTCTTGGCGTTCAGTTTTAAATTTGATTCGCTGAAGCATCTGAGGACAGCTTCAAGTCTTTTAATGTGGGTTGGAAAGTCCGAGCTGTATATAATCACATCGTCCAGGTAGCAAAGGCAAATCTGCCATCTCAGATTTCCGAGGACATTGTCCATGTTCCTCTCAAAAGTAGCAGGGGCGTTGCATAGACCGAAGGGCATTACGTTGAATTCATATAATCCATGTGCCGTAGTGAAAGCCGTCTTCTCTTTCTCTCTCTCTTCAATTTCGACTTGCCAATATCCCGATTTGAGATCTATTGCTGAGAAGTACTTGGATCCTTGGAGAGTATCCATTACATCATCAATTCTTGGGAATGGATAAACATCCTTCACTGTTACTTCATTTAATATCCTGTAGTCCACACAAAATCTGTATTTACCATCTCGTTTTTTGACCAATATAACGGGAAAGGACCAGGGACTTGAAGATTGTCTAATTATTCCTTCTTCAAGCATCTCGTCTATTTGATCCTTTATGATGGTTCTTTCCTTAGCGCTTACCCGGTAAGGCTTGTGCTTTATCGGTTTTGCGTCTTCTGTATGAATCTGATGTTTTGCCAAATTGGTCCTGCCTAACCTTGATGAGAACAAATCAGTATACTTGGCCAAAATTTGTTTTATCCTCTCTTGTTCTTTAAATGATATTTTTTTGTTTATTTGAAATTGTATTTCGTCATTTTCATTCTGCTTCTCTTTATTCTCTATAAAATTTACCCCTGCAGGAAGACTTTCATAAGCCAATGTTTGGTCTTTCGTGATTTTTAAAGGTCGAGGATAAGGGTTCGTTATCCAGATATGGGTTTTCTTATCCGTGACAGTAAGCAAACTTCTTGCCAATCGAAGACCATTTGTTTGAGTCAATCTGTAGTTCTCTTCGATGACATATTCGCCATCCTCTGTTTCTATTGAGGCCCTAATCAATTTAATAGATAGTTTAGGTATAACGGTATCTGTAGTGCTCTTTATTTTTTTTTAGATCATAATTGCCTACGTCATGATTACTCATCAAATTATATTTTATTGTTTCTCGTTTACAATCAATTTTAGCATTCATTTTTTTAAGGAAATCTCGTCCAAGAATAAGAGTTCATAGATGCGCGTCCATTACTACAAATTCATGGGATAATTCAGTGTCATCAATTTTTAAATCTAAAATAATGCTACCTACAATATCTAATTTTTTCCCATCGGGTCCTGAACACGTTTTAGTGAGACTATTTCACGGCCAGCAAAAAGTGCTGTTCTTAGGTCGACCACTGAAAGATCTGCGCCTGTATCAATCAAAGCTTCGCATAACCCTATCTTGTCCACATTAATATTAATTTTGTACCTAGGATCCAACTTTCTAATTCCATTTATGGTCGACTTGCTTTGATTGAAGGAATCAGGCGCGACACTTAGTTTAAATCTTCCAACACGGAATATCTATTCCGTGTAGGAATAATCGTTTGTGTGTCATTACAAACATCCGCATAGAGGCGAGCCCGTGTATAATCTTTCCTTTCGTCCATTTGAATATTTTCTTGGCTCTTGTCTTGGGAAACTGAGGGGTCCTCTTCTACGATCCTCACAAACTTGACTCTGCAATACCGCGCTACGTGTCCTGGCTTGTTACACTTGAATCTGGACTCTTATTGTATGTTTTCCTTGGGTAGACCGGTTTTGGCTCAGGAATGGGAGTGTAAAATCGTCTAGGGGCAGATACCTGGGGCAGCGGCTTGTTCTGGTAGTACCTCGGAGCGGGGGCCTGGGGCTTGGGGGTGTTCTGGTAGTACCTCGGAGCGGGGGCCTGGGGCTTGGAGGTGTTCTGGTCTGGTCTTCTGAACGACGGAGCGTTCTTCCATTGCTCTTGATGATGGGAACGAGGAGAGCGTGGTCCATTATATAGAGCCTTTGACTTTTCTACACGTTCTTGATAATTATTTTCAAACAAATCCATCTTTTTACACAATCTTAGGATTTCGTTGGTATTCTTGGGAGGGTTTAAGTAGAGGGCAAAAGACTATTCTTTCTTTAACCCTCCAATAACCCAATTTATTTTATTCTCTTCTTCCATTTGGGGGTCGAACTTGTTGCACAGAACCAGGATATCCTCTGGAAACCTGATTGCAGGTTCATTCCACTGCTGCATTCTGTTTAGCCTCATCTTCATTTCTTCTTTGTTGGCGTCTGAGGCAAAATCCTGAATTAGGCGGCTCTTGAAATGTTCCCAGCTGGTAAAACTTATCTTGTGTAGGTCCAGCCAGGCTTTGGCGCTACCAATCATGTTCATGGCTGCATAGCGAGAAATAATATATTCTGCCCAATGGTACAGGAAGCCAATTTCTTCAAGGGACTCAATCCATGGGCGAGGGTCTTCTGTTCCATCATATTTGGGGATGTCTATGTTGGGGTTCAAGACAACTGGGTCGGCATTTGCATCTCTACCAATTGTTGCACTGGGCTGCGGTTTGGCAGATTCTTCAGTCTTGTTTCTCTCCTTAGACGTGTCTTGCATCTTTCCAGAACGTGTCTCAACCATTCTACAAGGTTAAACCAGTCAATAATATGACAACTATATATTTAGGTAGCACCTAGAAAGTCCCTTTATTTATCACATCAAAGTTTAAAGCATGTAGGGTATTTAGTGTATCAAAATACGAATGTTTTATAGTACATAATATTTTATAGTAATAATCTGTTTTATAAAAATAAATAAATGTATAATTTAAATTTTAAATATATTAAAAATAATATTATAAATATTTTTAAAAATACGCGCATTAATCATGATGCAACAATATAGATTCATAATAGTTTCAGCATCAGGCGGCGTTATATTCTTAATGTATTGTTCTCCTGTGGAAGGGCAGACAAGCCCGAAAGCTTGAGATGATCAAAATAAAGATTCTTATCTCCATAAACGTTTATATTCTGATATCAGATATCCAAAGGAGATTTAAATTGTTTCAGATAAACATTTTATAGGGATAAACATTTCACATTTCCAATTTTTATTCGAATTATTTAGTTTAATTATCTTATATAATCACATATTTAAACTTTATTATTTTATTTTAAAACCAATAGGTGACCGGATTTACTAATCGTACATCGACTTGCTCCGGTGGCCGAATCGACTGGACTTGCGTCGCATCACTCTTCCGATCCGGTAAATATTAATATTAACCAAATTCAATTAGGTTTTTTTTTTATACTCAAAACCTCAATTTATATTTGAAATTTTATGAATTTAACATCGTCGCTGAATAGTTGTTCTATTTTCCTTAACGATTTCTTTAAATTAAATGGACAAAAAAAAATTACATAAATTTGTTTATTTCTATTGGTAGATAGTATGGAAATAATAATACAAACATTATAAAATTACCTTTTTTGTCGACTATGGTTAGGCAAACTAAAGATCGTATTTCAAATTTAAAAGAAATAAATAATCAAGATATATAAGAACTAATGAAGAAAACAATTACAAATGTGTTAGACCTAAATTTTAAAGTAATTAAATATGAATTATTTTTAAAAATCCAACATATGCTCAAGTAGCTTGCGTAGAAACACCAAGGGATTACATAGAAAGAAAAACAAGATATACATAAGGAGTTCACAATTGTGGCAATACCTATGAATGAGGAAGATAACACAAAAATATATCAAGCTATGCAATGTTAATGAACTTAGGGACGAGGGGAGATATTTAACAAAATTATAAATGCTAGGAAATCGGTAATTATAAAGACTCATGCAAAATTAGACGTGGATTCTCTAAATAATGAGTTAGGTAGGGCAGAGGAACTTGTTATTAACAATTCTTCTTTTCCCAAAACTAAGATCCTACTGTGGTATTCAAAAATGTAAATAAACCTACTGAAATCGCAAATTTTACAGAAATAATCTGCAGCATGAATCCCGAGTTGAGCGAAATGGAAAACGAGATATGATGTTTTGTTTAGCATGAAATCGAGAATGCCTCACCACAACATAGTTTTAAGGGCATCCCCAAAGGTTTACAAGATTTTAAAAAATATAGATAATAAATTATACCCTGACTTTGAATTCTGTTATGTGGAGGATAAGGATATTAGTAAAACAATATCAGCAATGTCTACAATTCAATCCAAATCAAAAACTTTCAGATTGTATCAACATCGAACTATGCAAAATATACGGCACGCAAGGAATCCATGATTGCTAAAAAATAAGTAGATGTTATAATTGTCTAAAGCATCCAAGACTCAGGAATTCACCGAATCAGAGCAAACTACACAGATTGTCCTTTATACAAAAAAAACAGATAGACAGAATTATTCAAAGAACTATGTATTTTCCAACCGATAATTAGGCTAAATAACAGCATAAGTTTATAGTCTATTGAGTTTGATAATCATGTAAGGAAAAGGAATTAAATGTTTACAACAAAATGTGAGAAAAGGTTTCTTGACACTGAGTGAGCTTCAAGCTGCAATAAGAAAATAACCCACCAGTTATCATCTTAATACATGAACCCTACCTGATTAATAGAAAGGTAGTTTTTAATCGAGAATCTTAAATAGTTTATTCAACGACAGACTCACAAATATACACTGCAACGATTTATATGTATAAAAGTATAAAATACAATAAAATAAACAAATCCACAAGCTCCTTTTGTACCACCACTTCCATATTTTCAGAAAAATCAAATATGTTCAAAGAAAACTTTTATATACATCCAAATAGATTTAATGACACGCTCCGATCATTCCTCAAGGAGCTTCTGGAAAACTACAATAACAACCTATTATTCAATGTGGGGACTTCAATTCTAGACACCCCGTCTGGTTTCATTCGACTACAACTTTAAATGGTTTCAAGCTCCACACTCCATCATAGACCAATATCAAAATTCGAAACTATTTTAAAGGCGTATTATTCTTTTTGAAATTAAACAATTTTTACTGCCCTTTCTGCAATGGAAAAATTAATGGGAGGGCCTGGCTCATAAGTGGTGTACCTTCCCAGCGGTTTTGCCAGTTCAATCTACCATACCGCTGTTATATTGCATTTTTGGAATATACTATTATTGTGCCTTCTACAAGCTTCGGTAAGCTTTTTAAGGCAAAACTCATAGTTAGGTGTCTCCGAGCAACCCGCCGCAGAGGAGGGCCAAGGAGAGGGCTGGAGAGGCGACGGCAAGGCCGTGGGCGCCCCGGGGGAGAGGAGGGCTAGTGCACGCCGTTTTGAGGGAACCAAGGCAGCGCCGAGCACAACTCCGGCACTGAAGGCTTCAAAAATATGGGATCATCAGAGATACTGTTGCTAGACTCTTGGAATGAGTATTTTAGAAGAACTATGGACATAAGCTTTGAGGGCAGTTGAATTACATACATTTATAAATATATAATATGCTTCGAGCAATCGCTCTTCCGCAAATATCAAATTGTTTCTTTTATTAGAACATTTATAATATGATGCACTAGCGCGCCATCTGTTAACAAAACTCGAAATTAAACAATTTCTACTGCCCTTACTGCAATAGAAAAATGATGAGCCAGGCCCTCCCATTAATTTTTCCATTGCAGTAAGGGCAGTAGAAATTTTATAATTTCAAAAAGAATATTACGCCTTTAAAATAGTTACGAATTTTGATAACATATGGCGCGCTAGTGCATCATATTATAGACCAATAGAGCTTATTTATTCATAAAGTTAAGATTTCCACTTGCCGTAATTAAAGAATCAATAAGTCCTGTACAAAACTGGAAGTCAACTATATTGACACACATTTCAGACGATTTTGCAATAGCCTTTGATATATATTATGATATTAACAGGCAAAGGATTGTTCAAAGCTCTAAATAGAATTTTATATAATTATAATAAAAATATGCTGATTGGAAAACATATATCGAAAAAATGTCAATACAAGACCATGATAATATTATCACCAAGATAAATCACGTGTCCAATATCAAAGATATTGACAATATTGAAAAGATACTCGCCCAAATAATTAAAGAGAAAGCTTATCTGTCACTAAATGTCAGGACAAACAGTAGAAATCATAAACCCAATGCATACTGGTGGGATGGGAATCTGGAAAATATTAAATATGATTTTCACTATATCAGTAATTCGTATTATCGACATGGAGGGACCTTTGAAAAGACCTATAAATCAATGAGAGTAAGAGTTTCAGAGAGAATAAGTTGGAAAATATTTTTAGAAGAAAGTCATTCAACAAATTCTTTTGGTGATGTTTACAAGATTTTCAAGTCTTTGAGAATTAAAATATGAATTTAAGATTACCATTAATAGATAATCTACGAGATCATTTGAAGTTGATAAAATAAATTGGAGATTTGGATAATAATGATCAAATTTTGATTATAAATTACACGCTTGAATATAAAAATAAAAGCAGCGTTTTACATTGAATCGAAAGAAACAGAAATTATATTGAAGACAAACATTAAAAAAGCACCTGGTCCGGATTACATTAGAAAACATAATAACATGCAAAAATTAGCAACAAGCTAAAAATAATAATAATAATCCCTATTCTAAATCAACTATTCAATAAATGTATAGAAATCGGATATTATCCGGATGAATGGAAAAAATCATCTCAAAACCAGGCAAAGCTAATTACGAAGAAAATATAAGTTATAGACCTATATCATTGATATCTAATCTCTCTAAAATATTTGAGAATATAATAAAAAATAAATTAAGTAACTAATATTTAGAGAATGATTCAATGAGCTCAAGGCAACACGGTTTTATGCAATATAGATAAACAAAAACGGGAATGTAAAAAATAATAGAAACTATATTGAAGCATAAACAAAATGTACTGACTTTACTATGGGTATATAGCCATAGATATTTTCTTATGTAGATACCACTATGTAAATAACGCTATGTAGTTAATAGTAATATTTAAATAAAGGGTTTTTTCAAACGTAAAAAATGAACTGACTTCCTTGATAACCGTACATTTAGCTGGTGCATTCGACAATGCATGGTGACCTTCGATCATTAAAAGATTGGGTAATGATAATGTTCGCTCTGATTTAATACAAATTATAAAATTTTATTTGAACAATGAAAGTGGTGAAATTTACATTCGATCAGCAACTATTTGTAAGAAACTAACTAAAGGACAGGGTGGACATATATCCCCACTTTTATGGAATATTTTGCTTAATGATCTGTTGATAAATATTGAATCTCTGAATTAATATATCATATATAAGATGTTGTCACAATAATTTGCTGGAATGAGACTGTAGAAGGATTAAACACCATTGGTGAATACGCCTAATGCCATGTGGTTTAATGATGTAATAGAAATAAAATAACGATCAGTACAGAGAAAACTAATATGTCATACCTGAATAACAGGCAAAATATTCCCATTAAGATCAATAATAACAATTATAATGCCGGTTAATCAAGTAAATATTCTAGGAATGCTATTCAAAAATCATAAAAGAAATAATAAAGTTAACTTTACACCTCATCTTAATGCTATCATATGTAAAGAAGGACGAATGAAAAATATATTATGTTCCCTAGGCGGCAATATGTGGGTTTGAATACTCAAAAGAGGTTAACTTTATATAAAACAATCAAAGGGCCAGTACTTACATTTGGATAAAAAATCTGGCTTAAATTTTAAACAATCGCTGTAACCAAAACCTGAATTCCATGCAGTATTAGATAATTTTATGGGCAGTTAGAGCATACAAAACCACTTCATCAAACTGTGTACATATTCTATCAAAAATACCACTCCTAACAGATTATATAGAATCTAGGAAAATCAATTATAGCCTAGCTCTACTATAGGCAGAAGATTTAATCACTTATCAACCCCATGCTTAAAGTATAGGCAAGTCATTTCAATAGTCAAAATAAATGAAGTTTTTGTTGATACATAAATATATGTAAAAAAAAAAAGATTTCAACCAACATAAATATATATAATAAATAAATATTATTTAAAATAAATAATACAAAATTATTGATATGAGGCAAAAAAGTAAATATATTCATTTACATTGGATGAAGGCACGTGAATAGAAGGAAATGAATTAGTCGATAAAATAGATAAAGAATCTTATAAATTTCCCATTCCATATCAATTGATTCCTATACCTAAATCATATTTAAAAAGGAAATTAAAGGGGTCTCGCCTGGGTAGTTGAATCACCATTGGGGTGTTGCCTGGGTAGTTGAAGAGGTGATGATTACAGAAGGCCTTGGTGGCAAGAATAAAAAACGATACAGTCCTCTAAAGGTAAATACCATACAGCTTTTAATCCGTTAAGAAAAAGGGAAACTCAACAATATTTCTTATTTTTATTTTATTTCAATTTAAAGCGATATGCCCCCCTAGAGACACTTGCGCTGTTATAAATGTATGCCTTTAAATTTCAAACATATATATACAATAATAAAGATATTTATTAATATGCTGAAATTTTGGTGTAAATAAGTTAACTGTTTCTGAAGCAACTCTTTGATGCACTCTCATGTAGACTTACAGAGCCAGATCATTGAGTTTTCCCGCAAGTTCAAATAGTAATTATATTGCCACGTCGAAAATGAGGAGAGACAAACTTCGGGATGACACAGCAATTCATTTAAGGCAAGAACAAACAATGAATAAAAACAAAAGATAAGCAATGAGGAAAGTTTTAAAGTAGCAAAATATTAACATAAAAAATAATATTTTGTTAATAAAATAATAGATACTTCGCTACATAGCTCCTTCCCTATGGGAGCTGTGACTCACAGCTTGCAATTATTGTGGTTACTGACATAGATCTGACGTGCTTCTGCCAAGGATTCCATCGAAGTCTTGGAACTTTGTCCCTAGTACCTTTGCGTCTTTTTTCCTTCGGCGTGAAAAGCAGCTTTGTCGTCGTATCGTCTATAGGGACATCGTCATCTGGAGGGAAGTCTTGGCTTTGACCCGGCGGTAGAATCTTGGAGTTAGTCTCTGAAAATGTAGATCACAGCACCCATGGCCTCTAGGTCTTCTCGGCGATCATCAGTCTTTCTTCCCTAATTTACCCAGTAAATCCACCAAAATGCTACTTGGAAAATTAGAAAAGACAAACTTCGGTATGACACAGCAATTTATTCAAGGCAAGAACAAACTATGAATGATAAACACAAGATAAGCAAAGAGGTAAGTTTACAGAGTAGCAAAATATAAACATGAAAAATGATACTCTGTTTATATATAAAATAATAAATACTTTGCTACAATATTATATTCGAAATTGGCACAGAGTCAAAAAAAGGTGATGAAAGGGCTGTTATGCCTATATCGTCCCTTGGCTTTCTCATCTAACTTAGCCGAGTTGCTTTTGCCAATAGCAAATTTCTGCCAAGTTACTTCAACTTAGCCTGTCTGCAAAGTTAAAGACACACAATGGATTTTTGTTGAGCGTTAATTGGTACATATTTTATTTGGATTATGATTATTTCAAATGATTAATTTAGATAATGTAACTAAAGATGAATTAGGAATCTGTGCGTTCCCGATCACCCTGATATAACCCAGAATTCTGGAAATTTGTCAACATGCATCATCATATGCATCATCATCAGGCTCAGTGTATATATTTTCAGGGTTTCAATGTGCTCTGGGAGTATATTAAAATATTATTACAAGATATATTGACAGTAAGATACGGAAAGAAGTTAAATAAAAGCTTTAAAAAAAGGCTTTCAATAGATATAAAAGAGATGGCTAAGAATTGTGTGCAATACCAGCATTCGATGTGACGAATGGTATAGGGTTACATTCTCAAAGAAAATCAATACGATCAATTGGGTGAAATAAGATTAATGAATCGCAGAGTTTGCGGCTTATTGGAAATTGATACTCTACGAAATCTGTGATAATTGGAATCGACTATTTCAAGCCAGTCTTGGTTTCAGAATGTCTATCTATTATGTTATCTCTTTGTCCTGCTAAATTGTCCTTTTATATTTAATCAATCATTTTTTCTTTAAATAATATACAGGGTGATCCAAAAGTCCCGCACAACTTTAAAAATTAATAACTCCGCGAATATTTGCGCTAGAGCAATGCGATAAAGACCATTGTTGTTAGGATGCAATGGGATTTTTATGGCAAATAAGGAAAATTTCGAAATTTATTTCAGTTACAACTTTATTTACAATATAATACACTGCGGCCTGTGATTGTAAAACGACACTAGAAGTTACACCGCATGAGTCTCTTTTCAACGATAAATTATTTTTTTTTCAAGGTGAAATATCGACTATTTCTAACCTTTTTGGATGAGGTATGAAAGGATGAATTATGAAGAGTAATGACGAACGGAAAAATAAAAGTGTCCAGGGATGGGAATCGAACCCACAATGTTCCGCTTACCGGGCAGATGCCATGTCCACTAGGCTACCCTGGACGTATTTTTCCGTTCGTCATTACTCTTCATAATTCATCCTTTCATACCTCATCCAAAAAGGTTAGAAATAGTCGATATTTCACCTTGAAATAAAAAATAATAATTTATCGTTGAAAAGAGACTCATGCGGTGTAACTTCTAGTGTCGTTTTACAACTTTATTTGCTAGATGGCGCTCTACCAGAATCAGAGATTGAGCCGCCAAATTGTTTGATAAATTGAAAAATATAACTGATCGACACGTATTTTTCCTTTTTGAATTCCAGGAAAAAACCCTAATAATATCAAATGATAAATTAATAAAATACCATTTCGCCAAAGGTTATAAGAATTGGTTGACGATTTTAAATGCAATCTGAGATATGTAAAATAGGTATATGCAAATTAAAACATGTAGTAAAAAATATTTATATTTTAGATGGAGTTTTGTGAAATAGATTGAATGTTTGAAAAACACTGCTGATATCACTACACGATTTTTGAAATGTTAATATAGTACCAAAAATTATGATGGCACTATTAGTAGGATTTCTTGCTATAAGGAATGTGTAGTTTCTTGACTGATTGGCGACACTTGACTATTTAACTGGATATTTATCATGATCCGAAAATGAAATATAGAGGGGGGTGACAAAATCTATTTGTTTTCACTTTATTCCAAATATCCTATGGGTTTGACAAATGTTATCATTGTTTATTATACTGTACATAATTTTGAAAATGTATCCACTAGAAAAAACATTTTTAAATCGACCTTTTGCGTTGAAAAACGTGGCAGTAAAATCATTTTGTATTATTTTTTTGCGCAAATTTTCTAAAGTTGGTGGGGTACGGAGAATATTCCTTATGCTATTTCTTCTAATGAGCGAAAAGCGATAAACTAAACATAAGGGGTAAAATTGTGTATACCAGTGTTATTCGAGAAGTTATAACACTTTGGCCTGCACGACATAATATAAGATATGGGCAAATGACAAACAAAAATATTACTGTTCACAGAAAAAAAAAAAGATCCAAGATGTGAGGACAGCATTTATTATTCCCATAACCCAAAACAAAGAGCTGCAAAATATAACACATGAGGTAACTGCCTTCTCTCTTGTATTAGGTCACAATCCTTGCTCAATGTGGCCCCCTTCATTCTCAAACACCGCCTGCAGACGATAGATGACAGAATGGTCACAATTAAATATTTGAAATTTATAAAACGTGCCATATTATAGAAGCCTTCAACATGGCCAATGTGGTAGGCCGGCATCGATAAAAACGCGACTTAATGTACCCCCATAACCGAAATTGTAAGGCGTCAAGTCTGGTAATATTGGAGGCCACTGGTATATGAAGTGGCGACTTATCCCACGATTTTCACCGAACGTATCCTTCAGCAATTGTTTGGCACCGCGGGAGATATGAGGAGGTCCACCATTTTGCATGAATGTTATTTCGCTTAATACTTGTCTGTCCTGCAATACAGTAATAACCTTTTCTCTCAAAAGTTGAACATAACGTTCACCAGTTACAAAAACGGTTTTAAAAGTTCTTCCATTGATTTTTTCAAAGAAAATGGCTCAATAATAAAGGAAGAAGTGAACCCACCCAAAACTGTAACTCTGGGCTGAAGAAGTGGCATTTCTGTAAAAATCCTAGGGTTTTCTGTTGCCAAAATGAGGCAGTTTTGAATGTTAAATTCTTCCTTTAGATAAGGGAAAAGTGAAGCTCAAGGTTTAAAGGAGCTCAAAAAGCCCTTTGTTAAAGGTTTAAAAGAGCTCAAGGGAAAAGTGAAGCTCAAGGTTTAAAGGAGCTCAAAAAGCCCTTTGTTGAAGGTTAAAAGGAGCTCAAAGGAAAAGTGAAGCTCAAGGTTTAAAGGAGCTCAAAAAGCCCTTTATTAAAGGTTTAAGGGAGCTCAAGGGAAAAGTGAAGCTCAAGGTTTAAAGGAGCTCAAAAAGCCCTTTGTTAAAGGTTTAGGGGAGCTCAAGGGAAAAGTGAAGCTCAAGTAAGGATAAAGAACTTGAGGAAGCTCAAGTAGGGATAAAGAAGTTGAGGAAGCTCAATATAAGGTTAAAGAATTCTAAGAGGTTAAAGGAAAATCTAAAGAACTCAAGGAAGCTAAGATAAATCTAGGGGGACAAAACTAAAGGATACCTACAAGGTGAAAGGATACCTACAAGGTGAAAGGCTACCTACAAGGTGAAAGGATAACTACAAGGTGAAAGGATACTTACAAGGTGAAAGGATACCTACAAGGTGAAAGGCTACCTACAAGGTGAAAGGATAACTACAAGGTGAAAGGATACTTACAAGGTGAAAGGATACCTACAAGGTGAAAGGATAACTACAAGGTGAAAGGATACTTACAAGGTGAAAGGATACCTACAAGGTGAAAGGATAACTACAAGGTGAAATGGAGGAGTTGAGCAAAATAAGAGAGGCTGCCAGAGGTAGATTTGCTGAGCAAGTCAATAGTTTAAATGCAGAGTTAAAGGATCCTTCCATTGATAGGAGTGGCATATATGCAAGGTATGATAGGTTGGAATCTCTCCATTTGGAGCTGGTGGCATTGAATGAACAATGCCAGGGAATTTTATTGGCCCAAGAGGCTATTAGCGATGATAAGATAGATAGGGAATTTGAGGAGTGTGAAACTTATATAATGGAAAGATTTTATTTAGAGGCTAGAATTCGCGTAATGCGTGAGCAGGATAGGGATGCTCTTTCTACTGATGGTAAGAATGGAGTTGAATTTAAAGAAGCAAATATAAAGGGAGACAAAGTCTCAAGTGATGAATATATATTAGAAATGGACTTTAATAAGGAAGAGTTGGAGCAAGAAGAAATTGCTAGTGAAAAATGTGAAGATGCAAATTTAAAGAATAAGGAAGATTCTGAAGCTGAGTCCAAAGGCGATAGAATAGGGGATTCGGAAGCTGAAACCAAGGGTAATGGAGTAAAGGATTCTGGAACAGCAATTAAAGGTTATGAATCGGTGAACAATTATAAAGCAGTAGCTGAAGGTACTGATTCAAAGGTGGAAGAAAAGCTAGATGCAGAACAGGGTACTGATTCAAAGGTGGAAGAAAAGCTAGATGTAGAACAGGGTACTGATTCAAAGGTGGAAGAAAAGCTAGATGCAGAACAGGGTACTGATTCAAAGGTGGGAGAAAAAATTATTGATCCAAAGGATTGGTTGAATGAAGGGTTCATCGAAGGAGTTAATGAAGATCCACCTGAGGTAAAAGGACACTATTTGCCCCGTCACTTTTTGTTTAAGAGTGGGTCCAAAACGACGCCTATACGGCCAGTATTTGACGACGCTTCCTGTCGGGGATATAACGGACTTTCCTTGAAACGATATTTAAGGAGGGGACCCATTCTGCTGAGAAGAATCCCGGAAATAGGGATAAAACTTCGGGAAAATAAGTTCGGAGTTTTGGCCGACATGAGGAGATATTTCCAGGTGATGGCCATCAAGGAAAATGATTGGGACTACCTCCGATTTCTTTGGAAGAAGAAGATGGACGCTTATGGGGCAATCTCAGGTGGTGTGTATGGAGAGGGTGCCGCAGTGTGCCGAGGAGAAGATGGTTTTCCTGGATAAGAGCCTGGGCTCCCTGCAACGGTGTCCCACCTACCAGGATCCCCCCATCACGGTGGAACGGATTTTTTCTTTCTTGTTTTACAAAAAAGAAAGGTGGGGTATGTTAAAAGTCATGACATATAGTATGTAAATATATTTTTGAATGTATGACTAGGAATGTAGATTTCTATTGAATGTATAAATTATTATGTAAATTTTCTTTTGAATGTATATAACTTAGCCGTGTTGTTCAAATAAATGAGTTTTTAGTAGAGCAGAAGAGCTTTACAAGTGTAGCCGCTGGTTTTGTCTTCCTTATTTTCTTTCTTGCTTGATCACCCGAGGCAGCCCAAACTATATCAAACTTTGGGTAAAAGTTTTTATTTGTTAAAGGAGGTTTCTTTAATTTGACCTCTCTTATACCTTAACACTTACCATAAGTAATGGAGGGGCTGCAATTAACATAATACTGCAAGATGGAACACACATCAAAATCAAAGAAGGAGCAAGAAAGATTTCGTCAATATTCACTTGTGAACTGACAGCTATCTGGAAAGCTCTTGATGTATGCCTTAACCAACCATTCCTGCATCAAGCAGAAGGAATTATAATATACGCCGACTTCATATCCGATCTAGAAGCAATTCAGAAGGGCAATACTAAAATTACACAGAAAATACACTCGTTGCTTACTCAACTGATATCATTGGAGAATAACTGCATTCTACAATGGATTCCTGCCAGTGTTTGGATAGGGGGTAATGAAATGGCAGTTGAATTTGCAAAGGAAGCCATAATGTTGAGCCAAAGGAAAAAATATATATCATTATTTGACGCTAATGCTTTTGCAAAATACAAGATAATCAAACAAAAAATAAGAAAAGATCAAAATGTGAAATAAACTCCGAGAGAAAAATGACAAAACTATAACAAGATTAAGACAAAACATTATAAAAGAATGACAATGCATCCAGATGGCACAAGAACCTATAGAAAATGCAACAACTGTCCTAGTGTGGAACTAACACCTACCCACATATTCTCATGCCCGCAGCCTTGCAGAAAATTGACATAGACCCAGAGCAGCTGCTTTACACACCCAAGATAGTGGAGAATGCTGCTGCTGCTGTGATAGAGATGCATGGAGACATCTGAGGCTCTTTATTGGACACGACAAAAACAACAACGGCATTCCAGAGTAAAATAAATCATCAGAGAAAGATAAATATTTTTCAAATGAATTAAAATAAATAAAATCGATACTGAGAGAGGGTTGAATTTAAAAAATTAGAAAATTATTATTTTCGAAATTTAAATCGCTGAGAGGATTCCAACAAACAGCATCTAAAATATCAGTTTTTTTTCTACATGTTTTAATTTGCATATACCTATTTTACATATCTCAGATTGTATTTAAAAATCGTTAACCATTTCTTCTAACTTTTGGCGAAATGGTGTTTTATTAATTTATCATTTGATATTATTAGTTGTTCTTTCCTGGTATTCAAAAAGGAAAAATACGTGTCGTTCAGTTATATTTTTCAATTTATCAAACAATTTGGCCGCTGAATAGCTGATTCTGGTAGAGTGTCATCTAGCAAGTAAAGTTGTAACTAAAATCAATTTCGATTTTTTCATTATTTGCCATAAAAAAATCCCATTGCATCCTGAACACAATGGTGTTTACCGCATTGCTCTAGCGCAAATATTCGCGGAGTTATTAATTTTTAAAGTTGTGCGGGACTTTTGGATCACCCTGTATATTTATTGATGTGTTGATATTAAAAATAAAGAAAGCATATTCTGACCAGGAGCACATGTGTTATTTAGAAGGCAGAGCGCCATCTAAGGGAACAGAAATCAACTAAACGTTGATTTAGCCTTTTCCCTGATATTTGGCCAACCCATTTTCTTGGTAAATAAAGAAAAAGCCATCCACGAACGCGTTTCGGGCTTTTGGCCCTCGTCAGCGTGGAGCAGGCTGTACCTATACGACAAAATATAACAATCGCCAATGCAATATTCGTATAAAGTGGGTTGAGGTCAGATATTACAATTCAAATGCTTATGATTGACTGCTTTGAGGCATGTAAATTCGGGTTGATCAAAAAACATTCCATGAGCGAAATTCAGGGAATGAGGTCTGGTGTTCTGAGGAAAAGATGATTCAGTACAGTGAGGCAGATCTCTTCAGGAGAGAAAGGAGGGCCGTCATCATGTTTGAGAAGAGGCGGACTTCTTGGGAAACTGTGTCGAACTGCAGATAAAACGGTGAATGGCACTCTACACCGCCGTTGAAACCTCTTCGCAGAGTCTGAGCCAGGAGTGGCCTTTATCTTTCCGGAAGGCTGCCTTGAACCTATTCTGACACGATCGATATAAATCATGGAAAAAAGTTACTAATAAGGCTCTGGATTTTCTGGCTGCTTTAGCTAGAGAATATTGAACAACCAAGGTATGAAACATCATGACATGATGATTTCATAAATGCAGAGTTATATTCTGTTATGTATATATATTCTCATGATTAATAAATTGGATTAAATTTTAATCAAATAATAAAATGAGTTATTTAATTTTATTTATTCGTGCCACATAGCTTCCTCTTTTGAAAAGCATCGATCCGATCATAAAGAGCATCGACAGAAGCGTACTTCCTTAATTTCAAAACTCGAGAACGAGCAATAGGGCGAGAGATTACTTCGGGTGTCTGTGATGGTTGTCTTCTTTCGAATGGGATGTCTTCTTTTTAGGAGCTTGGAAAGTCTTCTCATGGGTCCTCTTCAAGATGATCCTCCTGATCCTCAAAGTCTGAAATAGACTTCATTCTGAAAGTGAATTTAATCTATTGTTTTACGAAGACTTTACTGGTTTCCGAATGTCTCTATTCCGTAGGTCAATTCAGAAAATGTTCGTGTTACTTTATATGGGCCGAAGTAACGTCTTATTAGTTTTTCAGAGTATACTACTTTACGCACAGGGATGAAGATCTATACGAGATCTCCAGGTTTGTAGATTATAGTTCTGTCATGGGTGTCATAGCAAAGTGTATTGCTTTCCTGAGACCTCATGGCGTAGATACGTACCAGTCACCGTCCTTCATCGGCTTTTGACCCAAGAGTTTGGATGAAGTCATCTTCTTCTACTGGAACTAAATTAGGGAATAACAAGTCTGAAGGGGTCTCAAACTCACGCCCGTGTACAAAAAAAATGAAGTAAACCCGGTAGATTTTTCCTCGCTGTGTTCCATGCGAAAGTAATGAATGGGATGATCTTATCCTAATATTCCCGGTTGATGTCCATTACATAGGCAGAAGGTCTGCTACGATCTTATTCAGCCATTCAGTGAGTCCATTCGTCTGAGGATGTTAAGCAGTCGCAGTCAGTACGGAGAAATATGCTACATTAGTTATACAGATCACGGATCATTGAAGATGTTAAGTTTCTAACTCTATCTGAAATCAATTCCCTCGGTGCAAAATGTTTCTAAGTAACATAGTTCAAAATAATATTTGGCAACTTCCACCAATTCTCTCATTGTAGCGCTTTCGTAATCCCATATTTGGTCAGGTAATCCGTGCATATAATAATACATCGGTTGCTACAAGTTTAAGTTGGCAATCTGCCTCAAAGTTCCATTTCAAGCTTCTCGAAGGTGGCATTGGGCACCGGTATTGGCTTTAAATGTCCTGTAGGTAGCTGTGTTTGATATTTGCGTCGCTGCCAATCTTGACAGTGAGCTACATACTATCTAACAATTCTAACATTCCTCGCCAATAATATTATTTTATGATTCGTTCATAGGTTTTGGTGAACCCGAGATATCCAACAGTGGGCATACTAGCAATCTCAAGTCGGTGACAAAGCAATGACGCCAGCTTTGGTAAATTGTCAAATTCCCACCTGGAGACAGGGGTCGGTTTAATGGCCTCGTCAGTCCGGTGCAGGCTTTGATTTCATGAGATCCCCAATGGATCAAGTGAAATCTAAAGAATTTTCCAAAGAGGTGCTTTTCTGGTGAGATGGCCACGCAATTTAGAAATATTGATGGAAATTTTGCTCACAGAATAATGATCCATAAAGGAAGCCTCTTCTGTCAAATTTTATAAAGATACTCTTATTTTTTAGAAATTTTCTTAAGAAGATGGGTTTAAATATCGTACTTTTTAAATAAGACACACATAAAGCTTTTATTAAAACACCAGTCTTATACAGATTTTCTTCTCTCATTGCCGACTTGCAATGATATCCTCACGATGGTCAATCACCATCATGCAGTGGAGGAGAAAAATATAAATCCAAGTTCTTTTTCCTACCTACTGACTTGTAAAAGTTGTAAAGGGACAGAGCAGTCATTCGACTCGACATTGCATTGGTTAAGATACTTTTTACTGTGGTAAGTTGACTGTCGTTTACTTTTGAGAAGAACGTATATGTTTCTTCGCTAATATACTGGCACAAAAAGATTGATAGACTGTTCTGTTGCTATCTTGATTGTTGATTCAATTTCCCTCTAGACCATGCTTATACCATTGCAGTGGATTAACCGAGAAAATACGGTTAAATTGGGTATTTTGGCTAAATTTTCCGCAACCCCGATTTCGATATTTCTTAGATTTGATATGTCTCCAATAGTTTAGTTAGACATAAATGGGTAGGTAGACTGTTGTTCATTTTCAGGATTCTAAGCCAGAACCTGAGTGTTAATTTCAACACTGTAACTCTAAATGACGTTCTCCACATTTCATGCGCAGAATGTAGCCGGGAGTATATCTACTAAGGTAAACTTTTTATTTTTCAAAAAGTAGTAGGTGATCCAAATTTGGCATGCTATCAATAGTAATATCAACAATAAGTTCAAATAGTGCAGGCGAAACAACAAAAAGATATATTCCTTTATAATCCTTTGGTTTAGATAAAAGTGTAATGTTTCCATTTTTATCACTGATAGATCTGCCTTTTATAATTGCTAGTGGATTCTTATCGAGATCATCAAAATTATTTTCCGAAAGGGATTATGAGACTGAATTGCTGGAGTTACGATTGGTAGCAGACAGTGTCGGGGCGTCTAGCAAGTTATGGAAATCTCCAAAGTCACTGGTTCGAACATTTAGAACGCCACAAAGGATTATTGCTAATCCCTCCTGTATTTTATTCTCAATGTAAGAAAAAAAAGGGTTTTAAGAACCTCAAGTTGTGACTGGGTTGGGGTAGGTAAAAAAAACATACAAACCAGTATTAAGTCTGTGGATGGAACTAGTTTAAATATTGCCGAAATCCATAGCGGTTTCACTTCGACATTTAAAATTGCTCACTGGATAGTTTTACTAACTCCCATAAAAAATCTCCTTGATCATCTTTCTCGGTTTAGGGATTTTAGAGTAAGTGGTTGATAAATTCCGTAGTTTTCAACTACAGAGGTTATCAGGGTATGACACCACGTTTTGTTCAGAGCGAATATATCGAACAGTTTAAGATAATCAATGAGTGGAAAAGCAGAAATGATTCTACAGATTCCACTTACATTCCAGAAGATTATTCTATAAGAAAAGTCCTTTGGTATTGGTAACCTATTATTTGGATATTTTATGTGTTTATGCTCAGCTATAAGTGCAGATTGACGATATTTGTTTGTAGAAATGAGTAATACTGTGATAAATCTTTTCTAGGTTGTCACGAAAGTTCATCATGGGAATGTATTTTTCAACCGTATAAATAGGTTATAGACTTTGGTAAAGTATGAATGCTACCTGTAGAGTTCTATAAATCATCGCCGCTGGAGCTGACCAGGCGGCCATTTAAAACAGAGTAACTTATACCACAATTAGTCTGTTATCCTTTATATTGGAAACAGTTCTTTTTTCACGGGTTCTTTCCGCTTGCTAATCAGTAATTTCTTTGGTCTCTAAATAGTTGGGGGATAATCTTCATTTATGAATATTTTTTTGTCCCTGAATCAAAGCATTCCTGAAAAGCGTTATTCTTTGCTTGAAATCAGACCCTTTAATAAACAGCGGCGAGTTAGCTTTTTTGTCAATTTTCGGCGCTTTTCTATCTTATATTCTTCGCAAATTTTCATCGAGTTTGTAATCAGATTTAGAATCAAAGGGCAAGAATTGTCAGGAGTTTCGCTTTCTGCTCATTTAAGCCCGTAAATAATTAAGTTCCTTTCTCTCTGCTTCATCTTCCCAAGCTCCAGCCGTCTCTCGAGATCAAATATTCTACTTGTATTGAGCGAGACAGTTTAGTAGTAGCTTTCAAGGATGGCTCTAGGTGTTGTAGGCGCTGATTTATCTTGTCCAATACTTGTTCCACTGAAGCAAATCTAGTTTCCATTTTTGACCCCACTCATCTACTTTAGTTGAAAGAGCTAAAATATAACCATGCAAACCTTTATATTTTCCAAATTATAATGTTGTTTGTCTTTTCCGTCTGGGTCCTGGATTTGGTTCAATGCCTGAAATGAGCAGTAACATTAAAACAATACATCTACGTATTCCCTTTCCAGCATAAGCAAACGAGAGATAACTTTGGAGTTATTTTCATAACAAACAAAGGTTTAACCCAATGAATAACATATTTACAACACAACAGCTTCTATCTCTCTCTTAAAAACAAATATATTTATATTTTTCTTGTTCTTTCCTATCTCCACTCAATCATATTAGGGTGTCATGCTTGTAAAGCTTGAGACTATTGAAAAAGAGATTTGACAACCATCATGATTGGGTGAAGTAGAATGCGTCTGCATTTCTCATTAAGACTGGTAGCACTACTCAGTGGCAGTCCGACTTAGCTCCAAAAGAAATCGCCGCCTTTGACAAGAAGAACAGACGCCATGTGCAGCCGCTCCTAATATGGAGTACAAACGCTGCTCATCCTGTATCCCTGGATCAGGAGCCCTTACAGGGTACTATCAGCCGGGCCAGCTGAGCCCAGGTTTTTTAGTAAGCTTGTTATTGCTCCCTCTCTTCCTTTTTCATCCGGGTCCGGCAAAGGCGGAGTTAAATATATTTATTATATGAATAAATAAAATCAACTTCATAATATTCTTAAAGAATATATAAATTATAGGCCAACGATAAGTTATTCACAAGAAACAATCCAAGTAAAAGCACAAAAAAGCAAAAAGATAAGTTAAAAAATATACTTATTGGGTGCCCACACAAGAATTTCACGTCCACACAACTTGGCCGCCTAGCGGAGAATCCCACTTTCTCTAAAATATCTCATAATAATTTAATCACAAATATAATTTCGTCTCTATTAAATTTGGGCAATAAAATAATAATTTAAGCAATATAATTTTCAATTATTCTCTATATACTTTTTATTTAGATAAAATATGCTTTTCCGTATCAGATGATTCTACTATCCAAAATGCTGATTAGTGTTTGCCTTTATTATCTTTAGCCTTTCTAATTAACGCTCTGTAACCTGTTGATTCTATTACATAAGCTCTAAGAAAAGTAAGTGCTTGTTCGTAAATCTAAAAACTCTAAAAAACTCAGTTTTAAATTTCAATTAGGAGTTCTTTCCTTTTATTATTTAAAGTACAAAGATTGATTTTTAAATAGAGTTGAGTTTGTATTTCTTCTGTTTGAAATTGTATCAAAAGCACTACATGGTGTGGAGATTATAGTCACAATATAAGCAGATATTCTTGCTCTCATTGAAGGTCAGTTTCCCAAATATTTTCGAAATAAAATAACTTAAAGCCAGAGATGAATTTATTGAGTTGAGACTTCACGAACAAATTCTTGTTTTTTTACATAATTGAGAAAGAATAGAACGAGAGGCGGGTGACCACACCAAGTGTGTTGGAGGAATAGATAAATATTTTTATCCAAGATGAGCATTTTTCTAAATAATTAAAATATTCATTACGCAATATTTAAATATATAGAGAGAATATCTTTAAAATATATACCTGTAATAGACTTTAAAATCTCGAAATGTAGGTAAGACTTCAAATTCTCTCTAACAAGTGAAAGAAGAGTACGTTAATGAAACACGGAGGACGTTAGGTCAGTTAACCTCGCTATTTCGACCTACATAACACTAAACTGGGGTGGTGCATCCGGACCTCTTTCGGTATCATTTAACCCATAAGCATGCCATCAATAAATGAATTGTGATGTTGTAAACTAGTTTCAAATATTTACTTATCCTGCCCCCTGAACCCATTCCTGTAAATTCCCTAAAAGGACATATAAAAAATGTAAAGATCAAATCAATGACTGCGGTCAATAAATTAAATTTGCAAAACGCTGGAAAGGGGGAGGGGGTGCCAAATATATCAGCCAGATACCGCAAATGACCGTTTTAGACAAAGTAGAAACACATATATCTCCAAAAATAGATAATAAAAGTATATAATAAATGAAACAATTCATCGCGCTATTTCATATTTATGAAATAAAATGCCCTACTACTTACTATTCTTCATACAATGAACAAATGTAGGAAATCTAGGCACAACAGTGAATAACCGTCCCATGTATTTAGCCATATAGATATAGGAAGTCCCTCCCCATATTTATACATCGCAGTAAGGTCAATAGAAAGGTAATATAATTGTAAAAAGATAAATTATATATTATAAAAAAATAATCAGTTCCAATCCTCATATATAGTTCTTATATTTACATTTTTAATATACTGAACTCATTATTATTCGTCTTAAAGCATCTAGGCTTTTTGAAAAATAAAAGAAATAAGTATATGCCAATATGATGAAATAATTTTAAAACCATATTGAAAATATCGTTAAAAGTATAAATTGCGTATATATGTCAAAACGAATATTTTCTTCATATATTAGATATTATGATATTTACTAAAACCCCAATGCTTGTATCATAATTTCGCACAAGTGAGTGTAGAGTATGAAAAAAAAAATGTCATCCAATTAGGAAACGTAATGAAATTGTTTTGAAAGTGTATTCAGATTCAGAGGTATTGTTGGGTCGAAATTCAAATAATATCGTTATAAAATATGGAAGTGCCGCTTTCATATGCACCAAAAAGAATAGCGCTCAAATAAACGATTGTTGATCAATAATGGCATAAATATTGTCAGAGAAAAGTAAATGCTTAGTATTGATTACCATCATACAAACATTACGAAGCTGAACCTTCTTTGAAAATGCAACAGATTTTATGACACCATTACTCAACACTCGACCCTTTCTTTAGTGCATGAGCAAGCCGAGTAGGCCTTTCTGGAATGTTGCCTGCACGTGATTAATGCTAGAACATCATGCTGTCAAATTTCTCGAACTCTTTGTAACTATCAGGAAAATGGCAATTATTTTAGGGCATTTTATGGTTTCATTTAACAATTACTTATATATGATGTTTCCTCTAGATTCCCTAAAAAACTATTATGTAGGCTTAACAGTATAAGAACTTTATTTATTCAAATAATGAAGAATATAGTTCGTATGTATTAACTACATATCATAATCCTGTGTTTTGAAGTGAAATCTATTTAACGCGTTTTATTTCTTTATTTTGAAAAAAAAAAATCTACTGTCCTTACTGCAATTAGAAAATATTGAGATACATACTTTTGTGAAATGCAATACTTTTCGCTTTCATAAATGTTATATAAATAGACAATCAAATATATATAAATATAACATTAGATGCTAAGAATTCACTATAGAGGGTTTCTTGGAATTCGTCCCTTCGAATTAGCAGAGGATCTTTTTCGTGATATGCTATATAATGCCTGTATTTATTTTGCATTTTGTATATTTTGAAATATATTCTACTTACAAAGAGTTTTGAAAGATTATTACATCGTTGTTCTTAAAATTTTATTGTTTGTTAGAAACAATGAATTGTGTGGGTTTTATGAAAGTATATATGAATTATATATAGAGATAAGAGCTTTAATGTAGATATCATGAGCTTGTTTTCAATATAGTATAAATTTATTATATATTGTTCAGTTTGCTAGATTTAAAATTATATGTAATTTTCAAAATGTTCAACACTAAGTTGGCGGATTTGACAGTATAATATTTTCTGTTATAAACAAAATAATTTATAAATTCAATTGCCATCTATCGATAAAATTAATATATTTAGGCAATGTATTTATTATTTTTGATTAATAATATTCATTAAATAAGCAGAAAATTGTCAAAAATATTTTTACATATTTTAAATAGAGAGAGAGAGAGAGAGATATAAGATATTCTATATAAATATTATAAAGTAAAATATAATCATAAAAATTTATATACCACTCATGGACAAAGCTTAAGAAAGTTGTACATTTTAGCACGTATATCGGGATTCCGATAATAAATATGGAAGATATTTAAAACACGGTGACCTTTATTGAAGACACACGAGATAACCATGTGTGAACAAATTTGCCTCTGTCTTCTTAAAGAAAAACAGACGACCTTCGACATCAAATACCTTCCATCTTTAAAAATCCCAGGTATCAGCGGGACTAATAGGGGATGTAACCACCCCTCACTTCCACCGTCGTCTCATGCTGGAAATAAGTGTATCCAGGAATTCATTTAGGTGTAAAGCCTGGGAATCGTTGTTCAGGATGAACCTGTATTCGTCTGAGAACAGAACCTGACTCCATTGGTCATGGTCCCAGTCGACGTGTTCTCTGCACTATGCAAGGCGGCCCCTCTTTTGGGTGGGGTCAAAGACACGTAAATCGCAGACTTTCTAGCATATAGGCCTTGAATATTGTGCATTCGTGAGACGGATTTGCGGGATACAATTCTACCAGTGGCCGTGGCAAACTCCATGGAGAGTTGGCTGTATATCCCGCGAGAGCCTGACATTTAGAGCCAGGTATTGGTCATCACTCGGTGTTATCACCTTGGGGTGTCCCTCAAATTTCCTCCAGGGACAAGTCCCAGTAGTATGTAATTGGCCCAGAGACTAAATATATGGATTTCAGACACGTTGAATAAGTTGACGACTTCCCGCCGTGTTAGCCTTATTTATATCCTATCGATTGATCTTCCTCGTGATGTGTCATCTAGATGATGCCTTGTAGCCATTTATTACTTTATCCTTGGTGAGGTATCAAGTATGAAAGAATAATCCACTATATGTGCGCTCTGATGCCATCACGTGAAAGCTTTTTTCCGAGTGCGAACGTGTTCAAACCTAATCACCTGATTATATTAATATGATGCGCGCATTATCGCGCCATTTTTTATAAGACATTCAAAATATATTTTTTCACGCATGATTCTTTTGAAAATAAAATAATTTTCTACTGCTCTTACTGCAATGAAAAAAATAATGAGAGGGCTTGGCTCATCAGTGATAACCCCTTTCCTGTGGTTTCGCCAGTTTAAACTACCATGCCGCTGTAATATTGCATTTTGCGCTGTTTTCCTTTTATACCGATACTGGAGTTGAACACTTGGAAAAAGTATTTTGAATGAACTATGGACGTAAGCTTTTAGTACAGTATAATTACATATAAATATACTAGCCGAGTGAGCCGGGCAACGCCCCGGATTTATCCGAAGGTCCTTTGAAAAGACACAATAAGAGTATAGATAATGGCTTAAAAATTGTAAATGGTATATTCTAATATCTTATAATCAGAATTTCAACTAATTTAAGTATAAATATTCAGAAAGATACCCCACGGATGAATCCTAGGCTTTAATAGAAGATCACCAAGAAGAATTTACACAGATAGGTAATTCTTATTATATAAGCATTTCAGAAAGTAATCAGTATTGTCACATTTCTATATAAAAATGAGAATGTGATCAGAGCATCTACAACAAACCATAATCAACAATATATGAGACAGCATAGAGAAAATTGTGCAAAATTAATGTATAGATATGTGGGGGGAAATATGAAAACTAATAGAATACCAAAATCAAATTGAGTAATAATAAATAGTTTATTAGAAAGCTAACAAAAAAATATATATAACAAATAATTCCTTCCCCAGGTGAGTATTAATATATATATATAATATCTATAAACTATATATAGAAAATACTTATATATCTTTAATAAAGAATCTCGTCGCAGTTAGCTTTTATTCTTTCTTAGAAATGATATTCTGTGATTATTATCTTGTAATAAGAAACATAGACTGCCTCTTTGTGTATTTGGACCTCTAGTTGTAGTCGTAGAGTGCATCTTATAGTAATATAAATGTTTTTTATTACTATAAACCTAGGAATTGGCAACATTTAGAAAATATATTCAATATGGGAAAATAGAAAGGAAAATAGAAAACAATGTAAACTATATTACAGATAATAATCACATATATATATATATATATAAAAGGAATAAATTCATTTATAGATCACCATTACCAACTTTGAGCAACCATTGAGAGAGGTTATGCGCATCAATACCTGCTTGCATATTCTAAGTAATGCGCAAGATCACAAACAATGGCCATAACGCGCTTGCTGTGTTTAATGCAAGCAACAAAAACCTCAGTTCTTGAAGCTCGAGGTATAAAATAGAGCACTTGGCTAAAGTCACCTCCAAGAACAACTTTCCGCGCCAAAAGCAAGGTAACAATGCATAATGTCCATTAGGAGGCTATAGACAATTCCAAACGCTTTGTAGTGACCCATAGAATAATGCAATAATACAGAAACACGTTTTAAAACAATACAATTTTATGATAAGTGAATAAAGTAAAATTTGAAAGCAAAAGAATCTATGATTGAAAAATTGAATACGTTGGAAATAAATATATCTACTGATATTTGGTAATAAAAAAAAATGTCTGACACAGGAAGTAAAAAATAACGAAATTTTTGGTATATAGATCGCTATGTATAGTCCAGTATCTTTGGAGGAGATCTCTAAAACTTCACAACTAAAACCTCTGTTAGTGTATTATTTATATGGATATGCGTGATGATATTGGAATCAGAATACTGTAATATAACAGATATATAAAAAATTGTATTGACTTCTGGCAGCTTTTAGCTTGTAAAAATTTATATTTTATAAAATACCTAATTAAACTATACTAACAATGATGATAAAAATAATTAAAAATTTAATTAGAAAAAAAACACGAAATATATATATTCAATATCGATTGATAAACCCTGTACGATTTATAAATGAATAAAACAAAGCTTCGAGGGCTGCGTATCTTTTATTAGAACGAATATAATACTAGCTTTCGGGCACATACGTCCTTCTACAGGAATTAATGAAACAATAATCCGACTAGTTTGAAATAGGTTTTATATACACGTAACTATTGTTTTGCATATCACGCGCAATTTGAAATATTAAAATGTTTAAATTTACATGCAGGTGTAATGATTTGGAAAAATTAATTCTAATTAATATGAGATAATATGATAACATTTTGGTTAAGGCAATCTTATTTTGTATTTTATATTCTATATTTTACATATTTTTATAATTTGCAAGGAATCCCATCAGACATGTGATATCTTATACTGTGAATGACTTTGTTTTATCTTATTTTATTTAGGTCTATTGAATCATATGCTTCTGGTAAATCAATTCTGCGATTTATACTGCTATATTTTTTGGACACTATTGCTTCAATTATCAATCTTTGTTGGGAGCTTGTTTCCTGACACTAGTAGCCCGGACTTCCTGTAGCTCCTACTGCCTTCTTTCTGGTCTCAGGTGTTTACGATATGTGGCAGAGCTTAATTTCGGACTGTAAGTTACGAGACCAGACCGGCGGATTGCCTGCCGAGAAAGTTGTTCCTTCGCAAAACTGCGATGTAGCACGCTGTATGACTAGAGGAAGTACGCCTCACACGAATTTGCTAACACACTCTCTTTATTCAATCATCCACTCATTTTATATACACTCATATTTACATAAATAAAAAGGAAAGAAAGAAGAATTTGCATGACTATGAATCAATGCAGCCTAGATAGTGATTTACATAGCTAGGCGCAAACATACTCGCCCCCACCGCTGAACTTCAGTTCAGATCTTGAGGCGCAATGGGAAGAGGGCCCAGCTTGGTGATTGGTCTCCCGAAAGCTCCTCCGGCTGTCCAAGTTAGTTTTGCGCAAGACACTTACACCGGACTTTCCTCCCCGTGGAATTATTGGAGATCTAGAGGTAGGAATGGAGCTGTCCCGATGAGCTTTCCTGAATAGCAGTCTCGCACTGTATCTTCCTTGGCCGCCTCTGGAATAGGTTTTCTGGTAATAAGTTTCATAAACTTCTTCCCTTGGATTCTCGTCCTGCAATGACGGCACTGACTCCGATTCCCTGAAATCTCCCACCTGACCATCTGATGTTGTTTGAACCGCAAGGCTACAAGGTCCACCTTTATAGCTCGACGAGAGAGAGCTGTCCACTTTGCCCATCAGAATCCAACCGAGCTTTGAATTCACTGCTATAGGCTGGTTCCTTCCCAGCATCTTTTTCTCTCCTTGCATCAGATATGCATACATATCTGCACCTAGAATAATGTCGATAGGTGCCGAAATGTGAAACAGAGGGTCTGCCAACTCAAGCCCTCTCCGCATGATCCAGGTCGGTTCTGCCAATTTAAAGTTTGGAATTTCGGTGGTTAAGACCTCCATCACTAGAGCACTCGTTTCATAAATTTCGGATCTTTAAATCGACCTGAATGTCAAGTCAACAGATGTAGTTGACACCTGGACTGGATTATTTCCAATACCCCTAAGTGAGCGTCGTGATGTTTGTCCTTTGAGCTCAAGTCTCTCACAAATTTCTTTTGTGATCAAACTAACTTGTGATCCACTATCTAAAAGTGCTCGGCAGATCTGCTGTGTACCGTTTGCACCTTCCACAATTATTTGAGCTGTCGCAAGGAGCACTTGACTGATAGTCTCACTTCCCTGTTCAACACTGGTATTGTTGATTTCACTTACAGGTGTAAAGATCTGTGGCTTGGCACCCTTCTGAGTATTAGTCACCTCTGTGTAAAGCCTATGGAGCAAGGTATGGTGCCTTTTGTTGAACTTCTTGCAAGGTCCTTGGTAACAATTTTTTCCCGTATGACCTCTCTTTAGACAATTGTAGCACATTTTGTGTTGTTTAACAAATTCCCATTTTTGCTCGATAGGCATTGTACTAAACGTAGTACAGTTGTAGATTCTGTGACCTGCTTTGCATGCTATGCATATTTGAGCATTGGTATCAATCGCAATGTGTACATTTGCATAGTCCTTTTGGATTTCATTTTCCTTTCTTTGATATTCCTTTGATCCCTGTGGCAGACTTCTAGCTTGTCTCTCAAGAAACAGAATGAAGTCTTCATAGCAAGGAAATGATCTCTCATCCTGGGTCAACTCCCACTGCCGTTTCATATCCTCATCGATTCTGTTCCTCAAGAACTGCACCAATATTATGTCCACCAACTCATTTCTTTGCAATCCGAGGGATCCTAGATTGCGTACAGACTCGTTACATGTATCCAGAAGTTCCCTTAGGGCCTTTGCTGATGGATACTTCATTTGCTTGATCTTGAAGATTTTGTTCAGCTGCGCATAAGCCTATTCTCTTTGGTTGTCGTATCTGAATACTAGAGTATCCCATGCTTGCCTGTAGCTTGCCGATGATATTGGGAACCCACGTATCAGTCTGGCCGCTTCTCCCTTCACTGCGGAGCCCAAATACTGCAGCTTTTGTAGATCACTCAGCCCTGGATTTTGATCTATGGTCATTCCGAATACCTCCTTGAAGTTGAACCAAGAGTTCGCATCTCCATAGAAGTGAGGCAACTCGAACTTGGGCAATATTACTGTTTCGAGGCCCTTTGCTTGTTTTGTATCAGCTGTACTTTGGTTTCCTTCTAATGCACGCCTGAGCTTTATTTCCAGTTTCTTCATTTTATCTTGAATTGTTTCATAACTCTCGAGTTCTTTTTCTTCATCTACCTCCTCCTGTACAAATAACTCATCGAATAGGAATTTTGTCTCAGTTTTTATTTCTGTAATACCCTCTTGTATCATTTTCAATTTATGGAGATCGCCTCCCGATATGTCTTCATCTATGGATGCCAGGTATCTTTCGATTCGTCTTGTCTGTGAACGGATCTTGATTTTTAGGCCTTTCGTTGCCTTAGACAACTCAAAACTCTATTAGTATATTATATATAAGGATAATGTGTTTTCAAGCATTGCTCTTCTGCAAACTGTAAATAAGAGTATTTTTCTACATGATATTAATATTATGCATTAGCGCACCCCATTTGTTACAAGACATTGAAACTATTCTTGACGCGTATGTTTCTTTTAAAAATAAAATATTTTTACTGCCCATACTGCAATTAAAAAAATAATGGGGTGGCCTGGCTCATCAGTGGTGAACCCATCCAGCGGGTTCGCCAGTTTAGGCTACCACACCGCTGTAATATTGCATTTGGCTGTTTTCTTTTTATACTGATACTGAAGCCTTACTTTTGGAAAAGCTATTTTGAATGAACTATGAACACATAAGCTTCGAGGAAATTTCATTTTTTTTAAAGGAGGACGTTTGAGTTTGCATCTTTCGTTATATAAGCAAATAAGGAGTGGTTTAGTTTGATTTTTATTCTTTAAAATTTTTGTCAATGAATGCATATATATAATTGATTTTCAACGTGTATTTCTCGAAGTTTTAATGATAATTATAAAGGGTCTCTATCTTCTAGATTTCAGAATTTCATACTTCAGTTTAAATTATCTTTAATCGCCCCGCTTTTATCGACTATGTAAAATATACAAGATATTAACAAAAATTAATGAACTTGAACATCGTCAATGTCGGATTGTTTACTTACAAAGAACCCTTGTACATATACAAATATAACGTGATATCCAAATTGAGTGAGTTTTATCGAAACATTTACTATTGCTATCCCGGGATTGCTAAACTCGATACTAATATCAGGATCATTGTTGTCATCATTTATTCATTGATAAATAAGAGTTTTGCCTTTCTATATATTAATCTAGATGGACAAAAGAATTGCTATAAATTTATTAAATAAAAAATATACGCCCTTCAACAGGTAAATGGAATAAAGGGACCAATTGACTATGAATAGAAAACAAACTGAGCTTTGGACAAAGATGAAACAACTGCAGCCTGGCCACGAGAAAACGTGAACTCGTGAAATGTGTATATATTTATTTTATTTTATATTTTATTTTCTATCTTCGTTAGGTGTATATAAATAATATTGTACAACTATATATACTCTTTCTCTCAACTTACAGCTTAGCCTGTGGAAGGATCGATAAGATCCGAAAGCTAGCATAATAAATTTCATGTATAAAGAGACGCAATGCTATCGTTTGTTTTTATTTAATTAATTAATCTAGATGATTACTATTGTCTATTTAGATGTAAAAAAGAGTCGAACAGTGTTCCGACTCATAATAAATTTATTAGGTTCTTCTAAAAAAAAGCAATCTAGGTTCTTTGTATGACTAGCAGAGTGGTGAGGACTCAGAATACCAGGTTCAGAAATATATAAATTAGTAAAGTGATAATATCAGGTATTTGAAGTATTCGTTTCCACTATTAATGAGAGGCAACGTTGTCCTAACTTTCCCCCGAAGTCATGAACCTACGTATAATTTGTATTCGAAATAAATAATAAAATTATTTTTATTAAATATATAGAGAAGAGTGTGTATGTGTGTGAGACAATTTGACATTTAAAACTAGTTTACTAACACCTAGTCAACAGGGAAAAAGAGATTTTAAAATTAGAAAAAATAAAGAAAATACTTACACCAGACGAAGCCTTCTCCGAAGGGACATCTGGATCCGATCAAGAGCTTAAAACTGCCTTGAGTTCGGACAAGCCCTTGCCAATTACGGAGTTCTTGTCCCCAACATGCTCAATGACAATGTTGAAGAATTTGGAGAGAATTATCTTGTGTTTATATATATAGGCGAGAGTTCCTCGAGGAGATACTTCCTATCAACGCGGTATAGCCTCGCGCACATGATTTGTTCCCCTCAAAACTTTCCCTTATATAGGGAGCTCAGGAATAAAACATCGCTCAGTTGATCGAATATCTCGATTACCTAATTCTCGAGATCCTCCTCCGTAGGGTAGAAGTGTCAACGGACGCAGGAGCGGTTTGGAGCTCATGGGTCGTCCGGGTAGGTAGTGGAAGAGGAAGGGCTACTTCGGCTGGAGCTAATTCCCTCTCATGAGGAGTGGGCGGAACCGGTTCAGCAGGCTGAGGCGCGGTGGAGCGACGGAGCGGAGTGTGGGCCGCGGGACCATTACTTGGTACCTCCACAGATGGAGTAGGAGGTGCTGGTGCAGAAGGCGCGGGTGCTAGCTGGCTGGGCAGCTGAGGCGGGGTCGGTGATGAGACATCAGTGTGGGGGGGGGGGTGATGATGCTTTCTTGGGGCCGATGGTCTGCCTTGCAAGCATGGGGCAGTTGGCCCTGCGATGACTGATTGTTGCATTTCGAACACCTTATTCCGAATGTCAGGAATGACGGCAAGGTGTCGCTTCTAGACTTAATGTCTAGGCGGGTGGACAGCCTCTCGATTTTTATGCCGTCGTGGAGGAGTGTGTAAGCCTCGCGGCGGTGGTCTGTAAAGGCATATTCCCCAGCTCTAAGTTGCTTGGGGGCGATGGACGTTACACGCCCATAAGGCCGCAGAGAATCGATGATGTGACCGCGTCTTCCACGTAGAAAGGGATAAAGGGATATTTCTCCTATGATTAGTTTCTCCGCCCTTTTACGAAAGGAGAAAGTACTAAGGATCGTGCCCTCGATTTCAAGCCCCCCGTCATTGAGGCGTTACGTAAGAGCATTGGTGGTTAGACCTACCAGGACGTGGCCATTCATCCTGGTGAGCAGGATGATGTGGCTAGCTCCTCCGACTACTTTATCTATCGCCTGAAGGTATTGGTAAGGCGTGAATTCAGGGCAGTGCTTTAAATAGACGCACTACTCCTGGGTGGAGGAGCCTGCCGCGCCCTGGCTTCCGCGATGTGTGCTCTTGTGGCCATTATCTCCTGCACCCGGGGTTTCCACTTTCCAGATTTTTGCCTTCGCGGAGTAGTGCCGGTGTTTCCGGTGCTGTTGGATTGCGCCCTTGTGATGTTTGGCGCACCCAAGTCACGGCGCATCTTCTTCCTTTGCACCACGGTGTAGACGTCGTCATCTTCCGCATCTTCATCCCCCAATATGTGTGTCCAGATCTTTTGGCTTTTACATTGTCGATTAAAGGCGTCTCAGCCACGATGTCGTTCGACGTGGCAAAATTTGCAATACCCAATAACCATCGCCAGAAGGTGAATTTACATCATCTGCAGTTTCCTGCATTTCAAAAGAAAACTAATTTTGATATTCAATTTTCGCAGATATCTCTGCACTATCTTGAGGCTCGAAGCTGGGCCTTTCAGGCCCACATGCAGCTTTCAAAGGGCTCTCAGCCAATATCATTTTCGGCATACCTTCCAACACTTTTCCTCCCGCCAAAGGCGGAAAACGGCGATGCTCGAGAAAGCGTGGCCGCTCGCCCAGTTGGTGTGTAAAATCATAAAATTTGATTCAACTCTCTCTTTCTCTCTAATAAAGTGCCGCTCACCAAGAACCACCTAGTTCATAAATATACAATGAAAAGATTTGTCGAGGTGTTCTCAATACATTAACTAATATTTTCAAACTGTATTCTGTAAATCCGGTCTATATCATCTGCTGCATGTATCTATTATTATATAGTGTGAGGTAGTTTAATGTTTCTTTTTTTTTTCTTAATCAGATTTTTTCATTGTTTTGTTTGAATTTTTATATAACCGGTTATCTAAATACTCGCTCTCCAGTATGGGGGAATAAAATAACCAACGGAAATGATCAAAAGCGGAATAATTTTCTTTTTCAACCTATATACATTAAAAAAAATTCCCACCCTACATGCCGTGGAACAAGCATAATAGAGCTAAATATCGAATCCACTGGCAATTAATTTGGTTCAAAATTGTAACGCGACCAACTTTTCATTATTTCTGTTCACAATGGAGTCATATTTCAAATACACGGTAGGATCAAAAAGTTCCCGAACTTTAAAAAAAAAAAAAAAACTTTTGAAAAATGTAAAATCAATTTTACTGTGAAGAATAAAGCCAAAAATATAATTTAATTTAGCAACGCCAGTAAATGCTCATGCGTAGTTTTCATATCAGGCATTATTTTTGTTGTATGTACGTATTTAGCTCGCGTCGGTTGCTGCAATGTATTATTCTCGTATTATTTGAGCAAAGGACAAATATTAAATTTTGTGTAAAATTAAAAATGTCTTTCACATAGACATTAGAAGTAATGAATGAAGCTTATGAAGATGAAAATTTGTCACGAACGCAAGTTTATTTCTGGTATAAACGTTTTAAAGATGGCCGTAAGAGCATCGCAGATTATTCAAGGTCAGGTCGGCCATTGACGTCAACAACGGATCGAATATTGGACAGGTACGTGATTTAATTGTTACTGATTGAAAAATTTATATTGATAATATATCAGAAATACTTGAAATGTCGTATGGTGTTGCCAAAAATATTAGTTAACATCTAAACATGAAAAAACTTTGTGGTTATTTTGTCCCTCGAAATTTAACAGATCAACAAAGAGAAACCAGATTATCAATTTATTTATTTGAATCAAAATCAATTTATTTGAAACTGCAAATAATGATTCTTATATTTTAAAAACAATAATAACTGTTAATGACACATGGTGATTTTTATTTGATTCACAAGTCAAAAAACAATCACTCGAATGGCACACACCAAGTTCTCCTAGGAAGAAGAAAGTTCGTCTTGACAAGTCTAAAGGAAAAGTAATGCTTGTAGTGCTTTTCGATTATCAAGGACTTGTCAGGGGGGTTACTATTAATAAACAGGCATACAAATAAATACTTGTGCACCTTCGTGATGCGATAAGAAGAAAAAGAAACCAACTCCTTAAATAAAAACAGTGGAAATTGCTACATGATAATGCCCCTGCTCATAGAGCCATTATTGTTCAAGACTATTTAGCCAAACACTCTGTATATTTTTTGCCGCATCCTCCTTTGTCTCCTGATATCGCCCCATGTGATTTCTTCTTCCTTCCAAAGCTTAAAATTAACCTTAAAAGGGAGGCGCTTTTTATCGTCATCAGAAGTAATTGAAAATGCGACGGTGGAGCTAAACAAGCTTAGAAAAATTGACTTTGAACTAGCATTTCAACAGCTTTTTTCACGCTGAACAAAAAGTTGTAGATAGCAAAGGCTCCTATTTTTAAAAATATGATGTTTAAATTACTCTAAGATGAATGAATAAATAATTTTAAAAAAGTTCGGAAACTTGTTGATCCTATTTACCTAACCAAATCAATATAGACTATATAATTATACATGAAAGTTTGAAAAAAAAAACAAGTAAAATGGATAAAATTCTCAGATCAATTAATGGTTCACAAGTTCATTAACTTCAATCTAAGCTTGAAGAAGCAACACAACCTAACGAAGTAGATAGCCTGGGTGTCAAATTTCGGGATTAATAATTGAATCTGCGTATAAAACTCTTCCAGTAAAACCCAATATGCCTAAATCCTCATATTCTGTCAAATGGTGGAATATAAAAAAGGATATTGTGAGACTACATTAAGGAAATAACTAATGACTTCCCCTTCGGCAATCTTCATGAATTCAAAACATTATTTCGGGTAAAATATCACAAATTTACAAATATATTATTGATAATTTTTCATTTTTATGTTCAATATGTATGTCAGAACTTCTCAATATTTTTTATATTATATCCCTAGCCGGGATATCGCGTTTTGTGTGTTGAAATAAAATAAAATAAAAATGAAATAAAATAAATGAAACTCAAGTTACCGATTCAGCGCAACACATACTTACTCGAAATTATTTCCCCGAATACA
>CP092864.1:162152185-162188523 GCA_030710605.1 Cordylochernes scorpioides
AGAACTCAAAACCAAATATCCATTTTGATACAATGGGCTCACAACAAACCCAAAATATTCTCTCGAAATAGATTATATCAACTGAGATCCCATTCTATTAGGAAATTTCAACAAATGTATGCAAAATGTTACTTTCCTCGTCCTTGGCCAACCTCGGCGGTGCGTATATTGTCAAGAAACCCAACAAGACTAATAATATGTAAAGCCTTATCGTCCTATATGCTTTCTTCCCAACTTTTCTAAAATCTTTTAAAGATTGATTTCCAGAAAAATGATGGATCACTCAACTCTCCCCCTCAACAAAAGTCAATACGACGAACCATTCAACGATCATTACTCTTGAAAAAATAACCAAATGAATCACATAGAATTAAAAAATAACTAGTCGCTCTACTTTCAATAGATATTAATGCGGAATTTGACAACTCCTGGCATCCAAGTATTATTAAATCCCATCAAAAGTTGAGCACTCCATTTGATCTAACAGTAATAATATAATCATACTTTCAAGATCGTAATTTCTTCTTTGAATACGGTGGATTTCTTGAGTCAAAATAACTAAACAAAGGATGCCCACAGAGAGGAGCACTGTCCCCGTTAATTTGAAACGTCATCTCCGAAGCCTCCTCGTCCGCCTAAGTCAAATATCAAAATTTCGCCCTGTAGCATATACCGATGGTCTGAACATCGTTCTCTGGGCCACAAATATAATAGACTTGATTAATTTAATTCAAATATTTATTCATGTAATAGACAACAGGTGTGATGAAACTATATTTATTTAATAATAGAACACGGAGGAGTAAAGTCTTAAAATTTACCAATCAAATTTAAAAGAAAACTTGGGATGTCTTTCTCGGATAAAAAAATATATGGTAATTGTGAATATCGTAGCTCACTGCAACAAAATATAGAACATTCTCTTCCCAAAAAAAGGGGGGGGGGTTGACTATAAGAAGTGCAATCTATAAATCACTCATACGATCGAGAGCCACTTATGCCAGCGAAATATGGTGCATTCATACTGAAGCGATGCAGCAAAGAAGTAGAAGATAAGAAGTGGGCAATCCAAGAGAAGAAGGTATGCAGGGGCCCCTTCAAATTGTGGTTCTGCAAACAAGGGTTGGTGTTAACCCTGCTGTTACACTTCCGGGAGGCTGACGACCCTCATGTGGCCAGAGACGTCAGGGAGATCAAAGGGCCGCCGATCAGCGCCTCTGGTGAAATCAGCCTTTTCGGGACGAAAAGGATTGAGAAGGGGGCAGTGAAGCGATGCAGCAAAGAAGTAGAAGAGAAGAAGTGGGCAAGCCAAGAGAAGAAGGTATGCAGGGGCCCCTTCAAGGAAGTGTTGATTGACAAATTCCAGAGGAGGGGGCGGCAGACAGGGAGTCCAGCTGGTGTCGTCGTGAAGGAAGTCGGCCGGCCTGCCGGGGATTTGTGTGCCGAGAAGACATGGCAGTCTGGGGGAAGAAGTCTGTCTGGTGACAACGGGACCTGCAGCAAGGAGAACGGCGGTGACGACAGACGCGGCAAGTTGGCTACGAGGAAGTGGGCTCCGGTACTGTGTGGATTAACAAGAGGAGGACGGTGCAAAGAAGGACGAGGAGGCACCTACCTGGGGCGACATTGAAGGCAAGTTCATCTACTATGTCTAGTTACTTATATCCTTTTTAAAGATCTGAAAATAAATCCATAGTACTAAGCTGTATCCAAAACGAACCCACATTGTTCTCTTAGAAACCTTGCACGCAAACATCGACGGCTGAGAAGAGTCGTAACAATACGTTTTAAAACAGATATCTTATTCACTGCAACATAATATTCTTATCTCAGTGGTACTCGGATATCGAACCATATCATACCAATGCTCACCCCTCCTTTCGCATACACCTTTCATAAAAGACTATCTCAAATATATAAATAAAAAATATTAACTGCAAAAACGAAATAACCAAAATAAATATCTACAACAATAATCCCATTCATCAACATTAAGATAAAAATATCTCGATTTTAGGGAAAAGTTATTTTTAATATTTAATCTCTAGATTTTTTGGCCACGAACGCCTTTCTACATTGTGGTTTCGTTTTATCGTGTTTTCTTCTAAGAAGGGCGTTCGTGCTCGAAAGCTAGATATTAAAGATTTTGAAAAGACATTTTCTCTGAAAGCCAGATATTTTTACCTTAATATTTACAACAATTATGGGTAAATAAAAAGCTAGTATATTGAATAATTTTTTTAAATCCATTTGAAAAGCTGATTAAAAAATTAACTATTTTTAAAAACGTCATTTCTATACGGTTCCATCCAAATTTTGATCCTCAATTTGTCACATAACACGGAAATTTCCAGCACTACTTACATAAATGAGGTCTATTGGAAATCCTTAATTGTTCCGACGGAGGATGGCGGATGACTGTTCTAACTTTGCAGAAGTGAGACATCGATTGTTCCCAGATATAAATTATTTAATTCTTCTACACCAACCACGTTTGTTATACAAACTCTGTCGCTTGAGAGAGGTACATGTAAATCTTTAAATATTTAATCCTAAGTTTAATTTGGTTTTTCATTTGTTTCCTTTGTTTCCTCTGTACAAAGCGCAAATACTTCAGAATCGAACCTTGTTGGATAACGAATAAATGAATAAAATATAGAACTTTAAGTGTGTGTATGTGTGTTTTAATTTGGAAGTCATTTTTGGTATTGAATATCTTCTATAAGGGAGCTTTTATATTTTTCTTAGAGTATTATTTTCAAAGGTTTACAATTTTTAGTATGGTTTTATTGACTGAAATGAATATTTTGGGAGTATTTACAGGTAAGAATGTACCTAAATATTGAAATATAAATTGTTTTTATGCTAGTTATATACATAGTGATAGTTTATTTTATTGATTAACAACATGATTCGTCTATTTTTTTGCTGCATTAGGGACGTCAATCATCTTTTGAATATGATTTTGAAAGGATAGGTGGATTATCCGATATTACTCCTAGATATCGGGCACTGTCCTTCCACTTGATGGGGTCATCGATGAAACTTATTTCTTTAATGGTCTCAATATTTTTACTTCTTGGAGAAGAATATAGTTTCCACGTCTTTTGAGGGTTCAATTCTATTCGCCAAGTTTTGAACAATATATATCTGCAAATAGGCGAGCCACATGCAGTATATTGCGAATAGTTTCTGTTACATGCAGAGAGGCTAGAATGGTCGTGTCATCAGCAAAGAGATGTAGTGTGGTTCCGTCGGCACATATAAATCATCAATTAATATGTCAAAGAATGCAGGACCAGTGACGGAGCCTTGGGGAACCCCTGCTAGAAATTCTCGTTTTGTAGAGAGCGAGAGAGTCTATTTGACTTTATCACTCAATTTTATATTTTTAGTGTTTTCAGTCTATTTAAGTTTATGGTTGTTATTATAATGTTTCGGGAAGATATTTTGGCTCATCTTTTAGAGTAATTGAAGGAGTGTGGATTGTTTTGGCTGGAAATAAACTGTTCTGGTCTAATAGGGCTATTTATTTTAAGATATCTCTTGTCTGATCATAATTATTTTTCAAATAATTTCCAAATTGCAGATAAGAGGGATATAGACCTGTAATATTAAAAGGGTCATGCTCTTTTCTGCCTTTTCCCAAATGGGAGATACAATTGAGAATTTACATTGTTCAGGGAAGTGTCAATGCAAGTAATGCATCTCAAATACTTTAAAGAATTGAAAAAAATGTTTTGTCAGAAACTGTATTACTCCATTGGGTTTTTGTCTATTCCTGGGGCTTTTGTATTCGACAAGGAGGCGATAAATGTTTCTAATTAATTGATATTAATGAGGTCTAGGCCCCTTTTGTAATTTAATTCAAGTAGTCGGTTATTATGTAGAAAAAAAAAACAAATGAAGACACATAACTTTTATATTTTATTAACACCTCTGTTTAACGTCACGCTCAAGAATGAAGCATTTACCTATATAATTTAGAAATAGCATGAACACATATAAATTTGGCCGTAATATATAAAATAATCATACATATAGGATATATATAAAACATTAATTTTCTAAAATACATTTCAAATATATATAATAAAATTTGGAAGTATCTTTATATTTAGAAATTTGTGTTTTCTCTAGTGTATTTAATATATACATAGTGTGATCAATATTTTCCAGGGGGGAATGCTAATTATTTAAAGAAATACAAAAGTATAATAAAGTTTTATTTAAAATTTCTCAAAATAATGACAGTCACTATCTATACACTTGTTCCATCTTTTTTTCCAGATATCAAAGCACCTCAAAAATCCTCATCTTTCAGGCTTTTCAAAATATTCTTCGAATTCCCCTTTATTTCAGCTATTGAGTCAAATCGAGGTCCTTTTAAGACTCTTTTAATTTTAGAGTAAAAGAAAAAGTCGTTGAGGGCAAGTCAGGAGAAAAGGGTGGCTAGGCTAGTAAAGCAATTCCGTGTTTAGCCAAATAGAGTGGTACAGTGACGGCCGTATGTGGCCGTGCGTTGTCATGATGCAGGAGCCAATTTTTCTGATGTCATTTTTCGAGTCTTTTCTAACGCACAGGGTCTCTTAAACGTCGCAATACATCAAGATAGTAATGTTTATTAATGGTCTGACACTCGGGCACGAATTCATTGTGTACCAATCCCTTTACATCAAATAAAGTGATAAGAAGAGACTTGAGCTTCGATTTGAACATCCTTGCTTTCTCTTGCTTATTCGATCAGCCTTTAATCGTGCAAACCATTCAAATGTCATCGAATATGATAGGGAATCTTCTTTAAAAGCCTGCTTCAAGATTTTAAATGATTCGTAAGCTGTTTTTCGTAATTTAAAGCAAATCCCTATGCAGACTCGTTGTTTTTCAATATAGCCCATACTGAAATTCGATAATGTTCTGATATAATCGAGTATATAAATTCGATAAAACGTGAGCGCGTGCGTCTATGTGATCAATTTTATTTCTACGTGTTGATAAATGTTTCATCTTTAAGGTCCTTATAAAATTATTTCATTATTTTGAATATTTTACGTGATCCAGTCTCATTCCTGGAAATTATTGATCACACGTTGTATGTTAAGCTTCATATTAAGGTAAATTTCATCAATCCTAATTTACATTTGTTTTTTTCTGAAAAACAGAAAGCACATTAATGTATTAGCTCAAGTTCGCTTCGATATTATAAAAGAGATTTTAAGAATTGTGCCGTGTAATTTGTGACTATTAATTTGAATTTTAAAATTATATATTAAATATATGTCTATATATATATATATATATTAATGAATGTTTGTATGTTTGTTTGTTTGTATGTCCGGTTTACAAATTCGCAGTAGTTCACTAATTCAAACCAAAATTTCTATACATAGATAAAAAAATACGGGGAAGACGATAGGCTATTTTAAAAAAATATATAAATCAATTATTAAAACTATATATTCAAATTATTCTACTTAGCTCACGAACAGCGCCTTCTATCAAATATTAGATTAAATTATGCTGATGCAAACAAATAGATAATGCTAATAACAAAAAATAAAAAAAAAATCTTATCTAAATATATATCACTCGGGTAGATATGCACACGGGTCAATCCCGGGGCGAAGCCCGGGTCACCCGTCTAGTAAGCTATAAAATACATATATAAAATATAAAATAAATATATTAAAGTATATATATATTTAAGTCTGCATTCGTAGAAAATTTTGATTCGAATGTTTATAACGACTTCAAATCTTTAAAAGCATTCTTAAAATACTCTACATAGGCTAGAAACATGAAAATAGTGTAATTATATTTTTATAAATAGAGGCATAAAAATAAAATTATTTATATACGAAAATAAAATACAAAAGGTTATTACTAACTATCATTACCTTTTAAAATATGAAAATAATTATATGGTTACAAAAATAATACATTTGATATCAATAATGTATACATGAGTTGCAATAATATCTATAGCCTAAAAAAAAATGTATATGCATATTTTAAAATATTCTAAATAATTTTTGAAACGAGATATATTCATCGAGAGAATATTTTGAAATAGTATATATTTATTTTATATATAATTGAGAAGAAAAAGGTTCTTTTTATTCAAATTCTAAACTTTGACAAAATATATTCTCAAAAGTAAAAATACATTCTAAAATTCTTTTCAAATTCAAAGGGCGTGAAATGTCAAACAGGCTGATCTAACAACAAAGTTCGTGAAGAAACTAAATTTAAACTAAAGTGCTGCCCGTATTCAAATTTCTAAACTGTCGAGCACCCCAATCCTCTCTTCTTTCACAAACGCTCTTTATCTAAAATATATATTTTTTTATCATTTTTCTTCGCACACAGTTTAATCCCCGTCAGTAATTTTAAAATATTTAAGAAAAAATTTTAAAATATATATAAAATAACAGAATGTATAATACCTTTATACATATTCAACAATTACATTTATTTATGTTAAAAAAAAGAGTACTTCTCAACTCTTTCAAATACGATCAAATACTAAGTATGTCCCATAAGTTCCCGGACTGGGTCCATAAAAAAATAAATAAATGAAAAATGTAAATGAATTTGACTGTTTATTATAGAAAAAATATCTGGCTACACGGTGGTACCAATATCGAGGCGGTACTTGCGCGCGCGCCAAGGTTATTCTAATTTATTTAAAGGTCACACCTAGCGCTGCGGCGATTTTACGATGGAACAAAAATTGAAGCAGAGGATTTGCATAGAATTTTGTGTGAAACTTCAAATATCAGCAACCGAAACTTTTGAAATGCTTAATAAAGCATTCCCCAATGACGCCCCAAAGAGAACAACTGTTTTGGAATGACATTCTAGATTTAAAGCTGGCAGAATTTCAATTGAAGATGATCCTCGTAAAGAACGCCCAAAAATTCAAAGGACTGATGAAAATGTGCAAAAAATCACCGATTTGATAAAAGAAAATCTTCGAACCACTTTGCTGGAGCTAGAGCAAGACACAGGCATCTCTAAAACAACGATTGGAAGGATCGTAACCGAAGATTTGAAGCTCAAATAGACTCCTGCAAAATTCATCCCAAGATTCCTCACCAATGAGCAAAAACTGTGTCGGCTTGCAACCTGTGAGGACATGATGGAAATGACAAGAACGGATCCAGAATGGAAAGACAAGATAATCACAGGCGACGAGACATGGGTCTATGGCTATGACCCTGAAACCAAACCTCAATCTGCCGAGTGGAGAGGTTAGGGTGAGCCTAGACCCAAAAAATCCAGATACAAGGTGTTGCTGGTCGCTTTTTCGGATAACAAGGGCATTGTTCATCACGAGTATCTTCCTGCAGGCCAAACAGTTATTAAGGAAATGTATTTGGGCATTCTTCGCCGTCTAAGGGAAGCGATTCGAAAAAAAAGGCCAGAAAAATGGACTAATGGTGGCTGGATCCTACACCATGACAATGCTCGCCCTCACACAGCGCACTTGATGACTAGCTTTTTGGCGAAAAACGGGACACAAATCCTACTTCAACCACCCTATTTCCCAGACATCGCACCAAATGACTTTTTCCTGTTCCCCAAACTTAAAGCAGTTCTAAAAGGAAGACATTTTGACCCCACGGATGACATAATAGAAAAAATCGCCGTTAGCATTGAAGAGCATTCCAAAAGAGGCTTATAAAAACTGTTTCGACAATTGGGAGAAACGATGGCGCTGGTGCGTTGAAGCAAGGGGGGATTACTTTGAAAAGTTTTAATAAAAAAAAAATTAAAAAAATCTTACCTTTTTTTTTTATGGACCCAGACTGGGAACTTATGGGACATACCTTGTATATCATACGTTATAACGTATATATTCGAACCGGTCGAGCAGATCATGTGAGTATTCAAATATATTTTTTTCATATCTATATATATAATTAATGTTTGATATATTTTAATATTATAGTTATTATATATATAGAGAGACACATATTTTTGAATTTATGCTTTTCAGAGCATTTGCATATTCCAAATATGCCCCTCCAACCAACTCCATTTAATCATGTGAATATAGTGTTTCATTGGAGGAAGGATATTTATGAAAGTTTGAATTTTTATAAATAGGCATAGATTATTTTCATATTTATATATATTAGATATTTCTGGTTGTTAAATATGATTTTATAAAATCCTAGGCTGCGTAAAGATATGAATGATTTGTCAATATAATATTAAATGATAAAAAGGGTGGATTTCAACTCTGCTAAACTGAGTACCTCCATTAATATATTTATATGTAGTTTCAATGTAAGGTTTCCATTAACAGTTATAAATATGATTTCGCGCGCGCGATAAAGAGACCGTAAAAATTATTTTTTCTATCTTTTCATTATTAAACACTAATATTTTTATATAGGCTTATAATTAGTGTCAAAATATAAGTATAATAATAAGTCCAGTGTGGAATAAAATCTACCACACCACAAAATATTCAGCAAATTTTACACCTATTCTAGCGGGAAACAACATGACTAGGCTTTTTTTGCGAAATACATCATCAAATGCTAGTTAGTAAATGGCTAGTGTGAGAGGCCGCACGAGCTACTATCTTGCATGGGATTTTCACAAAGCCATATATTATTTACTGAAGAAATAGAAATTTGAGCTGATAACATACTGGCACAATAAAAGAGTCTTAAATAAGAATGTTTATGCCTTTGGTATAGAAAATAGAAGTCTGGTAGATATATATAATGCCTCTAGAAATAAATACATAAATTTGCAAGAATTCGCTTATATCTTCGAGAGCTGAGACGCAATTCTGTTAAACCGTGTTTTGATGCTCTTGAGATAAAGATCACGAATTCATCAAACCGTGACTATGTCCTCGAGGATAGGACAACGTCAGACTTTGCTGGTGTCTTCGTGCGAGGGTGACTCCTCTACCGCCGTGGACGGCGATGCGGCCGAAGATCTCCGTCGCAGCAAGCGGTGATAAAGCCGCGCCAGCCGCTCCCGCTTGGCGTAGCGTATCAGCACCACGGCCATGGAGGTGATGTAGAGTACCAGCACCACTAGCACGTAGGTCAGGGCATTGGTCTGGCTGTTGGCGTGCATCTCCAGAATGTCGGCGTGCTCGGTGCCATTCCACATCCCGGTGGCTCATTGCCCCTGAAAACAACTCTCCGTCAACCACACTCTAAATAGCGTTCTGACATGTGGGAAGGTTACGTGTGTGGATTTAGAAAATAAATATATATAAATATAAATAAATTTGCCCGTTGCTGCCCGTCGGCCTGGTGCAGGCTATACCTCTAAGACCAAAATTATTTTGGCTCCAGAGGTTTCTTGAGAAATCAAGAAATGGTTATTTTAAGCCCAAACTTGCGTGAGTATGCTAAACATATAAAAATAAAATAATAATAATTGATTATAAAACACTTTTAAAAAAAAGCTTTTATTTAAAATGCACTAAGAATAACCAAATAAATATTTCTGAAGTATTGCTTTTTTTTCTGAAGGTACCATTTAACAAATAAAATAATAGACTTAGAAATAAAAGCGGTGGGGGATGATAATCATTTATGCAGCAAATAGGTGTAAATTTAATGAAAGGCATAATCTTGCTAATCATTTGCTTCATATAAAATCACATTGATCTCAAATTTATTATTATTATACCTCACCGCTTTCATTTCTAAGTCTATTTTTTTATTTGTTAAATGGTACCTTCAGAAAAAAAAGCAATACTTCAGAAATATTCATTTTGTTATTTTTAGTGCATTTTAAATAAAAGCTTTTTTTAAAGTGTTTTTTATAATTAATTATTCACGCTATTTTTAGTCGTATATATGCCAGTCCAAAAAAAAAGCCTTATCACTGAGACGACGTTGGCCTTAAATAGCTGCAAGCCTGCTCGCAGCAGATTGGTTAATTCCTCGTGGGAGGTCGGAAGTGACGTAAGCAAAATCCGTTACTAACAGAACTGCGTCTCTTTGCTTTTGAGAACCCTAAATTTATTGAATTATATTACAAATTAGAGATACCCAGTGGATTATTGTTAGGGGATAATTGGTACATATAAAATTTGAATTATAATTAAAAAATTGATTAAATAGTTAAAATTAACAACATACTAATTGAAAAAGTGGAACTATTTGAAAGGGTATCGTGAAATGTATGGTGGTATATTGTTACACACACACCTATATATATAATGAATATAAATATATGCGTGATGATATTGGAATAAGATGACTTAAATTATAACAGATAAAATTAATATATTTGTTGGATTTTCTCATTTATTTGCTTGTAATTCCAAGGACGTTTTAGATAGGAATCTGAATATTTGGATTTCTAATTGCTTCCATGTCTTGAACATCTATTGAAAAAATCCTTTCGCAACCTCCAGCATTTTCCGAGTAGATATAATGCAACACATAATATTAAAAAATATATATAGATAATGGTTCATTTCCCGCCTTCCCGACCACCCAGAAGTCTGAAAATTAGTACACTTTCATTGTTAATTGGACTGAGCGAGTATTGAGTTTCATTATTCTATATGGTCTGGAAGCATATTAAAATTAAATATATGAATATTTGAAAGAAAATTTGGAAATTTGTCCGTTCTTGGCCAACCTGACAACCCAGAAGTCTGAAAATTGGTCAGCTAGCATTGTCATCAAGTTTGAACATGTGTACCAAATTTCATATTTCTAGGTGCCCTCTAAGTATATTAAAAATTGATTACAAGATTTGGCGACAGACATCCAAACAGACAGACATGGAGGCAAGTTAAATAAAAGATTTTAAAAAATATCAGGGAACAAGCTAAATCAACGTTTAGTTGATTTCTATTTCACTACATAGCGCTTTGCAAACTAAAATTTTCATGTGAATGTGATCAGAATATGCCTCTTTTGATATACATATTTTTTATTATTCCATTATTTTATTATATTTTCACACACACACACACACACGAACACAGACATGAACCTTTAGATGGCAGAGCCCCATCTAGGTAAACAGAAATCAACTAAACGTTGATTTAGCCTGTTCCCTCATATTTGGCAAACCCATTTTCTTGTTAAATCAAGAAAGGTTAACCACGAACACGTTTAGGGCTGTTGGCCCTCGTCAACGATAAAATTTATATCTATATTTATAGCCATATTCAGAATTTGCACTATAAATATCTTCAAAATAACAAAATATATATTTCTGAATCCATAAATTTACATAAATTAACATTTAAATAAATAAAGGCACATCTTTTGGATCGAAAAATAAACGGTATTTATTTTATCATATTTCGGCAATCATGACGTTCCTCTTTTACAAAACCTTTCTAAACCTTAATGCAATAAACGCAGTTTATTTATCATTTTAAAATTATGTCATTTTTCCAATTAAAGAGAGGAAAGAATTAATGGTAGGGAGCAGATTATGAATGAGATAAGAAGAAAAAACTAATTTTAAAAGTCTTCAAGGACTCTCAGGTTTCATCTTCCATTAAGGGGATATAAAGAAACTCGCACTCAGGGGAGAAATATGGGTTTTATCAACTGCTACATTCTCTTATTTGAAAGTCATAATTGGTTTTCTCATACTACCTTTTGGCGATGGAATCATTTTGTGCATCCGCCCTCATGGAGTTTTATTCTATATTATAGAACAACATATATTAGAGAAACTGCTGGAAGAATAAATCCACTCTATAACAATGACATCTCTCGAACATAAATGGAACTAGAGGTTTGTAAGTGTCTAATTGCATTTAGCTAATTAATTTTAACTAAAGGTTTTCATATATTTATGGTGGATAAAATATAAATTGGGAAATTGAAATTAGGTTAACATTTAGACTTATAAATAGCAGTATTCTTCAAAGTATTAGAAATTCCATACTATAAAAGGTCCCATTACATAGAAAAAAAATGTGCTCCCTCTGGCGCCTCCACTTAGTAGAGGGTGGATAAAGCCCTAGAGCGGCCAAGCCAAGTTGAGGCCAAGTAGAGACCGTCATTTATCATTTGCTCTATCTCAAATTGGAGGAAGGCATTCCTATATATGGAAGTGGATTAACTTGCTTTTAGGTTCACGGTATGCAGAGGGAAAGAAGAAACAAGATTTCTAAAAATAATAATTCCTGGATGAGTTTTTTTTCTCTCAAAGGAAACAACCGCTATATTTTACCCATGAAAATTCCCAATTATCGACAAACTTGACCAAGTCAACGACTAATGAAATGGCACACTAGTCTTAGGACTCGTTTATCAGAAATAAAATATCAGTAACTTATAACGATATAGGTAATTCTATATAAATAACCAAAATGACGGAAATCAAACAGTGAAGCACAAGTACTATTTGAGAGAAGAACGAAGACATTAACACATATAGGTTCTTCTGCATCTATAGCTTGTTGCTGAAAATTAAGCAGCTAAGCACATGTGGAGATTGAAAATGAGGAATTGTCACTCTATTAGTTCTTAAGATAGTTTTTAAGATAATCAGGAAAATAGAGAAAGATATTTAAGTTCAGGAGGGTAATATGAGATGAAAGAGTAGCCGGTGATCTGGTTACAAGCTGACTCATTGAGGGACGTCTACTGGAGCGTAGGTGGCTCCACTGGTAACAGTAAGACTTATAGCAGTCCGTAACGGTTTCTATAAGCAAATGATCTGGTGGCTACGAAGATGGACGAATAGCTTACTAAGTGGCTTACAGATCAGGTCGAAGAAACTTAGTCTATGATCTGTGCAGAACAAAGATATGAGTCTCGCTCACTATGTAATGAATATTTAACACAAGTCCCAATTATCTAATTTCGGTGAAGATGCGTGTGTTGACTTATGTACTATGCTTTCTTTAGTATGCCGAAGAACAATTCTGAGCACTTCTTGGTCTCAGAATCGGAGATTAAATGATATGAGCAGCCTATGATCCAGATAAAAAAATGAGCATTAGATACGTATATTGAAGCTTGGGTGGCCCGAGGCGCATTGTGCCCAGTAAGGTTTGTAGCTTTCTCTAACAGCTATATGTAAAAGAACTAATTGCGTTCTTCCTACGTCCAAGATATTTCAACAAGTGCCTCGTCCAGCACCATGATTACCCATTTAGATGGGTTCTGCGTCCCAAAGGTTCTCTAAGAGACAATAATAAGTGAATCTAAATAGTCGTATCGGAGTATGAATTCCTCCTAACAAGGAGCATTAGGGTTTTTTTCCGAAAAACTTCCATTGGCTGACGACCCGTTTGGCGGTTTAGTACTAGCGTAAAGAATTTCGGTTTAGGTAGCACACTATCCATCGGAGCAATTAAGAAGCGGGGAAAGAAGTTACGCATCAAGTACTGACTTGTCCTGAGGCGGCAGGTTAGGAAAGGGCAAGGATGAAGGAGTGGAAAAGGCGATTCCGCAAGAGTCTGCCACGGACTTTTGAAAATCTAGGGTCTTCGCTCTGTATGCTCGCTAGTAAATGGGTTAACACAGTAGTAGCATTCTCCCTCCTCCCTGTATCCTCGAGGTTCCCTGCGCAACTTCGTGCTTCAGAGGTCCCTATTTCGTCGGCAGAATCAGGGAATATTATTGGAGCGTGTGTGAGTTCTTACTGGTTGGAAATTTGGATGGCAGAGATGCAGTTACCGCTGCAGCCGTACAAGTAATAATAGCTAAGGTAGACAAACTATTCATCGGTTAAATTAGGCAAGCACTGATGTACAGACTTCGGTTTAAGCATCCCACTATCTATAGGTGCAATTAAGCAAATACCCTTTTTTATATTTAAAATATTTTTTTATTTTAATAATAGTGCAAAGGATTTCTCATTCACAAATCTTATACTTTTAATATACTATCTTCGTTACAGAGTTAAAACCCTAATGAGCCAACATAGTAAAATAATAACATATTCAAATAATACAAATTTCATCGAAAGATAGATATTCAATGAAGATATTCTACACATTTTATATTTCTGATTCAAGTATTACTTATGTTTTTATATACGAGGGAGGAGAGAACCTGATGAATATTTAACTTCAGCAAAGAAGTAGTTTAGTTATTTTCTTGTTGTTGCCTTGCCCTTCTTTAACCTCTCTTTATCTTTTTCTTTGGTAGAATTGATAAATATTATACGGGCGTTTTTACGATAGAATTCCCCTCGTTTACTACTCGTTTAATGAGACTTTTGAAAAATGTATCAATATTTATTTTGAAAAAAATACTATTTTGTATTCACGAAATAGCTTAATGCTAAATTGATACTTTACACAAAGTGAAGCTATTTAGCATCAGATTTTATTTTTCAATATTAGAGCTATCTGGTTGATTAAACTGGTAAACCGCTGAGTTGATTCACCACTAGTCCCTCACTTTTCACTGAAGTAAGGGGAAAGAGAAGCGTTTTAATCGACCAGTATTTGAGTAAACAGATTATCTGACTATACAGACGTAAAAACGCGATATTTGCTCTTGTATATTTCAATAATATATACGAAATATCCCCAATGACATATTACAGATTTATATTTATTTATTTACAGGAATTCAAGCGGAGTTCTGAAGCAAACCGTAGAAGGGAATCAATCAAATTTCAATATATTTTCGACTAAGTTTCATTCTTGATACAAATGAAGATGGACAACTGCTCTTTTATAAAAAAAAAAACTTGTAACCTGGGTATTGAAATTTTGTTGGAAACTCTAACTATAAAAAACACTATTTATAAGCATTTAGGACGTAGAGATACCTTGGAATAGCAACCTTTATAGCGAAGAGAGAGTATAGCTATTTTCAGCATAATTTTATAAGAGATTTATCATTATGTGTGAGACATAATTATATATATGTGAAAAATTAGTACAAATGTGATATTGTACTGGTATAAGGTGCATAATTATGAAAAAAGGCATCTCCTTATCGTGCAACTGAAAGTTGCTGATGGCTTGCGCCATCTATCGGAATAAATATCAACTATTCTAGTTGATTTTTAATTATTCCAGAATTGGCCAAATACCCATTCATGATTAATCAAGAAAAGCTAACCACGGACGCGTTTCGGGCTGTTGGCCCTCATCAGCGTGGTGCAAGCTGTGCCTCAACGACCAAAAAACTGGTCATTCAAGGCATCCTGAAAAATCATGAAACGGGTAGTTAAGGCCAGAATTGCGTGAGACCGCGACACAATGTGAAAAATTAGTACAAATGTGATATTGTACTGTGATAAGGTGCATAATTATGAAAAATAAAAATACCTCGTTGAGGTACAGCTTGCACCACGCTGATGAGGGCCAACAGCCCGAAACGCGTCCGGGGTTAGCTTTTCTTGATTAATCAAGAATGGGTATTTGGCCAATTCTGGAATAACTAAAAATCAACGAGAATAGTTGATATTTATTCCGATAGATGGCGCAAGCCATCAGCAACTTTCAGTTGCACGAAAAGGAGATGCCTTTTTTCATAATTATGCACCTTATCCCATTACAATATCACATTTGTACTAATTTTTCACATTGTGTCGCGGTCTCACGCAATTCTGGCCTTAACTACCCGTTTCATGATTTTTCAGGATGCCTTGAATGACCAGTTTTTTGGTCGTTGAGGTACAGCTTGCACCACGCTGATGAGGGCCAACAGCCCGAAACGCGTCCGTGGTTAGCTTTTCTTGATTTCGAGGAACTGGAAATTCAACTGAATAAAGATCTTGAAACTCTACATAATTACTTTGAAAACTGGTCACTGAGGCTTAATCCTGCAAAATCTGTACATTGCTGTTTCCATATTAACCATCATAGAGCTGAAAGAAAACTCAACCTATTTATCAATAACTCTCAGATAACTCATAGCGAACATCCAAAATACCTAGGCATTCATCTTGACCGCACTCTCACCTTCAAAACTCATCTCACCAAGTTAAAGGGGAAACTATCATCACGTAACAATATCCTCCATAAGCTGGCCGGCTCTTCCTGGGGCAGTGATGCCAACACCCTGCGTACTTCTGCCTTGGCATTGATCTTCTCCACGGCTGAGTATTGTGCTCCAGTCTGGGAGGGGAGCTGTCACACGAAGCTAATAGACACACAACTAAATTCTACCTTACGAATTATATCAGGGGTTTGCCAACCTACAAGAATCGACTGGCTTCCAGTTCTTGCTCACATCTCTCCACCTGAGCTACGCGGAAAGGAAGCCACCAAGAAAATGTACCAAAAACTCTTGGATTCACCCGACCTCGAAATTAACCCTATCCTACAGTCTCCCCCAAATCATAGACTAAAATCAAGGAAGCCGATATGGTCCAGAGGAAACCAACTTCTCTCCCAAAATTTTAATATCTCAGAAGCATGGACAAATTCCTGGATCAGCTCCGATATCCCAAACAAGAACCTCATCACAAGCCCAAGTGTCAAGATCCCAGGTTTTTCCCTCCCTCGACGAGAATGGGTGCTTCTAAAACCGCTTTAGGACAGGTCAGGGATGGTGTGCAGAGCTGATGAAGTTATGGGGCTACACCAAAGATCCAAATTGTGCCTACAACGTCCCACAATCAATGTCCCATATACTAGATGACTGCCCGCTGTACAAATTCAATGGAGGAATCTCCAATCTCCATTCTGTCACCCCGGAAGCCCTGAACTGGCTGAAGGCCTTGCCTCTCAGACTTTAGTGACCGATATGTCCTCACTTCTTTTTTCTAGATTTAATTCATTTTGTCTCCTCTCTAATTGTAAATACGCTGCTGTATCACCTCATAAGCATAAATAAATAAATTTTCTTGATTAATCAATAATGGGTATTTGGCCAATTCTGGAATAATTAAAAATCAACGAGAATAGCTGATATTTATTTCGATAGATGGCGCAAGCCATCAGCAACTTTCAGTTGCACGATAAGGAGATGCCTTTTTTTCATAATTATATATAATGGTCAGGGTGGTTTCAGGCCCGAATGGGATAGTACAAAAGAACAAGGCATGTTGGATGTCGCCTCAGAGAGAGTGGCCAGCGTCGGTCGAGGGGGCCTGATCTATTCTAGAGCCAGAGAGAAACTGTGTTGGTAATCCGATTTTGTTTTTCGGACCGACTCTCTAGTCGGAGACCTATCTCCTGTCTGGGCACCATCTGTCTCTCAAACTTTACTATTACGTTTTATGTTATATAATGGCCAAACTAGCGAGTTGGATTGTTGCTACAATTTAGACTGTTACAATATAACTATATTACATATGGATATCAAGTATATATTGAAATATATTACAAAAATATATATTGGATATTAAATTCATTGGAACATTTTTATAAAAGGTTAGTTTCCACACACGTATTCGAGTTTATAGAGTTCTAAGAGAGGTGAAATATTAGAAACTTAATATATAAATGCGCGCTTTATATTAATGTGATATATTTATTTATATAATATATTCAAACTACACTGGCCACAAAGGTTTTCATCACACCAATGAAAATATTAGAACATTTCAGAAAACCCGCATACTTTATATGAACATTAAGGCATGTATTCGATAAATTTTCTGAAACACCGTAATTAGAATATAAACGTATAAAAGTAGTCTTTTTAATTCATAAAAGACTTTAAATAGCCTTTTAGTGCATCATAAATTGATATTATCTTGTTTTTTATAAAGATAAACTTTAATTTGCATAATGCGGAGGCAGAAAAAAGCGTCACACCAGCATATTTATGGTTTTACAAGAGGCAGAATCATAGGTCTCAAAAGAGGTGTAATTTGACTAAAGACATTGCTATCAAAGTAGACTGTAATCGAAGTCTGTTATAAGATTTGGTCACAGAGGAGGTGAAAGTTCAAGAAAATCCGGCTCAGTTCGCCCTTGAGTAGTAACAAAGCGAAAGAATAGGAGGATTTGAAGAATGTTTGTAGTACACAGGACAACTGAACCAAAGTTTCAAGCAGCTACACATTGCAGAATGAATCTGGACCAACCCTCAACACCATTAGTAACCTCTTTTCAAAACATAAATCCGTAGTACCCGGCCTTTATTGAGAATTCCACCCTCAGCCAGACACAAAAGCGACAAAATCTGTTGGTATGAAGAGAGATGTTTTCAAGCACAAGAATAGCATTCTCTCATTTTTCTGATGAATTCAGATTCAGTTTGGGGTTAATGACGGCAGTATGCATGTTAAAAATTAGGTCCCAAGAAGGATCCTATTAGGTCTTTATTGTTGAAAGGCATCCAGAAAGAAACCCTGGCTTCATGGTGTGGGTGGCAACAGCTATGAAATTAAGACTCCTTTAGTCTTTATTCAAGGCAACAATGGATTCTCATCTAGACATTAGAAACGTGTTAAAACCTGTAATATTACCATTTAATGACATTTTTCAACAAGATAATATCCAACACCTACATCTTAAGAGTCTTTCTTCAAAAGGTTGACATCTTTCTATGGCACGCAGGTTCCCCAGAACTTTTCCCAATTGAGCATATAAGAGATATGATGGGGAGGAAAATTCAGCATTATACACAGCCAAGTAATATTCAACAGTTTTGACTAAAAATTGAAATTACTTGCTCTAGCATCCCACAAGAAGCCCTAAAAAACCGAAAGACCATATGCTTCACCGTGTAGCTGCTTGTATACGTGCCAAAGGAAGACACATCATATATTAATAAAAGCTGTGTATCTCAATATATTTTCATCCCTTTTAAAAAAAAATCAATCAATTATTTTCTTCATTACCATTATATATCTAATAAATTTTCAGTAAATTTACATAATTCCTGAGAAGAGTTTTATATTTTATCATCAAATTGTAAATCATATAATTTATCTTAATTTAATTTATCATTTTTTCTGATAATAATTGGCTGAAGTGCGAATAAAATATTTTAAATTAAAAAAAGAAAATGATGTTTTTCTAGGAAATGCAATATTTTGTGGGGTCATTATTTATATAATATACTCTGCTAAATATATTATATAATAAGAAAAGTCTTCAATAGGGTTATGAAAATTATAATAATTATTTTTGAAGTAAAAGAAAACTTAGCAATATTTGTATTTAGAGATCAATAGTGTTTAGAGAATATAGTATAAAAAAGAAGCAAAATATTTCTAAAATATTAAAAATTGTAATCAAATCATCTTGCATATGTAAAATATATTAGTGGGAAATTATATCTACGTTTAAATCACAAACGATTATATATTTACAATTATTCAATGTTCCATATAAGATATTTCTATCCACCCAGAGACATGTTTTCAACCTCTTGGGTAATTCTAGCCGCCGAGTTTCCAGAGTTATATAGAGTACATATCACTGGCTTAGCCAGATAATCCGTCCTTACTGGTCCAATAGAGGCTTGCCCCACTTACCAACTCGCCCTTGATATTAGCAGTATCGACCATACCTGCTGTTGTTTGATGATTATTTATATATATATATATATATATAGGTTCCGAAACGATTTTATCCTCACAAGTCATCACGGTTTCGAAATATATAGTGGAATATATGTAGTTTGCTTGTAATAATGATAATAATTTTAACGCGAATATTTTAAATAAAATAACCTCTATTGACTTTCGGCCAAAATATTGGGAGGGCCTTGCTCGATAGTGGTATTCATTCCCAAATCTACGCTAGATAGTTTCAAAATTATGTACTAATATATGCAAAATTAGATACTAGATTTCCACAGGTATCATAATTATGAATAATATAACAACCCCAAAATGTAGATAAACTTCAATAGTTCAGATTGGAGATATAATGTAATCACAAACAAAACATTAAGTTTTATTGTGAGTCTTCCAAACCCAAGGCAAGGCGAGGTTCACTCCGGTTCGTAAATATTTACAACAACAAGCATTATTAAGACCTTATAGTCTCATAAAGATTCTCCAAGCACAGAAATGAAGACTACTTACAAGAATAACAGCAATAACAATAACCAAAGTCCATGTTAGGACTCTTTGGTCTTATACAGCTTCTCCAAGTAGAAGAGGGTATATACAGGAATAACATAAATAGTCACAATAATCAGCAATGTTATTTAAAATGTGTCAAATAAGGGGAAGAGAAACAAGAAAGGGCTTGCTGTGGAAGCTATGCACAAATCATCGACCGCAGAGCCCACGCTAGAAATAAAGGTAAAATTTCAATTTTTCATCACCAAAAGATTTTCCATTTTGAATTGTGAAGATATTTTCATCAAGAAAGTCCACTAGAGAATTAGCATGGGTAGATGTTATTAAATCTTTTGTGGAAAGGTTATGCGGCAATAAAGTTGGGATATCCAGCAGTTTATAAAAGTCTCCAAGATGGTTGGTGCGAATGCTTAGGTCACTATATAATATTTTCTCAAGTCCATTGTGTACCCTGTTTTCAATACAAGAAAATAGTCCACTTATATTCTCTAGATGGATTTCGTTAAGAAATAGATACGTAAAAGTCAGCAATGAATCAAGTTCGAGTTCATTTTGAGAACAACTGAAATCCAATGAGTTTCCACCTAAACATTTTCCAGTATGTATTTTTTTTTGTTATAGATTACTAAAATGATGCTTCCAGAACTTCCTACCTGACCTGAAGAGCTTCTTGTAGGTGATTGAAAAATTTGGAAATCCTCGATCTCAGGTTTTGAATAAACTGGCACCAAGTTTCCGTTATAGAAAATATTTCAAACTGCTTTGAATAATTAATGAAAGGGAAAGCGGAATTTATTTGATAGAACCATTGATATTCCAATACATAAGTTTTACTTAAGACTTTTCTTCAATCAAACTGTTTTGATTGATCACGCGATGCCTTCACGCGACGATATATAAAATATTTACAACTAGGGGCTAAAAATAAAAATATATGCATACAAATATAAATAAACTATAAAAATTGAATACTAATATATAATAATAAATAATAATCTATTTAACGTTCTTTCATTATACTTATTAGGACTCGTATATTATTATTTAATTTTCATAGTTTATTTATATCGCTGTGTATATATTAAATTTTTTGACCCATAATTGTAAATATTTTATATATCGTCTTGTTAAGACATCGCGTGATCAATCAAAGCAGTTTGAAAACAAGAAAAGCCCTGACGAAGTTACACGTATAGCCTATATGGGCATTTTGTTATAAATAAAAGGTTTTATTTTATTTTAAATCCAAAATAAGATCTTTGATTAATATATGTGATTTAAGACCATGGAATTGTTGTAAATAATCCAGATATCTACTACCACATGTTCCACCACGTGACTGTATATAACTTGTTTTTTACTGCAAATAGAAAGCATCACATTATATCATTCTGTACCGCGTAAGATTCTAATAAAGTATAGCAACTGTACAGATAGAAGGAATGGAGAATAACAGGAGAAAATTAAGGTTAAAACTAATCAGGCTTAGGTGAGAATAGGAGAGTAGGCCTAGCAAGCCCAGTCCAATTTTTACGAGGTCGTGGTCCCTCCTAGATGATGTAACTCCCCCCCCCCCCCCCCCCCTGTTTACGTCAGAAAAGGGCAATGACCTGTTTGGACCCAGCTAAGCTATAAAAAGGAGGCCCCACGTCTCAGTTAGTCAGTCCTTAGTTAGTTCTTTGTTTCAGTCCAACATTCGTCCAGCCGCGCAGGCCGCTCCTATAGAGGTTAAACCTTTCCTGCCAGAAATCTCCTCGTCCCATTCCTTCTTGACGTTCAGACGCTTCTTAATGGAATCTCTGTTTGTTTATTTCACCTTTTTTATATCACATATATATATTAAAATTGATAAAATATATCCTTACCGCTTACCTGAACATTTTAAACTTCTGGCCACCATAAATGCAACACCTGGAAAGAAGCATGCAAATAACATGAAATTTACAACATGCTTTAGCGGAGGTGAGATATGCAAATCATTAGAATTACAGCGCAGACGCACATCACGCGCGTCTGTGGCTCCACTTCAAAGCACTATTTGAGGCTTGGAGATTTCGACGATTTCAAGTTCGCCAATTGTGTTTTTCTCGAAAAAAAAAGATCAATTATGCCTCGTAGAAAACAGCGATTATCTTTTGATCAAGTATCCGAGTTCGACAGAGGAAGTATAGTAGCCTAACGAGGATGTGAATTATCTTTCAGGAAAATCGGCAGACGTGTTGGGTGGAACCAAACAACTGTAATGCGGATATGTCCTTAATACCTGTTTACCTTATGATGAAAAATGAATACTTCGTATTATCTTTTGCCTCTAGATTGTTTAGATCATTAAATTTTCGGACAAGTGGTAGATGGTCCAAATAAGGCATGCATTCAATAGTAAGATCAACAATCAGCTCAAGTACTGCAGGCGAAACAATAGAAAGATCTATAACTGAGGATCCTTGAGTTGAAGAATAAAAGTTTCCATATTTATCACTGATAAATCTGTCATCTATTACCGTGAGTGAACTCTCATCGAGGAAATAATAATTCTACAGAGTATATTTCAGGAGATTATTCTATGAGGATTGTTCCTTAGTGATGTAACATTTTATTTTGATAATTAGAATGTTAATGCTGAGCTACAAGTGCAGATTGGCGACTTTTATTCGTTTTTAGAAATGAGCAATCATGTGATAGTTCTTGTCTAGGTTGTCGCAAAAATTCTTCCTGAGAAAGATATTTTAACTGTGAAAAATTAGGTTGGACAGTGGTACGAATGCTATCCGAATTTGCTATAATGCTTCCCCGTTGTAGCTGACAACGCCGCCATTTAAAACAGAGTAGCTTATGCCACGGACAATTAGCCTGTTATCTCATAGTTTGGAAACAGTTCCCTTACTCATGAGTTCCTTTCGCTTGCTTATTAGCATTATCCTTTGTTCTCTCTAATAGTTGGAGGGTAATCTTTATTTATGAATATTTTTGTCCCTGAGTCTGAAAGCGTTCAGAAAAAGCAGAAGTCTTTGCTTGAAATCAGGCACCTCAATAAGCAGCGGCGATTAGATTTTTTTGTCAATCTTCGGCACTGTTCTATCCTAAGATCTTCAGAAATTTGCATCGTGTTTGAAATCAGATCTTGAATCAAACCTCGAGATTCTTCAGGGGTTTCGCCTTCTGCTCCTTCCATTCCGTGAATAATCAAGTTATTTTCCGTCTTCCTCATCTCTTCAAGCTCCAACCGTCTCTCGAGATCAGATATTCTATTTGTATTAAGCGAGACAGATTTAGAAGTGGCTTCCAATGATGACTCGAAGTGTTGTAGGCTCTGATTTATTTTGTCCAATCCTTGTTGTACCGAATCAAGTCTAGTCTCCATTTTTTTACCAAAGTCATCTATCTTAGTTGAAAGTGCTAAAATTAGATCATGCAAATCTTTATCTTTGCCCGCATCTTCTAGCAGAAACATAGATTGATTACAATTTCCCGATGGACATTTGCGGATATACCATTTACGAGTCTTTTGCTATCAAAAATTCTAAAATTGGTAGATGTTCTGGGGGAATTGTGGTTGGAATTAACAATTCTTTAGGCAGCGATATAGCAGAAGTAGAAATAAAGTCTAACTGGATAATAATTTATTTCAAATCAAATTCATTAGGCAAAGTATGCCTAATATTCACATATCTACCTCCAAACGAAACTCTAAAATCAAACTTATGTAAATTATATAAATTAATTGAAGAAATGCTATTCCAAGGATACTAAATAGTACTTGCTGGTGAATTTAACTCTCGAATAGGAACTGGGGGAGAATTTCACAATGTTTTTGAGCTCCCTTCGCTCCTCTCCCCTAAACGTAATTCTAAGGATAAAGTGACTTCGCCACACTTGAGTCAATTTCTTGAGTTTCTTGATTGCAACCTGATGTCTATTGTGAATGGTAGAACATTATCTGATAAAAACGGTAACTACACCTATATTTCTGAACATGGCTCATCTGTTGTGGACTACTGTATAATTACACCTTCTCTTCTAGACTGTGTTGTTGATTTTGAAATAGAAGATATCTCCTATTCCGACCACTTACCAATTACACTGACAATAAGCCTAGATCCAGATTCTATTTTGTAAATATTTCGAAACAACCAAATAATAAGCATTCAATTTATGCCAACTCAGTTTGTCGAAAAAAATATAAGTGGGTACCTGAAAACTCAACGCGCTTTACGCAAACATTAGTAGATATAAAAGTAAATTGGAATGAGTCAATTGATAATATAACGAATACAATAACAAACCAAATAAAAAAAGCAATGCTTAAAACTGAAATGCAAACTATATTAAAGTCAGCTGGTTCAAAATCCAGACCTTGGTTTGATCATGAATGCCATATGACTAAAAAATCGATGAAATCCTACCTCTTAAATCATGTTAAATCAAATAAAGAACAAGACCGTATTACATACATTAAAACGAAGAAAAAATATAATGCTTTGATAAATTATAAAAAGAAAAACTACTACCAAATAATACATGAAACACTAAAAATGTTCGCGATTCCCAAAAGTTCTGGAAAACAATTGCTACCTACAGAGGCTGTATACAGGGGAATATACCGATGCTGACCTGGCAACAATATTATACGGAGCTTCTTGCTTCTGAGACAGTATTTGTTCCTTCTCTGAGCACTCTATCCCCACCTGATAATGAACTAACCAAGGAAATAACCATCCTCGAGATTACTAAAGAAATCTCTCGCTTGAAATGTGGTAAGGCCAGCGGAGTCGACGATGTTCCGAATCTATATATATAATTGCCTTATTCTGTCTGAAGCTCACGGATAGAATGCGCGCCCATTGGCTGCCGGCGAACACGTGTCCTCCCTGCCCCCCTCTAGACAACCCTGTTATCGGTTGTGTGATACATACACCTGTCTATAGCGGCCATTCTAGACAACCCTGTTATCAGCAGTGTGTTACATCCACCTGTCTATACAGACCACCCTGTCTATAGCGACCACTGACCACCCTGCCTATAGCGACCACTCTAGACAACCCTGTTATCAGCTGTGTGATACATCCACCAGTCTTTACAGACCACCCTGTATATAGCGGCCATTCTAGATAACCCTGTTATCAGCTGTGTGATACATACACCTGTCTATAGCGGTCACTCTAGACAACACTGTTATCAGCTGTGTGATACATCCACCTGTCTATACAGTCCACCCTGTCTATAGCGGTCACTTTAGGCAACCCTGTTATCATCAGTGTGTTACATTCACCTGTCTATACAGACCACCCTGTCTATAGCGGTCACTTTAGGCAACCCTGTTATCAGCAGTGTGATACATACACCTGTCTATACAGACCACCCTGTCTATAGCGGCCACTCTAGACAACCCTGTTATCAGCTGTGTGACACATACACCTGTCTATACAGACCACCCTGTCTATAGCGGTCACTTTAGGCAACCCTGTTATCAGCAGTGTGATACATACACCTGTCTATACAGACCACCCTGTCTATAGCGGCCAGTCTAGACAACCCTGTTATCAGCTGTGTGATACATACACCTGTCTATACAGACCACCCTGTCTATAGCGACCACCCAAGACAACGTTTTTAAAATATATTCGCACTCGGGTAAAACCCGGGCGTTGCCCGGGCCATTCGTCTAGTAATGTAATAAAAGTCCTACCTCAGAATTATTTGGTCATTCTGAAAGATTTATACAATAAAATATTAAGCACGGCTTCACTCCCTTCAATATAGTCAGAATCTATTATTCACCCTATCTTTAAAAACGGTTATTCAGAAAATCTCGCGAATTACCGGGGAATATCTCTGTTATGTAATTTGGCAAAACTCTTCACATCAATACTGAAAACCCCTCTATATAATTGGATTGAAAAAAGAGAAAAATCATCCGATAGAATCAAGCCGGTTTCAGGGCTAATCATTCCTGTCAAGATCACATCTTCACTTTAATATCACTGATTCAACTTACACTGAGGAAAAAAAGAAGAAAGTTTTATGCTTTTTCCGTGGGGGGACATCAAAAAGGCGTTTGACTTGGTTCCCCACTCTTTACTATGGAAGAAACTGACTGATATGGGCCTAAATTATAGTTTTGTGAATTCAATTAAAAAATACTATGAGAATATGACAGCAGCGGTCCGCTGGAATAATTCCTACACGGAATTCATAAAGATAAGATCAGGTGTTCTGCAAGAAGAACCACGTTCCCCATATTTATTCCTGTTTTTCATAATTGATCTAAGCAATATATTTGACGACTCGAATTTGCGATGAATATATTCACCTAACTTTGGAAACATACATATACTGCTTTATGCGGACGATATAGTTTTAATTGGTGAATCTCGATTTAATCTTCAAATGAAAATTAATATTTTAAAAACATATTTAGAAACTAATTTTTTAACTTTGAACGAAAGCAAGTCAAAAATAATGATTTTTCGAAACGGCGGTAAACCAGCACGATCTGAAAAATGGTACTGGGGCCAACAAATTATAAACTCTACACAGAAATATTTATACCTGGGATATCCGCTAACCCCAACAATTTCATTCACCCAAACAGCTCTTCATTTTAAGGGTATGACCATTGCAGCTATAGGAGCAGTATGGGAGATTCTTGTGAAATCCAAGTTATATTCTTTTCACTCAACAATGAAGCTGCTCGATACCATAGTTATAACAACTCTACTATATGCTTCACCAATCTGGTCAGATGAACAAGAGTTGATATTGTATAAAATCCAAGATACTTTTCTGAGACGATATCTAAATCTACAAAAGTATACCCCTGGATATATTTTAAGGATTGAAATAGGAAGAACATCTCTCGCAGTGATAGCAAAAAAAATATCGTTAAAATTCTGGCTAAGAATGCTAAAAATGGACACTACGAGATTACCTTCAATCTGTTTGGCTCACTTGTGGAATGTTTATACCTTTATATACAAGACAAAATATTGTGGATTTACAAAGAGTTTAATAATTACATTAAATAACACCGGTTTTTCATGGCTTATCGGATGCTCTGATCACAATTTCGTGCAAAGTTATATTCCTCTGATTATTAGAACAAGGTCAGATCAATCGATACAAGAAGACCAATCAAGAATAAGAAATTCAAAACTTTATCCACATTATAAACATTTCCACACGTCAATAAAAACAGAATGCTACCTAACCGATGATTTTCCGTTACCAGTCAAACGATGCATAGCTCGATCGAGAATACCATTTACAATCTTAAAAAAAAAACACGTTCTGACGTTTGAGGCCAAAAACCTAATATGCACACTGTGTGACAAGGAAATTACCGATGAACTCCCCCATTACCTGCTTAATTGTACAGCCCTTGATGAAGAAAGGAAGGCCATATATCAGCAAATTAAATGTACCAACATTTCACCCTACGTATTGCTTTCCAAAATATCAGCAAACAAATCTAAGGCAATAACTTACTATACATTTTTAGATCATCATTATGTAAGGACCAGTCAACAATTGAATGACTTTGAGACGAAGAGTAAAGCCAGTTCAATTTCCATCTTACTACCTATGTAAATAACACAAGATAATTGTTACCTTACCCAATTGTGAGAATCTGTATGGGGCGATGTGATAGTTGGATGCAGAAAGGTACGACGGACCGACGTGTTCGATCGCATCCACCTCAGTGCACCACTTTACGTGCTGACAGGCAAATTGTGCGCATGGCAGTGACAGATCGCTCAGACACATCACGAACTGTAGCATAGCATATTCAGTCTATAACGCATCATCCATTGTCTACGCGTACCATTCGACGCCGTTTACAGAAGAGTGGCCTGTCCGCAAGACATCCATTGCTTCATCTACCTTTGACGCAGAAATACAGACGTCTCCACCGCCAATGGTGCTATGAAAGAAGGAATTGGACGAGAGAATGGAATGATTTTGTCTCTACTGACGAGCAGTCTGCAGCACCACGATGGTCGGATTCAAGTCTGGAGACACCGTGGACAGGAATACTGAACAGCTGCGTCATCAACCGCCACAATGGTTCTGCACCGTGTATTATGGTATGTGGCGGTATTGGATATCACTCTCGCATCCTCTAGTACGCCTTGCCGGTACTTTAAACAGCTAACGCTGCATCTCCGAGGTGTTGGAGCCAGTTGTCTTTCCTTACCTTCAGGGATTGCCCACAGCCATATTTCAACAGGATAATGCGCGACCACACATGGCAGGCATTGTCCAAAGGTTCTTCGTCAATCGCCAGATTGAATTGCTTCCCTGGCCGGCTCAGTCTCCGGATCTTTCGCCGATAAAAAACATGTCGTCCATGGTTGCTCAACGATTGACCCAGATTACATCTCCAGCTGCCAAATCACCTTTGCCAACGTGTGGAAGCTGCTTGGTCTGCTGTACCCCAAGAAGACATCCAAAGTCTCTTTGAATCAATGCCGAGGCCTGTGGCAGCGGGGATATCCAACAATGCGGGCTACTCTGGCTACTGATTTTGGCAGGAACCACACTTCTCCGAAGTCTATAAATTTAATAATTCGAGACTTGGTCAACATGTTATCTACAAAATAAATTCTGTTGTGATATCTCTTGTCTTTCTTGGTTTTGCAATTTGGATGGCCAGCAGTGTAAATGCCAGAGCCCCATATAGTGGAACAAAAATGAAGTAAACGTCGTAACACAGGCATGAGCAGTCATGGGCCTATAATTTATAATCAATTAAAATAAAAAAGAACGTTTTCCTAAAATGTCAACAGTTTTTTTAAAGAAGCGCCAATACGAATATATCGTGCTTCTATATACAAAAATACAGGGTATGGAACAGGGTTCCAATCAGGCACGTGTTACCGCACTAACTGATATGGCGATGTGGGTAGTGAAGCAGACGACGATATTATCCGCCGAGATAAGAATCAAGCGCAATAAGAGAAAGGACAGAAAGCCAAGAAGGAATTTCCTCGTCGATGTGACAGATGGCCGTTTCTATTGATTCATCATTAATTAATGGCGCCTCGAGGTATATCTTGTCTACAATAACTTCTCTGTGACTCTACGTGAGTCATTCGAAAGATGACTATATACATATATTTATTATTTTATAATTCTCAATATACATAGATATGCCGTGTGTGGGGTAACTCAAAAAGCTGAAATTAAAAAAAAAAAGTGAAGATGAAATGTTTTTGATCAGAGAATAATATTAAAATCAAAGTTCCCCACTCATGATGATGTGATTAAAGGTTGGTGATAACTTGCGCAAATTACGAAATAAATATTATCTGAGAGTTGATTTTTTAAAATTATTGTATATTGGGATATTTTGGCAAAAACGCTTTCTTTATAAATCAAGTAAAGCCAACCATTATGCATTTCAGGCTTTTGGATCTCGTTATCCTGGCGCATATTTACGCCCAAAATATCTGGTCCTATAGGCCACCTATAGATCGGAATTCAAGGCCAAATGTGTTCTTGAGAACATTAAACTATATACAAAAATGAAACATAAGGTAAAATGTTCGAAGTCCTCTTGTGATTTATTTTGGTCGTTGAGGCACCTGATCAACGCTGACAAAGACCAACAGCCTAAAACATATACCTCGTTGACCTTTATTAATTTGATCGAGAAAGGGATTTAGAAATTATGATAAATTGAAAAATTAGATCAGTTGACATTTATTAAGATAGACATGCAATCTAAAAGCACAGTTCAAATGTGCGATCAAGATATGTATTTTTCTTATAGAAGACTGAGTAATCATTTTGATCGGCGTATATGTTGAAGAAAAATTAATAAATAAAATTAAAAGGGGTACTGTATAAGTGGATATTACTTTTTACGAGTATTGCGTCTGGAGCGACAAAAAAAAAAAAACAAAGCGCTTACTGCGTAAGTAACAGAATGAAATCTTCGATTATTGAACTCAATAATATATGAGTCAAAAGGCGATGTGCAATAAATTGATAAAGAAGGAGCAATCTCTCAAATTATTTTGAGAAATATTTTTTTTCTTTACAGACCCAGGTACGCCCTTTTATATAATCAATAATATATATTTCTATTTATAAACGCAAATATTCCTACCTATATTTATATATATGATGGTTGCTTTTCGATGGTTGTCAGATTCAATTGATTGTCTAGAGAAGTGCTATTATAAATGTGAAATATATTGTAACACTATGGTTCAAATAGAGATGTTAGGCCCAAGGTAGTCGTGCTGGAGGCTGGAGGTTCCAGGTTGGAGTCTGGCTGTATCTAAATTCTAGCTGTCTCCAAGTGTCTTGCTCTGCTCTTTGAACTGAGGACCTTTGCTCACACTAAAATTTCCAATATCATACTCAACAAAATCTGCAGGGTTAAGGTGGCGTATCAACAGTCTGTCGCGAGGTCTGCTGGGGAGTGGGCGGACGTTGTGGTGGAAATGACCTGACAAACGCGGTGGAAGGTCGAAGCAGGTGTTGGTCGCGCTGGCTTCAGGCCATCTAATTTGGAAGACCATTTAAAGCCATTCTAAAGCGTCTACTAGCCTGGATACTTTAAGTTAAACTCTTGACATGGTAGGCCGTTAGAAAGGCAGCTATGACGGTGGAGGGTAAAATACTCTTTTCAGTTCTTTAACACTACATAATATCTGTAATAGGATTCTATTATATACAGAGATTTCTGTGACCTTAGTCGTAGATCATGGAAAATACGCAGAGGGTCGCTCTGCATATATTGACGATAAACCACACTTTGTTCGCATTTTAGAACTGAAATCTTTGATCTAAACTCCAGATCTCCTAAATAATTCTCGAATAAGGGGATTTGGATAGTAGCCGTCTGATAGTAGCGTTTCTAGTGACGTAGAACGTCGGCCAGCTGTCTCAAGGCTACACTGATCAGCGGTGAATCCCCGATATGCCTTTTTTTTTTAGTCTGGTTCCTTTTGTTTTGATGACCTCCGGATCGTTCATTCTGGTGGCGATCTCGACCTATCGGTGCAAGACGATGAGGGTCGATGCCTACAGAATGCCGACTGAGAATTCTTGGGGAGCAGTTAGAAACAAGTAACAGACTCAGATATTTTTGACGGCCAGCGGTAGTAGGCAAATGTATCTTCAGAAATTCATGCTTCAATACAGGAGTAGATTGAACATTTGTATATTTTGGAAATCGTGGAGAGAAGGCAAAGTTCTAATACCACAGTGCAATGTTTTCATAGTGGTAAAAAAAAAAAAAAAAAAAACAGGAATTAGCAGGCAATATCGGATGGGAGTTAAATGAGTTAAGAGTTGAGTTACTCTTAGTTAACTAAGAGTTAAGTAGACAGAGTTAAAATTGTTCATAGTATGAAATATAAAAAGTGGTTGGTTAGACGATAGATGTATATGGTATATGTCATAATTTGTATAATTAGATGCCAACCTAATCCAATATATGTATGAAAATGTATGATTTGTTTCAATAAAACAAGGTAACATTGGAGGACAAAAAGACCTAGAAGAAAGGCCTAGAAAAGAGGCTTAGAAGTTAGCACGATCATTAGTAAAGTTATACCCAGTTTAATTATCGCGGAACTAATAAAAGTTGAGTTCAACAAACTATTACTTCCTGGTCAAGCTGGGACATGTCTAAAGACAAAAGAAGTAACGTAGACCAATTAGGGAGCAACTCAGCAGAGGTCAACCAATAGGGAACCGCCACGTCACACATTTCAACCAATGAGAGGTAAGAAGAGTTCTCGTGTTAAATCGAGAACCAAGTATTGTCAGTTGTTCTTTCGATCCCACCGAGATAGCACCTATAGTCTTCACTTCGCTCCCACCGAGTTCGGACCTAGAATCTTCACTTCGATCCCACCGAGTTAGGACCTACAGTCTTCTTTCGGATCCCATCGAGTAGTTAGCTAGCTCCCACCGAGGTAACATCTGCTCTAGAGACCTCCCCCGTTCATCATTTCAGCTAAGTCAATCACCGCCATGTGAATAGATAGGCCAATAGTCAAAAACCGCTCCGCCTTCTCAAGCCTTTCTTTCCTCCGACCAGTTGCCTTATTTCAACAATCAATCGTGTCTCCTGGTTTATTTCCCCTGTTGTGTAAACCTTAGCACTCAGCCACCACGACTGCGTCACCACCTCAACAATCATCAACCCCAAGAGTAATATTTCCCCGCATATAATATTACGATATATATATATTTCATCTATGCGCTTTTTTATTTGCGATGCAATCCTAGTAATGGAGAGTGGTAAGAACGCACACAGCAGGCAGGATCTAGAAACAAAAACTCGTGAGGCGAAGGTCGGAGAGGAAAAAGAAGGTCTAAGAACCATTTTGGGGACAACCGAATGGGGTCTATGAGAAAACTGCCTTTAGATAATCGAATCCATAGGATTTTATAATATTCTGAGTAGGAACAAACCCGTGACTGTTGAGTATCTATAAGGGCGTTTTAAGTTTGTCAAAGATGGTGTTCGGGAAACGGTGAATATATGGCGTCAACTTTGGTGGGAGACACGACCATATCTATATAATGTATGTGTCTATTATACTAATATAAACTGTACCTAAAGGGTTTTAAACAGTGATGGTGTTTAATGAAACTATGTGGAGGGTGCTTTTGTATTTGCAAATATTATATGATTATTCATGCATTTTCTATTTTGATATCTACTAAACCAACTGATATCTGATCTAGACCTTTTGGAAAAGAAATACACATGTAGCCTTCATAATACCTTCTTGCACATATGACTATATACACATTTCGTAAAGGAATAATCAAAATAAATTGAAAACTCATCGTTTATATATGGAAAGGAGAATCATGTTTGTTGGATATTAAATTGAAGCAAATAAATAAATAAATATAAACTGAATATATCCAGATATTTCTATACTTGTGTAATTTGCCTCGAGTGAGGCATTTACTTCTCCACAGACATCTTTCTAGAGATAACCACCATATTCAATTCAATATGAGTTAAGGTTATAGAAAGATATCGGGTAATGGGCCATTTCCAAAGATTGGACGAGGCGACAAGAATAAATAAAATAAATGAGCAAACGATTGTGCCGCCATCTTGTTGTTCTTCCAGGCTGTCATCGTCTGATGGCGGTGTGCCATTCAATGATTGCCTGTGGGCTCTATTTGGATGATGCACAGCAGGGAGCTTCTTTTCTTCGGTTGAATATATCGCCGTCATTCTGTATATTTCATAACCACTGTATCATCACATTATTCTACTTATTTATGAGGCCGACTATTTCAAACGTAATTCTTTCCACATTTTGACCGGCAATACAAAGATGCGACATTTTAATATTAAGGCCTATGATAGTTATTTGCTATTCCATACATGTTGTTTTTTTTATATATATTGTTTTGTTAAAGAATAGTCTCTAATCATTAATATATTTTTATTTTGTTTATGCAATAGGTGTGTGCGAATGGTTTATATTATTTTTATTCAAATGGAGAACCTATTTTAGCAATAATTGATATGTATTTTGAATATACCATGGAACATTGAATTAAATCGAAACAAAAATATATGTTTGTAATGGGTATGTTTGGAACTATTCATGCTCTGTGGGCCTTTTGTTTCAACATATTGATTATACAATTAATTTCTAATATGTTTTTAATAAATTGTATTTTTTAAACAATTGAACCATCAAACAACTCGACAAAATACATGTATCTTTGGAACCAATAATCAAAATGTTTTTATTTTTATTTTTTTATTTAGGCAGGGTCAAGTATGACACCAAAATATCTTGGAGAAACTGAATATTTGATTATTTAGTTATTCAAAAATATTTGAGGAACAGTGGCAAAGGTGATTGTTATTAGTGAAGAATCCAAATTCTGATTTTCTGATGTTAATAGATAATTTCAGTTTCTGGGTTACCTTTTCAGATATTTCATAGTCTTGTTCAGACAGTATTTTGCATCGGAGAGATTGTTTTTAGAGACCCAAATGAATATGTCATCTGCGTAAAGGGAAATTTTTGTTGGTAATTTGATGAAGGTGCGTAAATCATTTAGGTAGATGTTGAAGAGAATAGAGCTGTCTTTGGATTGATACTTGGGGTAGACCTTTGTAAATAGGAGTAGTTTTTGATATATTGTTGTTGAAATTATCTTGTATGGTGCGTTTGGATAGAAAGTTACTGATCCGACTCAGCATGCTTCACTCTATCCCAAGTTTATTGAGCTCAGATTTAGTGTTTCCCTCCAGACTCTGTCGAAGGCTTGAGAAAGATCCATGAAGGTTGCTATTTACAAAATTTAATTTACAAAATAACATGTAATGATTGCCCCGCCAAATACATAGGATAAATAAGCAAGCCTCTAAAAGATCGCATCAATCAACAAAAATCTGGTTTAAGAAATTATAATCCATTATTACTCCTTGTAGACAACGCTTTGAAAAACAACCACACACCGGACTTTGATAAAACATATATTTTATACCAGAACATAAATGAAAAACATTGCCGAGTTGTTGGACCTCCGCAGAAGACAAAGATAGTCTAAATAGGAAAATTGAACTTCCAGAGATATATTCGCAATTTAGATCGCCATAAAATATTTGCTGAGTGATTTTTCATTTTATTACTTCAAATTCCCGATATTTTAGGTATATATTCCAATTAATTTCATAGGGAGAGGTACACTTTTAAAAGCACGTAAAAATGTTTATATGTTTAAAACGCATTTTTCCTTTTATATATCTTTCTTTAAATTTATGTAACATCGTTTAAGTTTATTTCAAATACAATCACACGCTTATCTATATATATAAAAATGAATGTATGTGTGTGTGTGTGTCCTTTATGCCTGACCAAACCACTCATTGGAACGCCATGAAACTTTGGGAAGTTATTTAGTATAGTACTGGGATGGTTTCTAGAAAATAAAATTTTTGAAATAACTTTTCGCCTAAAATTAATCAAGATAAAAATTCTAATTTATCTGCTATAATTCAACAATGAGCTCTAAATATTATCATGATGATACGATGATTTTATAATGTCGAAAATTAGGAAAGACAAAATTCAAGATGACACGGCAATTTATTTGAGACAAGAATAATGATACAATTCCAAGGCAAGATACTATTCCTTTAACTTCCAATTACCGAGGGAACCAATTAATATTGATTTTATTCAACTTATCGAGTATTTTTCAAGGGACTGGGAAAAAATGTTCACTTTATCGAGAGATTCGTTAGACAAACCTTTACTCGGGTAAATCCCGGGAGAAGCCGGGTACATCAGTAGTTTTATATAAATGTATTATGCTATTATATATGTCGTATCTGTCGTGGTCGAATGGAAGGGCGCGACCGTTGTGCATGTAGGCTTCGAAAATAATTTGTTCCACACTCGTGAGCGCGCGCGCACGCGGCGGCGTGCCGTAGCATTCGCCCGCGCGCGCCGGCTTCCACGTTTATTTTGTACAGATTTATAGATATGTGAATTTGTATTTACATTTTAACATATTAATTATGGCTAAAATAAACTATATCTTTTGGGCATTATACAAATTATGACAGATGGATCCTGTGTGGGATAAATAATTTTAAAATTATTTTAAAATTATTTATTTGAGATTGGGAGGCAATTTTATAAATTGAATTCTGATACTATGGTACAAAAATTAAACATTTGTGTGATATTATACTGAAATTATATACAAGTATAGATGAAAACAACATTAAATATGATATATAATACATATTATAATAAAGTTTTAAATGTTTTGAATGTAGCAGGATACGAACCTGTGTGATGTGGCTACGACTGTGTATCTGTTTGTGGGAGTGTTCTGTGCATGAGAGGATCTCCTGCGCTAGAGTATTGGAGGATTGATGATGAGCTGAACATCCTTCTCTTTACGCTTTTCTCCATAGGAAACGTAAGAAAAGGGGTGTTAAAAAGGTGCTCAGGGATGAAAAGGGATGAATTTCTGATATGGTAGGGTACGTTTGAGGAATGAAGACTTGGTCTTGGCGAACAATTTGGTAGGATGATCTAAATTGGGCCACTGGAGTCCTCGGAAGGTTTCTCGTTTGGGATGGAGAGAAAAGGGGACGGTGGTCATGTGAATGAAGTAGCGCAAGGAGAATATCTCTTGATGTTGGTGTGTGAACATAATAGTTTATTGCAAATGGTCAGAGGGCAACGTACTGAATTCGGTGACGTACATCCTGAACGGATCGTTTCAAGACGGATCTGTGACTATCAGTAATCCTTCTGACACCTTAAAAAGAAATGAATTTGGGAGAGACTATCAGTTCGGGGTGGTCAATGGGCAACGCAGGTGGTGGTATTCTAATTCAAAATATATTTCCGCCATTCTATATAGGAATTATCTGTCGACAGATTCTTATGTGG
>CP092864.1:162188623-162224053 GCA_030710605.1 Cordylochernes scorpioides
GGTCATCAATCTTAATGTCGTGGTCACCATCCTTTTCTGAGCGATTAATGTGGTCCTTGAAGTTGTTCCAAAGGACCATCGAAAGCTCTTCAAGACAATGAATCAAGATTGATTGAATATTTCTTAATCGGGACGACGGCAATAAATAAATCAGCAAATGTATAATCGTCATGGAGACATTTGGGTTGATATACGCCATTGTAGAGAAGGATAGAAAAAATATAGAGAATTGTTTAATCCTATTAAAATATTTAACTATGGGCAACGGTACTAACGTATTTTTGCTTATAACTGATCTATTTTACAATTTCGCATAGTCATAGTTACTAAGGAAAGCACTTAATTGAGAGATAATTTGCGGAGTATGATTACGTGTTGGTGAGGATGAGAGCATTATCTTCGTTGTCGGGGAAGGTTCTAATTGGATATCAATCTTTGGGATGGTGTCAGTAGCAGAAATGTATCAGGCTGTTAATGTTGGTTCGTCATTATCTAAGAAAATATCGGGGTTCATGTGATTAAATGGGTTACTTAATGTAGATGCAAAAATCTTATATCAAGAAATATTCCAGCTGGGAAATGATGATAAATAAAATGTGATTTTGGCGCGCTATTTTTGTTCGTTGAGTGAGGTGTGAAGATGTGCTTAGTGTCTTCGGAATAGCGTTCCAATTTGTTTACGTGGATAATCTCGGTGTCTAAGTTTTGAGCTTGATTAGGTCTATTGATTCTAACTGTATATGGAGATATCACCTCAATTATCTCATATGGTCCACTGAAGTAAGACACTAATTTGCCCGTATTGGGGTATTGGTAAATTTTGGTAAGGACGAGATCGCCTACTTCAAAGTCAGGGGTCCTGTGATTCTTATCAAATCTGATCTTATCTAGCTTATGACGTTCTTTCGTTCTTTGTAACGCTAGGCGTCTAGATTCAGTGGCCGATGTATAAGGATCTAGATGTTGTGACAGTTCTTTCGGCGGGAAGCCATTCATAAAGTATGATAGGGTAAATTCCGTGACGGAATGAGGGGTATCGTTATATGCCTTAACTACTTTGGATTGGAGCATATTCCAACTAGCTCTAAGATCTTGAAGATGAAGAAGCCTAAGTTTTCCGGTCAGGGTTGCGTTCAAACGTTTGGTTTGACCGTTTGCTTGTGGATGGTTGCTGCTGGTGAGCATTGGTTGGATGTTATGAGAAATTAGAAATCTTCTAAACCTCGGTGATGTAAAGGCAGGGGCTCTATCTGTAAGGAGACGCCTCGGACAACCACTTTGTAGCACCCTTTTTATTACTTGAATATCTGTGGTCTTACTGGTGGAACGAGATGGAAATGTCTATGCGAATCGAGTCGCGATTTCTAATACTACACGCAGGTAATTTTTTGCACTCCCATACTAGCAAACCCGGCTATAGCATCCATAGAGACCAGAACAAATGGCAGTGGGGATTCTGGCGATTCGCCCAACTCTCCATACTTAGGTCCTTTTGGGGTTTTGTTCATTTAACAGATGTTACAATTCTTAACGAAGGCACGAATGTCTATCGAAATTCCGCTCCAAAAATATTTGGAGGAGATGATCCTAGTCAATTGAGAAATTCCTGGATGGTTGAATTTCTGGTGGGCTTCTCTAAGGATGGTGGGTCGTAAGGATGGCGAAACAACTTTTTTGCTCACACCACGTCTGGTGACGGAATTATCACGAAGCTCAATTTGGTACATTTCTAATTGCGTGGCGTCAAGAAGGCCACAAAACGGATTCCGGGATAACAGGTCAGCCTCTAGTTGTTTAGTGCCTTTGATTAACTTCACCTGATAGTCGTAGACTGACAATCACAAACTCCATGGAAAGAGTCTTCCTGTCGGATTTTTGATGTTTTTCAGCCACTGTAAGGCGCAATGGTCGGTGAAAATATTAAAACAATTTCCCGCCAGATAGACCTTAAAACGATATACTGTTTCAATTATGGCCAGACACTCAATTCGGTGATAGTATAATTGCGCTCGTATTTGCGCAGAGTGCGGCTATAATATTGTACTGGATATGAGTTTCTATCTGGAGAGATGGAGCTGTTTCAGTACTCCTCCTATCCTTTGCAAAGATGCATCAGAGTACACTTGACAGGGCAAATCTGATTTATAAAGATGGAGAATGGGACCTGATGAAAGTAGTTGTTTGAGTTTGTCAAACGCCTTTTGACAGTCTGACGTTCATTCCCATTTAACGTTCTTTCTCAAAAGTTGATTTAGAGGATTTCTAATACACGCATAATTTGTAATGAATTTGTTGTAGACATTAATGGCGCCTAGGAATGATTGCAAGGTTTTTAGGTTAGTAGGGGGTTTATTGGCATTAATTACATCTATATTTCTAACATGCGGAGTGCAGGTACCTGAAATAATCTTATATCCCAGGTAGTCAATAGATGTCCTGAAAAACTGACATTTGTTATGATTCAATTTTATATTTTCTCATTTACCAAAATAAAAATAAAAAAATCCTGTAAATATCCAAGTGTTCCTCTTAATTGTTAGAATGAATTATGAAGTCATCAAAATAATGATTAGCAAATGTTAATTTGTGTTTATGTATCAATTTATTTAACTGCCTTTCGAAAATTTGGGGACTTAATTTGATTTCAAATGGAAGTCTATTGAAATGGTATTGCCCCAGGTGGGTTACAAATGAAAGTAGGGGCCTAGATTCAGGATGTATCGGAATTTGTCAGAAGGCCGAGGCTATATCTATGGTGGAAAAGTATTTGGAATTAGATAATTGATCTAGTAATGTTTCTATTAATGGTATGGGATATATATAATTATCTACAGACATTAATTCGTGAAGGTTTCTTGATTTTTCGGGAAGCCATTGGGACCAAAAAATATTTTTGGTCGCAGTGGTTACAGCCTTCTCCACGCTGACGAGCGCCAACAGCGCGAAACGCGTTCGTGGATGGCTTTTCTTGATTTGTCAAGAAATTAGGTTGGCCAAATATCACGGAGTAAGCTAAATAAACGTTTAGTTTATTTCTGCTCCACTAGATGGCGCTCTGCCCTCTAAAAAGCACATGTGCTCGTGGTCAGGAGATGCCTTATTTATTTTTAATATCAACACCTGACCCACTTATCTTTTATTTTTTTCTATTGTTTTTTCATATATATATATATATATATATATATATATAGGGTGATCCAAAAGTCCCGCACAACTTTAAAAATTAATAGATCCGCGAATATTTGCGCTAGAGCAATGGGGTAAACACCATTGTGTTCAAGATGCAATGGGACATTTTACGGCGAATGATAAAAAAATCAAAATTGATTTTAGTTACAATTTTATATGCTAGATGGCGCTCTACTAGAATCAGAGATTCAGCGGCCAAATTGTTTGATAAATTTAAAAATATAACTGATCGACATGTATTTTTCCTTTTTGAATATCAGGAAAGAACCCTAATAATATCAAATAATATATTAATTAAACACCATTTCGCCAAAAGTAGAAGAATTGGTTATCGATTTTTAAATTCAATCTGAGATATGTAAAATAGGTAAATGCAAATTAAAACATGTAGCAAAAATATTTATAATTTAGATGGAGTTTTGTGAAATAGATTGAATGTTTGAAAAACACCACTGATATCAATACACGATTTTTTGAAATGTTAATATAGTACCGAAAATTATGATGACACTACTAATAGGATTTCTTGCTATAAGGAATGTGTAGTTACTTGACTAATTGGCGACCCATGACTATTTAACTGGATATTTGTCATCATGATCCAACAAATGAAATAAAGAGGGGAGTGACAAAATTTATTTATCGTACATCATTTCAAATATCCTATAGGCCTATCAAATGTTATTATTGTTTATTATACTGTACACAATTTTAAAAATGTATCCCTTCAAATAAAAATAATTTTTATATCGACCTTTTACGTTGAAAAACGTGATAGTAAAATCATTTTGTATTATTTTTTTGCGCATATTTTCTAAAGTTGGGGGTAGGGGTACAGAGAATATTTCTTATGCTATTTCTTATAATGAGCGAAAAGCGATAAACTAAACATAAGGGGTAAATTAGTGTGTACCAGTGTTATTCGAGAAGTTATAACACTTCGGCCTGCACGACATAATATAAGATGTGAGCAAATGACAAACAAAAAAATTACTGTTCACAAAAAAAAAAAAAAAAGAGACAAGATGTGAGGACAGCATTTATAATTCCTATAACACAACACAAAGAGCTGCAAAATATTGGTAGATAGTATAATACATGGCAGCTTATACGAGGTGTGTTCAAAAGGTATCGCGACCTTTAAATTTTCGCGGGTTACGTATATTCGAATTTCGATCTTTTTGTGGCTTTATGTTGGTACTCATGTCTCTCACTTATGCCGACAAGCTCGGCCATTTTGAATGTTCACTTAATTGTTGATAGCTGCTTTGCTTGCAGGTGTTTTGGATCGTCTTCGATTTTTACCTATTAAAAAATGGATCAAAGAACCTGTATCTAATTTTTTGTGAAAAACGAAATTAAGTGCGCGGATGCATTCCGAATGTTGACTGTGGCATACGGAGAAGCTACCTTGGACCGAAGCAACGTTTATCGGTGGTACAAAATGTTATTTGTGAATATTCAGACAAAGAAATATTATAGATTTTTAAATTGAAATTGCATGGTTTATATTGATTTTTATTGATATTTTAGAAAACGAATTGAATCGAAAATATTTTCCAATAAAAATTAGCATAAAACGATCCTCAAGCTAAAAAGGGGCTATATGGAAAATTTGGTCAATTTGATACAATAGTTTGGGAAATTTTCGATAAACAGACAGACAAAAATTGATTTCATATTTATTTAGAAATATATATTGGATATAACCAAAAAGGACGACATTAAAATATATTAATTAATAACACACTGGCCAACAACATTTTTGCCCAAGAGAACCTGATGGTGTTCATGCTTTTCATGCTGAACTCAAATATCTAATTAGAAAATTTTCATCACACACCCATTGTTTTTGCGTGACAGCCTTTTTTTTGTATTGGGATAAATAGAGCAAAAATGCAAAAATATATTACGTAAGCATTTTTGCATAAACCTTATTACATTACACTGGTTTATCAAAAATTATTTTTCTTTGTCCTAAAAGAAACAGCATCTTATCTAAATTTACTTCTTTGTGTTGATTCCAAATATACCATTAGTTTTTTTCTATCACGTAAGATTTTTGAGATACACCTACTTGAAATTTGGAAATGTTTTTAATATATAGGCCCATATGAACGGAAAGTCTGGGAAGTAATCCAGATGTGAATGCAGGAAATGGATCTTGAGAGACATGTTACATCCCAGCGCCTTGTTGGAAAGCAACAGATCATTAACTATGTTTCGGAATTTTCAACCTTGGCACTTCCTAAGAAGTTCTTTCAAACTGATTTTTGAAGAATCAAGGAATAAACGCCACTCTTCTGTATCATGGTCATGGCCAAGCGCTTCCATTAGACTAACAACATCATTGCAATATACTAAATCATTCTTTTGTGAAAAGAAGTCTTGAAATTATTCTAGACGCTTTCGAAAAAAGCATACTTTTGTGCCTTTATGCACCAGATTCCAACCTTTTAACCTAGAGCCTGAAAGTTCACTCTGTTTTTTGGATAAATCTAAATCACGTACGAGGTCGTTTAAATCTCCTTGGGTTAACAAATGAGCTTCAGATGAAGCACCTGCTTCAAAACTTTGTCATCTGACTGTTGCTCTCGTCTATCTGAATCATCGTCATTAAATATTACATTTTCAGGAGGCTGTGGCAAAGGTAAAATATCACTATGAGGAACCGGTCTCATAGCAGAAGGCAAATCTGGATATTCAACTGTATGTCTTGATTTGGATGTAATACCTGTAGTCTTTTTCAAACAAAAATAACAGTCTGAAGAATGGTCTTTAGGTTCCCTCCATATCATTGGAACTGCAAAAGGCATATGACGTTCACCTTTAATCCACCCTGTAAGACGTCGAGCACAAATTTCACAACAATGATGAGGAGTCCAAGTCTTATCTTGGTCACCTACTTTAAAGCCAAAATAACGTTGATAGCACTTTTTGATGAGCGGTGTAAAGTTTCGCCTTTGAACTTTGAAAGTTAATTCCCCACAAATGTAACAGAAAATATCAGGAATATTAATGCAACGCCTCGGCATATTGACACAGTCTAGTACGCACGATTTATAAAAGCAAATCGTTAGAGAAGAATAAAATTATAACTTCTGAAGCAAACTATTAAACAAATCGTTAGGTTCAATTTAAATATATATATTAAAACTGTTATTCAGCAAATAGTATTCCAGAGTTTATCGTTATTTTTGAGTTGAAAGCAAAACAGATTGCATTATAAAATGAACATCTTTAATTAAAATTCAATAATTTGTTATTTGAATTAATATTTATGATTCTTAAAGAGCAAAATTTAATTAATAACAAATAAAATAAAACTCTTGGCTCCACATATCAACTCTTCTTGTAAAAATAAAGCGCTAGCTAATGTAATGATGTTTACTTAAAAAATGCTTACATAACATTTTCTGTATTATTACTGTATATACCAATTTATAGGAAAATTTTATCCTGCAAGAACTATGGGTGATGGAAACTTCTGATTTCATTTTTGAATTCAGCATGAAAAGTTACATTCGAATCAAAATCAGGTTTTCTCCGGCAAAAAAAAAAGGTTTTTTTGTAGACCTGTTTAATTTTAAAATATTTTGAATACATGAATAAGAACATGTCTTAGCGCTTAACATAAACGCAGATTCACCCTCTACAGAAAGTTTTCCAATTTAAAAAAACTATTCTTCCGCGCTGTATCTCGCGAAATAAGCGCGCGATTAGAGTTTGTTTTATTTATTTGAAAAGGACAAACTTTAATTTCTATTTTAAAATAAATTTAATAATCGAAATTCCTAAGAATATAAGTAATTTAGTAAAAATATTACGTTTTCAGACTTTCCGAGGAGAAATACTCTTTTACTCGAAATACTCCCTTACGAAAATGGGAAAATGGTCAAGCAAATCAAGTAAAATTTTTCAAAGGGCTTCATAATCGGTGAAGGTTTCTGCTACAAAAAGAAGATTCCTATAAAGACGATGTACTTAAATGTCAAGATAAATTCTCAAATCTGGCAAAGACTGTTCTTTGATCCATTATTAGACAATTAGAACCCCCTTTCGCATCCAAGTGCCTCAAGTTCCGTGTGGCTGCCCCAGGATTAAGCCACGAGCCTTACCTCACATTCAACACGTCAATACCTGGACGAAAAGCGGGATGGAACCGAAATTTCGTATATCCCTTTCAAGCACATCCATACATAGTTGTCTATAAAAATGCACTAGTATGCTAGAAGAGTAAATATGTCCATATTATCCTGTTATATGAAAACATCGGCACAACAAAAAATAAATAAATATGGTGGATGTTTGCCCTCCGAACAAACATTATACCAGAGGTGCCGGAAATGTTTGCACACACACAAAACAAATTAAACATTGATAAGAATATTTTTTTCTCAAAACTATTCAAGTATAATTAACATTTCTCGTCGTCCTAATTTTTAAAATAAATTGTAGCGGCTCCCAAATATTAACTTTTCATATTTTCATTATAAGTTTTAATTTGTTTAATAACTATTTAATTCAGATATTAAATTAAATTATCTTTTAAATATATAATGCTCATAAAATATACTTTATTAAAATTATGTGATTTAACATTACTATCATATTAATTGTTGTCATATCAATATAATAAAATAATTATACATCATTCTAAATATAAATCATAAATCATATAAAATGTAAATATTTATCTATAATTAATATTAAAAATGACATATGTCATTTTTAATATTGATTTCAACACCTGATCTTTTTATCTTTTTTTTTTCTTTCGTTTTTTAATGTGCTAAACGTATTTACGCAAGTTTGGCCTTAAATACCCATTTCTTGGTTTTTCGGGAAGCCACTGGGATCAAAAAATATTTTTTGATCGCAGTGGTTCATCCTACTCCACGCTGACGAGCGCCAAAAAGCGCGAAACGCGTTCGTGGATGGCTTTTCTTGATTTATCAAGAAATTGGGTTGGCCAAATATAGTTGATTTCTGTTCCACCAGATGGCGCTCTGCCTTCTGTAAAGCACATGTGCTCCTGGTCAGGTTATGTCATTTTTAATATTGATTTCAACACCTGATCTTTTTATTTTTTATTTTTCCTTCGTTTTTTAATTTATCTATAATATATCAAACACATATATCTAACATTTTATAATCTAGAAATGATATTTGACCACACACATATACAAAAAGAACATCAACATGTAGTATACAACAATTTAACCCCTTCTGATAATTTGTATTAAATAAATGTAATTAAAAGTTGATTTTACAATAAATAATTTGTTATCTGACTCCGCCTAGAATTTCATGCCGCCCATAAAATGGTGAGCCGTATTTAAAATATAAACTTTAACGAACATTTGCAAGCAATCAAACAAGAATTTAAATTCGATCAAAAGTGAAAAAAAAAAATTGATCATAATATCGAATTATAAATATTTAAGAAACACATATTAAATATTTATATTTAAAACAAAAATTATAACATATTTCGCAATATTTAAAACAACGAAAACTACATCGTTTGGTATTTAATTAAAGGCAAATTTTCAACTTAAAAACAAAACGCTATCAAATATAATGTTGTAAGATTTAGGTACTTACAGCTTGTAGGAAGGCATGAGGACGTTGAGGATTATATGATAATAATCTTTATTATCCATTTAGCAAGAAAAACAAAGTTATGGTAGCGAAGGTTATTGTAATATAGAGAAGAAGGTAAACAAACAGTTGTAATGATGATAGGTCCAGTGTGGCGCTAGCTGTCGTAGCATTCAGTTATCCAACAAATCCCCGGCATGAATGTGGAGACATCACGAGGTTGTAGCGTAACTTCTCAAATGTCGGCCTTGGTAGCGGCTTGGTCAGAATGTCCGCCTTCATGTCGCCAGTTGGGCAGTAGACCATTTTTATCACTGTCTTCTTCTGAAGATCCTTCAGGTGATTGATCTTGGTTGCGATGTGCTTGGTTCTAGAAGACACTTTTTCGGATGAACATATCTTGAGACATGATTGATTGTCTTGGGTGAAGTAGATTGGAGCTTTCTGTTCCAGTTCGAGATCCTTTAGCAAGTCGAGAAGCCATAACAGTTCTTGTGAGGCTTCAGCTGCGGAGATAAGTTCCGCTTCGGTGGATGAGAGGGATACGCAACCTTGTTTCCCAGTCATCCATGAGATAGGGTTTGATCCCAGTAGGAACAAGTTTCCGCTTAGTGATTTTCTGTCGGTGTTGTCGCTTGCCCATGTGGCATCACTGTATGCTTCCAGTGTGGGAGGTTTTTGGTTAGATATGCGTAGCTCGAGTTATTTAGTGGTTTTTAGATATCTTACGATTCTTTTTGCTGCATTCCAGTCACAATTTCTAGGATTCTGGTTTCTGCTGCTAAGTATGCAGACTGGAGCTGCGATATCTGGTCTGGATACTACGCTTAGGTACAATAGTGAGCCTATCAGTTGTTGGTATTGGACGTTGTTTGGTAGAAGTTTTTCATCAGATATACCGGGGTATCCGCTTTCCATGGGAGTGAAAGTAGGTTTCGCTTCTTGGAGATTGTACCTTTCAAATAATTCTTGGATTTTATTCTTTTGGCTCAGAAGGAGTTCACCTTCTCTGTTCCTTGAGATTTCTATACCAATGAATTGAGTGGGGTCTCCAAGGTTCTTTATTTCGAATTCTTTTTCGAGAGTTTTTACAGTGTTTTGGATGATTATTTCGGAATCGGTTGCGAGGAGCATGTCATCCACATATAGAATCAAGTAGATGGAATGGTTTTCTTCATTCTTGGTGAATAGGCATGGGTCTGCAACTCTCTGTTTGAAGTTATTTTTAATTAGAGTGCTTGCAATTTTTGTGTTCCAAGATCTTCCGGCTTGTTTTAGACCGTAAATTGCCTTCTTTAGTTTGCAGACTTCGTTTGTTTGTTTTGTATGGAGTCCTTCTGGGAGTCCCATGTAGAGTTCTTTATCTAGGTCGCCGTGTAGGAACGCTGTCTTGACATCGAGATGGATCACATGCATCCCTTTGTAGACTGATGCAGCTAGGAAGGCTCTAATTGTAGAATGCTTCACAATTGGTGCAAAGGTTTATTCGTAGTCTCGGCCAAATTTCTGATTGAACCCTTTTGCTACGAGTCTGGCTTTGTACCGCTCTATTTCTCCTTTGGAATTGAGTTTTTGTTTATAGGTCCATTTACATCCTATGATCTTTTTGTCCTTAGGTAGAGGCGTTAGTTCCCAGACATTGTTCTTCTCAAGAGAATTTAGTTCTTCGTTCATTGCTTGTAGCCATTTTTCTCTTTCTATTTTTGGTAATTGTAGGACTTCCGAGTAGTTGGTGGGTGTCTGAATGTCTTGAGCTTCAGTTTTGTACAGCATGTAGTCATTTCTTATGGGAGGTATTCCCTTTGTTGGTCTCGTGGATCTTCTTTGTGTGACCACTTGTGTTCCTGTGCTTGTACCGGGTTGAAGGTAATCCTCGGTTTCCGAGTCCTCAAGGTTTTCGGATTGTGTTCCTGGTTCCTGACTTTCCTCTGCATTACCAATATGATTGGAGGAAGTTTGATCTGTACTTAGTACTTGTGATGAAGTTGTTTTTGTGGAAGCGTGGTGAAACCCATTTTCTTTTTCTATAAATTTTACGGATCTGCTGATTGTGATGTTGTCTGTATCGTGCAGGATTCTGTATCCTTTGCTTCGATCATCGTATCCAAGAAAGATCCCTTCGATAACTTTGCTATCCAACTTGTTTCTTTTTATCTTGGGAATATAGGCGAAGGCTTTACATACGAATCTTTTTAGATGCTTCAGACTGGGCTTCCTGTTGGTCCATAGTTCAAAAGGAGTCTTGTCTGTAGCTTTCGAGGGTATTCGGTTGTGTAGGTAATTAGCTGTGGTAACCGCTTCCGCCCATAGAGATTGTGGGAGTCCTGAGTCAAACAGCATGCATCTTGTCATCTCCATTAGTGATCGATTTTTCCGTTCTGCTACTCCGTTCTGGGCTGGTGAGTAGGGGACTGTTAGCTGATGTTTGATTCCGCTTTGGTTCAGGAAATCTTCGACTTGTCGGTTTACGTACTCACGACCGTTGTCTGTCCGTATGGTTTGGATATTTTTTTCCAAATTCCGTGTGTGCTGAGATGACGTAGTCTTTTATTTTTTCATAGACTTCGTCTTTTCCTTTCAGGAGGTAGGTCTTCGTGTATCTGCTGTAGTCATCAGTGAAGGTGATGAAGTATCTCTTACCGCTGAGAGAGTTAGTTGGTAATGGACCGCAGATATCGCTGTGGACAAGTTGAAGCGTTTCAGTTGCTCTGTACTCTGTCTTCTTTGGAAATGGGGTTTCGGTGAGTTTTCCTTGAATGCACTGAACGCAGTCTGTGCTGTGCGAACAGTTATTTAGACTTAGTCCTCTTGCTAGGTTCCCATTTTGAATTTTCTTAATTGATTCTATATTTCTGTGTCCTAGTCTGTCGTGCCAGAGCATGAGGCAATTTTTGTTCTTGCAGTGGTTTTGTTTTGCAACATTTGCTTTGAATGTGCGAGTTTGGGGGTTGTCATCCAGGTGGAGTCGGTACATTCCATTGTCAAGTATGCCGTTCGCGAGGGCTGTGTTGTCTCTTTCGATGGTACACCAATCTCTGTGGAACGTTACTTTACATCCGTTGGAGGTGGCCGCACTCACTGACAGAAGGTTGTCTGTTAGTTCCGGGATGTAGAGAACTTTTGTGAGAAGTAAGGTGTCAGTCTTTCCTTGGGGTGTGATGACTTTGATTTCTCCTTGTCCTATACCTTTGACCTGCAGCTTATTGCCATTAGCAACCACAACATTTTGTGTTTGTTCTCTGTTAAGTTCAGTGAAGAAGCTTTCATCGTACGCCATATGAGATGTGGCTCCAGAGTCGACGAACCAGTTGTGTACACTTGCTTCTCGTTGAGTGCAATTGAGAGCTTTTGGGTTAGGTCCTTTTGTTGTTCTCTGATTTGTTGATTGTTCTTGGGTGACACTCGACTGATTTGTGTACTTTGGTACGTTTCCTCTTCTGAAGTTTTCATATTTGTACTCTTTGTTGCTGTTGTTTCGCTTTTGATAGTGCCAACATTCTTCTTTGGAGTGGTTTGGTTTGTGGCAGAAAGAACAGAATTTCTTCTCTTTTTCTCTTCTTTGGCTTGAAGCTCTGTGGAGGCTTTTTAAGGCTTTTGATTCGGTGCTTTCGTCTTTCGAGCTTTCTACTCTGCGTGTGTGTTCATCAAGGAGTTTGTTCTTGGTAAATTCAAGCGTTAGCTCGTCATCAGGCCTTGATTCCAACATCGTGATGAGATTGGAGTAGCTCTTTGGAAGCGAGCAAAGCAGTATAGCCGTGATGTGAGAGTCCTTTAGTGTTTCGCCAATGGTTCGCAGTTTGTCAACTAGTTCCATCATGGTAGTGATGTGCTGCTGCATGTCTTTGTCTTCTTCGAGTTTTAAGCTGTATAGTTTCCTTAGCAAATAAATTTTTCCTGAGAGTGTTTTTCTTTCATAGATATTTTTAAGAGTGTCCCAGGTAGCTTTGGCTGTTAGTAGGTTTTTGACATGCACTATTTGTGAGTCGGCGATGCTTAGATTAATGATAGCTCTAGCTTTTGAGTCTTTCTTTTTCCATTCGATTTTAGGTTCATCTGGAATATTTTCGGTGACAACTTCCCAAAGATCTTCCTTTTGCAAGAGCATTTCAATTTTGAAAGACCATAGTGAGTAGTTATAGCCGTCGAGCTTATTTAGGGTTACATCGTGGCTCGGGAGTGACGCCATTTTTGCTAAGCCTTTTTTTTTCTTTGTCTTAACTCGTTAGTTGAATTTCATGCAATACTCAGTCTCATAATCTAATTGTTGTAAGATTTAGGTACTTACAGCTTGTAGGAAGGCATGAGGACGTTGAGGATTATATGATAATAATCTTTATTATCCATTTAGCAAGAAAAACAAAGTTATGGTAGCGAACAGTTATTGTAATATAGAGAAGAAGGTAAACAAACAGTTGTAATGATGATAGGTCCAGTGTGGCGCTAGCTGTCGTAGCATTCAGTTATCCAACATATAATTTTAAGAAATAAATATTAAATAAATTTATATACACATTAAATTGGAAATCAAAAAAATTTATATATAATTTATAACTTACAATTTAAAAATTATAACGATAAAATATTCGAATATTTTTTCTCTTATCAAATAAAAAAATTCAAAATTATAATTCTGAATTTTAATAATTATAATATAATCTGAATTTTAATATCTCTTAAGGATATAAAAAAAAATTCAATACAATATAATCTCAAAATGGATTCAATTAAAGCACCCGAGTTTTGGCCAAACGATCAAGAATTGTGGTTCATAACATTGGAATCGCAATTTTTATTGAACAGGCCAAGTCCAATTACAAATGATGACACCAAATTTTCATATCTAATTTCACTTTTACCTCCATCAACTGCCATTGAGGTACGTGAATTCATTATGTCACCTCCACCAGACAATAAATACGACGCGCTAAAGAAGGCCATAATTAAATGTAAAGCTGACAGCGAATTTAAAAAACTACAGCAATTGTTGACTCAAGAAGAACTTGGAGACAGACTGCCTAGCCAATTATTACGCCGTTTAAGATAATTGGTTGGAGAAAGCAAAGCCGTCAGTGACACAACATTAAAAATGCTCTGGATGCAACGTTTACCTAAAAACATGCAAATAATTCTGACAACGCAAGAGCAAGCATCACTAAACTCTCTAGCAGATTTAGCTGATAGAGTGACGGAGCTTACTTCTGCACCATCTTCAAGTACTTCGACTTTAGAAAAGGAACTGACATATTTGCGTGCGAAAATTTCAGCATTGAAAATTGACCTTAACAAGAAGTAGAAAGAATATCTCGTTCAAAATCCAGAAGCTCATTTTCTTCTCGAAATTCTTCCACAAACAGTTATAGAAACTACAATCCAAAAGGCTCTTGGTGCTGGTATTGTTTTCGATTCAAGCACCATGCAAGAAAATGCATCTCACCTTGTACTTTCAACAAAAAAGCAAAGAACCAACAGGAAAACTTCAACAACAAATAGTTAACCAGGTGATTACCGATTGTAGCAATAATAGCCACCGTCTATTTATCACTGACTACCGCAACAAAATTAGTTTTCTCCTTGACACAGGTGCAGAGATCAGTGTCCTGCCTCCTCGTCCTGAAGATAGACGGTATGGTCCAACAAATTTTACTCTCACACCAGCAAACAATTCACCTATCAAGACTTATGGCGAAAGATTCCTTAATCTTGATCTAGGCCTTTGTAGAGATTTCAAATGGATATTCATAATAGCAGACACAAACAAAGCCATTCTAGGAGCTAATTTCATGGAATACTTTGGAATAATTCCAGATATCAAAGGAAAGTTTATAATTGATTATTTAACGAAACTACGCAAGCGTGCATCAATTACAAATTTCAACTCACTTTCTCCGAGGTGCTCAATAAACAGCTATGAAGACAAATTTTTGAACATTCTCTCTCATTATCCCTCTCTAACTAAGCCTCCGTCATATTCTAGACCTGTCAAGCATTCAGTCACTCATCATATTACCACAAAAGGACAACCAACATTCTCCAAACCAAGACGGCTGAATCCAGAACAATTTAAAATTGCCAAATCAGAATTTGAGCACATGATGGAACTAGGTTTATGCAAGAGAGGAGACGGAGCATGGACATCACCTTTACATCTAGTCCCTAAGAAAATTGTGTAGACTGGAGTCCATGTGGCGACTACAGAAGACTAAATTCTGTGACCCAACCAGATTGTTACCCCATTCCGCACATTCAGGATTTCACCCAAAGCCTTCATGTTTGTACAATTTTCAGCAAAATAGATCTCGTGAAGGCGTACCACCATATTCCAATTAACCAAGAAGACGTACCCAAAACGGCAATAACTACGCCATTTGGTCTATTTGAATTCACACGCATGAACTTTGGTTTAAAAAACGCAAGACAAACATTTCAAAGATTCATGGATGACGTAACAAAAGGTCTAGATTTTGTCTTCGTTTACATTGATGACGTTTTGAATGCCAGTAAAAATGAAAATAATCACATTCAACATCTACATACAATCTTCAAAAGACTTTCCGATCATGGATTAACAGCCAATATATCTAAAAGCGTTTTCGGAAAACCTTCACTAGAATTTCGTGGACACATCATTGACAACAAAGGAATAAAACCTCTTCCTGAGAAAATAAGAATCGTTAAAGATTTTCCTAAAGCTAAATCGACCTGTCAATTCCAAAGATTTATTGGTCTTGTAAATATTTATAACAGGTTCATAAAAAATTCAAGTCATATTTCAGCTCCGCTTCATTCACTTCTAAAAACTAAATCTCCCAATGCATTATTAAATGGGACTTCAGACACATTAGAGGCTTCAAAACATCAAAAATGCTCCAACGTTGCTGTTGGTGGTGTCCTCCAACAACTGAATGACACTGCATGGGAACCAATTTCATTTTTTTTCAAAAAAGCTTTCCCCAGCAGAAACGAGTCAGCATTCGACCGGGAACTCCTAGCTGCATTCCTTTCTGTTAAGCATTTCTCATACTTTCTTGATGGAAAAACATTCATGCTTTTTACAGACCACAAGCCTCTAACGTATGCCTTCACATCAAAATCTGAACGTTCACCTCGTCAAGAACGTCATCTCAACTAACTTTCACAATTCTCCATGGACATACGCTATGTTAAGGGAAGTGAAAACATTGTGGCTGATACCCTTTCAAGAATTGAAATTGAAACTTTCAATCACACGAATGTTAATCTAGATCTTAATGCATTCCCTGAAATTCAAGAGAAAAGGACAAAGAACTAAAAACTCTCATTAATAATTCAAAATTTTCACAAACAATCAAATTAATAAAGGAACAAGTTCCTTTTTGCAATAAATTAATATACTGCGATGTTTCTACGGGGAATTCCAGACCTTTCGTCCCTTAAAATTTCCGACGCCAAATTTTTAATTCTCTCTATAATTTGTCTCATCCAGGAATTCGTGCAACAAGAAAACTAATAACTCAAAAATACTTTTGGCCCAAAATGAATCAAACAATAAATCATTGGTCAAAGTCCTGTTTAGATAATCAGAAAAGCAAAATTCACAGGCATACAATTACAAAACACGGAATTTTTCCTCTCCCATCAACTCGCTTTGAACACGTTCATCTTGATTTAATATGACCCTTACCCCATTCTGAAAATTGTACCCACATTTTGACTGCTTTAGACAGATATTCAAAATGGCCTGAAGCCTTTCCGATTTCGGACAAAACTGCACTAAGCGTAGCAAAAGCATTTTTTCGCGGTTGGATTTCTAGATACGGAGTTCCAGCAACAATAACTACTGACAAAGGTTGTGAATTTGAATCTCATCTGTTCAAGGATCTCCCTTCACTCATTGGCACCAACAGAATACGAACAACGGTATACAAACCTGCAGCAAACGGTCTTGTCGAACGCTTGCATCGTCAAATTAAAGCTGCAATCATGGCGAGCGGAAATACTATTAATTGTATAGATGCTTTGCCTCTAGTACTGCTAGGCATCAGAACATCCTACAAAGAAGACCTGAAATGCACAACGGCAGAAATGGTTTTCGGGACAACTTTAAATCTTCCAGCTGATTTACTAACCAATTCAGAATTTAAAAACCCCGATCCTTCAAATTTTGCCACTCAATCAAAATTTTATATGAGTATAATTCGACCTCAACCAATAAGACAAACAAAGCAAAATAATATTTTTACTCATAAAGACTTAGACACCTGCTCACACGTCTTTATAAGAAAATATTTTGTAAAAAGAGCATTATCTCCACCATACTAAGGTCCATTTCCAGTGGTATCAAGATCTCTTCGAAGATATTTATAGTTAAAATCAATGATCAAGACAAGTGCTGAGGAAACTACACCTAAAACAAGTAGCTACATCACTCGCTATCGACGCCACGTACGTTTTCGACTTTAAGTCTTCACAGGCGGGGGAGTGATGTAGCGGCTCCCAAATATTAACTTTTCATATTTTGATTATAAGTTTTGATTTGTTTAATAACTATTTAATTCAAATATTAAATTAAATTATCTTTCAAATATATAATGGTCATAAAATATACTTTATTAAAATTATATGATTTAACATTATTATCATATTAATTGTTGTCATATCAATATAATAAAATAATTATACATCATTCTAAATAAAATCATAAATAATATAAAATGTAAATATTTATCTATAATATATCAAACACATATATCTAACATTTTATAATCTAGAAATGATATTTGACCACACACACATACACTGCGTGACATTGAAAATGGAACACCAAGAAATAGTGGCCAGAAAATTATGCAAATTTTAGGGTAGACGCGCCTAACCGAGTTATGCAAATGATGTAAAAGGCGCAGCTCTCGTGCGCACATGGAGTAAGATATAAGGGAAGGAACTTGCAGAAAGGACAGTATTCGTGTCGTTATTTCTTCAAGGAAAATCATTGTAGAAATATTGTTCTTGTGTCAAAAGACACGTGTAATAAGAGAGAATGCCAGGTCATCGTAAACGGAGGCAGTTCAAGCAGACAGACGCTTTTACGAGGGGCATGGTGATCGGACTGAAAAGGGCAGGTTGGTCCATACGTCAAATCGCAGCTGATACACACCTTGGTGCGTCCACGGTGCACCGACTGTGGAGAAGATGGTTGGAACAAGGAAATGTGGCAATTTATAGGAATGTCGGTGCAACCAGAGTGACGTCAGCACGTGTGGATCGGCGTATCCTTCGACAAGCAGTGGCGGCCCCACAAGCCACTTGTACCGCCATCCTGCAACATGTGCAAGACACCCTAGATCATTCCATCTCGACCAGAACCATTTCCCGTCGATTGGTTGCTAATGGCTTGCACTCATGCCGTCCGCTAAGAAGACTGCCTTTGACCCCACCGAATAGGCGCCAACGTTTGGAATGGTGCCGGGCTAGATCGACGTGGATGACGGAATGGCACAGGGTCGTGTTCTCAGATGAGTCGCGTTTCTGCTTGTCCAGTGATAGTCGCCGTGTACGCGTGTGGCGTCGACGTGGAGAAAGGTCCAATCCGGAAGCAATTGTGGAACGCCCCACCGTGCGACAACATGGAATCATGGTTTGGGGCGCAATCGCGTATGATTCCAGGTCACCTTTACTTCGTATTCAGGGCACTATGACGGCCTAACGATACGTTGATGATGTGCTGCGACCGGTGACACTCCCCCACCTTCAGGGGGTACCCAATGCCCTTTATCAGCAGGGTAACGCCCGACCGCACACTGCTCGCATTAGCCAACAAGCTCTGCAAGATGTACAGATGCTTCCCTGGCCACCGTGCTCTCCTGATCTCTCACCAATCGAGCACGTCTGGGACATCATTGGACGCCGTTTGCATGCCTTGCCACAGCCGCGTTCAGAAGACGAACTGTGACAAATGGTTGAGAGGGAATGGAGAGGCATCCCTCAGGACGCCATCCGTACTCTGATTGACTCTCTACCTAGACGTGTTGCTGCGTGCATCGCCGTCCGCGGTGGTCCTACTTGCTACTAAGCCGGCGCCGTACTCGCTCTGTATTATGACTATCATTTTGAAATAAAGATCACTTATTGTTCGTCCCTGTCTCTCTCTGTCTGCCGAGTTTCATCACTTTCTGGCCACTATTTCTTGGTGTTCCATTTTCAATGTCACGCAGTGTATACAAAAAGAAACTACAACATGTAGTATACAACAATTTAACACTTCTGATAATTTGTATTGAATAAATGTAATTAAAAGTTGATTTTACAATAAATAACACAGGTCTACAAAACTCAAAGTAGTTGTACCTTATAGCATATATATATCGGGATTCAGAAAAAAAACTCTGAGAGATATTTGATGCACAGGGATATTTATCACTGTGCATCAAATATCTCTCAGTTTTTTTTTTCTGAATCCCGATATATATATGCTATAAGGTACAACTACTTTGAGTTTTGTAGACCTGTGTAATTTGTTATCTGACTCCGCCTAGAATTCCATGCCGCCCACAAAATAAATAACGCCATCTGTTTATTTTTCCTGAACTGACACACTGATATTATATTTTTTAATTAATTAGAGACAAATTGTTTTTTTTCTTTTTTTAGGAACAGGTTTTTTTATGAATCAAACATCTATTTTAAAAACATGTTTTTTTATATAAATGCAATTACCTTCATCATTGTATTTTCACATTCCCTTTTTGAAATCAATAATGCTCTGGGAAAGATGTCTGAACTCGCTTTATGTGTTCGCGGAGCATGTTTTACGACACTTGGAATTTATTCAATATTTTATATGCAGGGAAAATCTTTTACGTGACAATTCATTATATATTTATATAAGGGATTGTCATGTAAATAGATCATTGTCAGAATTTTCCAAAACGGGTGTTGTGGTTCATTCTTTGTCACCACTAGTAAAGGTTATAAACTGGGATGATGAAAATAATGCATCGTTTTGATGCAGAAATAAAGGGAGAGATGCCTCTCTAAGTACACATTTATAACCAAATAAAGGGAGAGCTTTATTATAATTATTATTTTATTTTAATATATATACATGTTATATATAAAAGTGTTATTTTAATTTAGGATTATGATTTCTAGATAAAACTACTCTGTAAAAACGACCGTCAGATGTCGCGACTTTCCCTATATAAATCTATTGTTGTTATTTCTCTTGTTTCTGGTGTATGATGTTGTGCCCATACTCGTTGTATTGCCAGCTGCAACACTCTTTCTAATTATATTTTCATTTGTTCTAATAGTTCTTATTGTAGCTTCGTTCATGCTATATGATTTTGCAACATCTTCTACTCTATCTCCCTTTCTTAAGCGATCCAAAATTTCGATTTTAGTTTCTAAGGAAATAACTTTTCTTTTAACTTCTTCCTTCATTATAAGCCTATAATTTTTTTCAATTTATGTTAATTTGGCTGTGATTAAAGTAAAATTCAGAGGGAAAAAATGCGGGTAATTTTGGAGGGAAGATTAAAAACTTTTATTTTTTTAAAAAATATTTTATATTATAATTTTTATTCAAATTAAAATGTTTTAATTTTTATTTATTTTAATTAAACCTATTTTAAAAAACGTGTAAAACAAGTACCGTGTAAATCGGGGGATAGGTGTATATAAATTCTTTGATGGCCTGATTTCTTGATGGTGAACTCTCCCAGGCGAAACCTTAATTAAAATATACCACTGTTTATTCCTCATAATAAATTGTCATATTAAATATAAAAGAGTTTGTTTTAGTTTACTGAAGAAGGACTTGCTCGAAAGCTATACTTTATAAAATTAATAAAAAAGATTTGCGGCGACTCATAACTTTTTGTAATTTGTCGAAATCCACAAACCTGTGATAATTGAAAGAATTTACTTGTTATTTTAGAATAGGAACAACTTTTTATATTAACATTGAGAAGCTTTACCCATTTGGCCAGCCAGATTGTGCCAAAATATAACTAGCAAATCTTATCGTTAGACTATAGTCGTTACTGTAATCAAACAATTAGTTAGTTAATATATTTCATAATATTGTTACATGGAATGAAAAAGGGCGCATTACATAATATATTGTTTCAGAACGTTCAAGAAAAATGTAGAAAAATCGGAGAACAACTGATTGGCCAATCAGTAGCGATTGCGCGAGGCTTAGCGCCGGCGGATTTCTGATTGGCTGACCAACCATGACCGTTCTGGAAATATCTACTCCGGGATATATAGGGATGGGGAACTCATGCCAAGAGGTAGAAGAACGAATCTACGTAAATAAAGTCCTAACGATCCTTTGTACCCACAGAAGTTATTCTTTGTCAACCAACAACGCAACAATTTGGTGTCAGAAGTAAGATCTTTAGTTGAAGCCATAATAATTTATGGTTATTACGAGAACAATGGAAGAAATATTGAAAGCGATCCAAGCTATTCAAGCTCAAAATCATGAAACTCGTGAAGCTATGCAAGCTCAAAATAAAGAAACTCTTGAAGTTCTCTCTTCAATCTAAAAATAAAGAAACTTGTGAAACCCTAAACCAGGCTATTCAAACTCAAAATCAGGCTTTTCAAGCTCAACATCACGAGCTAAAAGAAAGCATGGGGCTCCAGTTCAAATGCTTAGAAGATGAAATCTCCTCTGTAGAAGAAGAAATAGATTCTTCAAAACAGAAACTTGCTGCTGTGGAAACGGACCATCCAAGAACTCAGGTTTTCGAGCTATAAAATAGCAATTCGTGTAGGCTTCTTGTCAAAGTTCCTACATTTGATGGACGATCATTATTTTGACATCCTTCAAAACTCAGTTCTATGTGGTTTCTCAAGCTAGCGTATGAAACGTTAGAGATAAGGCAAGCTTTTTGGTTGCTGCACTATGTGGACCTGCAGTGGAAGTTCTCCAGATTATTCCCGAAGAACTTCGTCTATACTTCAACGTCCTGTTTAACGCGTTGGAGTCCCAATATAGAGAATAACACTACCAACAGCTACATGTGGTGAAGTTCAAGAATAGACTACAAGATAAGCAAGAAATTTTGCAGGATTTGGCCAAGGAAATCTGACGCCTGGCGAAATTCGCCTTTCCAACGAGCCCATCTGAAGCACAAGACTTTATGGCCCAACAACAGTTTATTGATACCATCGGAGACCCTGAGACCTAAATTTTGCCAGACCTTCAAGTGCGGCTACTCTACAAGAAACCCTTGTCTAAGCAATGAAGCATGAAGCTGCCCAACAAGCCTCAAGAGGAAGTTATCGCGTGACTAGACAAGTTAAATTTGATAAACTAGAAAGAAAAAAGGGTCGCTGCTGGACCTGTGGAGCCCATGATCATATGTCCCCAACTTGCCCCCGAAAAGTCAAACAGCGCAGTGATACAGGTTGCTGGAAATATGGGAAGATGGCTACATAAGAAAAAACTGTCCATATAACTCTAAGGATAAGCCTGAAAAAAAAAAGGGGCGCTGCTGGACTTGTGGAGCACTTGATCAAATTTCTCCAACTTGCCCCCGAAGAGTAAAACAACGCAGTGATACCGACTGTTGGAGATGTGGACAATATGGCCAATGAGAAGAAACTGTTCGGAAAATTCTAAAACCACCTCAACCCCTAGGAAGAACCATGGGAGTCCAAACGATAATGCAGTTGTCTTTTCAAGAAGGCCATGTGTTTTCTCAAAGTGGACATTGTGCTCGTGCTGAAGACAGATTTTGTATAAGAAAAGTTACAGTTCAAGAAAATGACGAAGTAGAAAATCAAAATTGTACTGGTCAAGCAATAAGAAAGGCTCAACGTGAAGACCGAGGTCTGTTTCCAGTGATAAATTGGAAGGAATTAGATGAAAGACCTTCCTGGGAAGATGTGGCCCCTACAGTCCTGAAGCCAAAAGTCTCTGGTCCCTCTGGACTTCTTTGACCCTGCGAGATGGATTCTTATATAGGAAATGGGAGAGCGAAAATGGAAATGAGAGATGAATCCTGGAAGTTAGTGTTACCCAGATCTCATGTACCCATGGCTCTCCAGGATATGCATAGCAGTCCCACAGGAGGTCACTTTGGCATCAGAAAAACATTATACAAAGTTAGAGAATAAAATTGTTGTCCAGAAAGTCGAGCTGATTTCGAAAAATGGTGCAGAAACTGTACACAATATTCAGCGAGAAAGGGACCGACAAGAATATCTAAAGAAAAATTGAAGATCTACAATTAAGGTGCCTCGTTTGAACGAATTGCCATTGATGTTGTGGGGCTCTTTCCAAAAGGCGACTTTAGAAATAAGTACATCCTGGTAATAATGGATTACTTTACCAAATGGCCTGTCTCAGTCCCTATTCCAGACCAAGAGGCTTTAACTGTATCCGAGGCGCTACTGTAAGATTAGGTGTGCATTTTTGGTGTGCAAAGAATTCTGCATTCCCCGACCAAATAACAAATTCCGAATCAAATATTTTAAAAGAACTGTGTAGACGACTGGGCATTGAGAAAACAATAACTACACCTTTGCATCATCAATCTGATGGGTTAATTGAACGTTTTATCAAGTATTTTACTCAACACCTGACCATGTTTGTCGACAAGAATCAAAGCGACTGGGATTAGCATCTTCCCATACTCCTGATGGCCTATCGATCAGATGAGTATGAATAGACTGGTTATAGTCCTTCTATAATGCTATTTGGCCATGAACTCCGAATGCCTTGTGATGTGCCCCTTGGTCGTCCAGAGGAAACCTTCAAAAACACTAATGAGTACATATCTTACCTGGAAGGAAGGATGCTGACCATTCACCAGTGGGAAAGAGAAAAGCTTCACTTTTCCAGTGAGAAAATGAAAAACAGGTACAAAATTAAGACTTCCAACAAGACTTTCAAAGAGGGTGAAATGGTATGGCTCCATTATCCCCAACAGAAGAAAGGACTTTCTCCTAAACTTCAGTATCAGTGGGAAGGACCCTACAATATCTTCAAGTGCCTCAATAATGTCATCTTTCGAATTCAGAAAACCCCGACATCTAAACCCAAAGTGGTGCGTTACAACAGGTTAGCACCTTTCAGGGGTACTGTTCCAGAACAATGGACTGTTCGGGACGATCATTCCTAAGGGGGGGGGGGGGGGCAATGTACGTGGAATAAAAAAGGCGCATTCCAGAATAGAATGTTTCAGAACTTTCAAGAAAAATGTAGAAAATCGGAGAACAACTGATTGGCCAATCAGTAACAATTTCCCAGACTTAGCGCTGGCGGCTTTCTGATTGGCTGACCATGATCGTTCTGTAAAGATCTACTCCGATATATAAAGGGATGAGGAACTCATGGCAAGAGGTAGAAGAACGAAGCTACGTGGTGTACTCCAAGCAAGCTGCTGTCTCAAGAGGTCGGACTGCGGCTTACCGCCGACGCCGGTGTACTTCCTGGAAGATTATAGAAGGTTCTACCAACTTCTATCTCCTGTTCTGCTCCTGATTTCCTTCACTGTGCTGCAGTTGGTGAGTTTGTAACTGCTGTTTTCTTTATTGTTGTTTTACTTTCGCACTATTCTGTTCTTATTTAATCGATTAGGCTTAAATAAAGTCCTAAAGATCCTTTGTACCCACGGAAGTTATTCTTTGTTAAACAACAACGCAACAATATTTATTCATTTTAAAAATATATATTTTTGAGCTATACCTTATTCATTTAATCATATTTGCTTCTATTTATTTTCATCACAATTTGTATAATCGAACGAATTATTTTGTATGCCATTTTTAAAATCAATAAAATAATGTCAACACAGCAACTCAGAGTAAAGAAAGGGACCACCCAACTAAGCGCACTTAATTGACACATGTAATCCCGAGAGGGTGGTTTTAAACCCGTAAAGGACAAAAAATTAGACACGGCTTCCTTTTTTCTCTAAAAGCTCCTATCACAGCACTGCACCATATCGACTGCCAAGATTTGGCTTTGTCACCGACCTGAGTCCGCTAGTCTGTGGAGACGGTCAATAGATAAGGCTTTGGCTTAGCATCCATTTTGCCAGGAGAGGCGACCTTTATTTTTATAGTTCAAAATTAAATCTCGGAATAAAATATAAATTTTCTATAATATGAGCACATTCCCAAAAATAATTGAACTTCTTTTATCTTTTTGGGTCGAGGAAAATCTCTAATAGCCTTGATGTTATGCTCCGCCGGTTTTATACCATGTTGGCTGGTTATATGGCAAATAATCTCCAGTTCTTCGAAAGCAAATTGGCATTTTTTTGTTCAATTTTAAATTAGCCTGGCGAAAACATCTTAAAACATCTTCTATTCTTTTGAGATGTGTTGAAAAATCCGATCTATATATGATTACGTCACATTCAGATAACAGAGGCAAATTTGCCATCAAGATTACCAAGCATATTTTTCATGTTCATCTCAAACGTAGCAGGGGCATTGTATAGTCCATGTGCTGTAGTGAAGGCTGTCTTTTCCTTATCTTTCTCCTCAACCTCTACTTGTCAATATCCTGATTTAAGGTCTATTGTTTAAAATTATTTGGATCCTTGAAGTGTATATAATACTTCATCAATTCTGGGAATTGGGTAAACATCATTCACTGTTACATCATTTAATTTTCTGTAGTCAACACAGAATCTGTACTTACCATCTCGCTTCTTGACCAATATTACGGGGAAGGACTATGGACTCGAGGATGGTCTAATTATACCTTCTTTGAGCATTTAATCAATTTGATATTTTATGATTTCTCGCTCTTTATCGCTCACCCTATACGGCTTGTGTTTGATCGGTTTCGCACCTTCTGTATCAATCCGATGCTTCGCTAAGTTGGATCCCCCTAATCCCGGCGAAAACAAATCCGCGTACTTTTCAAAAACTTGTTTCAATTGCTCCTTCTCCTTAAATGATAAATTTTCGTTTATCTGAAATTGAGGTTCTTCTGAATCCTTCTGTTCACTTTCTTCCATGAGATTCACTTTGGCTGGCTGGCTTCCAAAGCACAATGTTTGGTTTTTAATATTTTTAATGGTCGAGGATAAGGGTTTGTTATCCAGATATATGTTTTCTTATTCGCAACATTTATTAAGCTTCTTGCTAGTCGAAGTCCATTTGATTGAAACATTTTATGGTTCTCCTCGTTGATGTATTCGCCATCCTCTGCTTCTACAAATGCCTTAATCAATTTAATAGAAATTTCTGGTATAATGGCATCTTTTGCACTTTTTATTTTCTACTATTGATATTAGATTACGGCACGATTTCCTGTCAAGTCATTTTTGATTATTTCACGCTGACAATCAATTTTTGCGTTCATTTTCTTAAGAAAGTCTCGTCCAAGTATAAATATTCACAAATGCGTTCTCATTATCACAAATTGATGTGTAGTTGCTTTGTCATCAAATTTTATATTTAAAACAATTTTTCCTACGATATCTAATTCTTTTCCATCGGGTCCGAAGCACATTTTATCAGGGTTTATTATTTCAAGACCTATGTTAAGAGCTGTACTAAGGTCGACCACTGAAAGATCGGCGCCTGTATTAAACAAAGCTTCGCAGATACCGATTCTATCCACGCTAATGTTCATTTTATATTTGGGATCTAACTTTTAATTTTATTTATGGTCGACTTGCTTTAATTGACGGACTCAGGCGCGATGCTTAGTTTGAATCTTCCAACGCCGCATATCTATTCCGTGTAGGAATATTCGAGATGTGCTATTACTTACGTCAGCGTAGAGCAGAGGTCTCGACTTCTCAGTTCCCTTATCCAATCGAATTTATTCTTCGACCTTGTCTTGTGTAACTATGGGGTCCTCTTTCCACAATTCTTACAAACCTGAATCTGCAATACCGCGCTACGTGTCCTGGCTTGTTACACTTGAAACATATTGGTCTCCCGTCTTCTGTCCTATTCTTGTTTGAGTCTGGACTCTTATTGTATGTTTTCCTTGGGTAGACCGGTTTTGGCTTAGGATTGGGAGAGTAAGGTCATAGGGGCAGAGGCTTGTTCTGGTAGTACCTTGGAGCGGGGGACTGGGGCTTGGAGGTGTTCTGGTATAGTCTTCTGAACGGAGCGTTCTTTAATTGCTCTTGTTGAAGGAGACGATGAGAGCGTGGTCCATTATATAGAGCTTTTGATTTTTCTGCTCGTTCTTGATACTACTTTTCAAAAGAATCCATTTCCGTGCACACGACAAGAATTTCATCGGTCGTCTTAGGAGGGTTTAGGTAGAGCGCGAATGCGTATTCTTTTTTCAGTATTCGAATGACATGTTCGATTTTCCTTTCTTTTTCCATTGCTGGGTCAACTTTGTTGCACAACACTAGAATATCTTCCGCGAACCTGATTGCTGGTTTATTCAAGTGTTGCATTCTTTTAAGCTTCATTCTTAATTCTTCTTTATTCGCGCCCAAAGAAAAATCTTTAGTGAGGCGGATTTAAATATTTTTCCAACTCGTGAAACTAACTTTGTGTAAATTCAACCAGGTTTTAGCTCTTCCCGTCATGTTCATGGCGGCATAACGGGCAATTATGGAGTCTGTCCAATGGTAGAGAAAACCAATATCTTCGAGGAATTCTATCCATGGGCGAGGGTATTCTGTCCCGTCATACTTCGGAATTTTTATATTGTGGTTCAAAGCAACTGGTTCGGAACCAGCATCTCTACCAATTGTTACACCAAGTTGCAGCTTTGCAGGGTCGTCGATCTTGGTTTCTTCCTTCTTGGTGTTATACACATTTCCCGAGCGGGTTTCCATATTCAAAACAAATAAATAAAAGTAAATAAAAATAAATTACCTTTTAAAGTTATTGTGCTAATTTATTCGTCGTTCTCCTCGTAGGTCGTGATCCGCAGTCTTCCACTCTGTCCTCCGTCGCTCCAATAAGCAATCAAGATATATATACAATAAAATATTACAAAAGGAATTGAAATATACAGTTATCAGAGTCATCAATCAACAATTCTGTCACCGTTTGCTTTTGTGAATAGAATAAATACCCAAATATGGCCATTTTTATAAGCATCGGTGGTTCAGTGATAGAATGCTCGCCTGCCACGGGGGCGGCCCGGGTCCAATTCCCGGCCGATGCATTTTTTTTTACACTTTTTAAAACTCATTTATATTATTATTAAAATAAACAAGTATCAGAGTCATCAATTCTGTCATCGTTTGCTTTTGTGAATGGAATGCTTTTACGTTATACGTAACTAATATGACTGAAATTTTAGCAGTATGTATAGTAGAATTTGGAAAAACTTATAATGAATATTTCAGGTCTCGGCTAGTTAAACTATAAAAAGGAATGAAAATATAAATAATCTGTTTAAATAAATAATAAATATCATAGAAAATTTTGAATAAATGTAGGGCGCATTAAAATTTATGCAAAAATATTAATCGATCGTTATCAAATTTATAGGCCCCCGGCACCTGGGTTAATTAAAAGTGTATTGTGAAATTTCGCACGTGGGTAGCTGAGATTTTGGTTTAGCATTTTGACTAAAAGTGCAAAAAATGAATTTCGTATAACATTTTTTTTTCTTTTTAGAAGGTAACATTTTATTTAGTTATTTAGTAATATTTTTCAAATTTATTAATTGGAAATATTATTTACTAGCGGATGTGTACCCGGCTTCACCCGGGTTTTATCCAAGTGAAAGTTTGCCTAACGAATATTATTGATAATAATATTCCAGAACACACAGAATATTATGATAATATAATATTCGTTACATTATATCCTTTATCTTTTCATATATATAAGAAAGAAATCCAAAATCGATGTTTGTTATTGCGTTGCGCAAAATCTACAGAATCAATCATTATGAAATTTCTAATGTAGGTAGCTGAAGATTTCGTTTAACATATAGGCTATTCAAAAAACTAAAAAGGTTGAAGTGCTTATTTTTAAAATGTAAAACCAAAAAGCATTAGTTCCAGCCTTTTAACGCTTGGTGTAAATAAATTTGATTGGTTAATAATTTTACTCGTAGTTTGTTTACACGATGAATGTTTTTAAAAGGTAAGATTATCCAATCGCCGTGAAACTTTAGGAAGTAAAATTTACTATACTACTGGGAAGGTTTCTGGTTTTAATTTGATTTGGAATAAATATTCTTTGCAATTTTATTTGCAAATTTTCTACGTTCACTCGCAAGCAGCGCTTTTTGCGGAATCTGGTGAAATTACATTTATAAATTGTAAAAATGCTAAAATATGTTCCAAGTATAATAAATTAAAATTTACTTTGAGGATTTAGTAATATAATATTCCAATGACGTTGTAATTTCAATATTAATATATATTTGAAGAAAATATCTTATTTAAAATTTAATAGATGTTTTCAAAATAAATATGAGTTTCAAAAATATATTTAAACGCATATAACAATATTTATATACGTTTATAAATCTATATATAGGTGGATTATAGTTTTTTTAGAATCCTTTTAACAAATGTTAGTTAGGTAAAATTTACTCGGGTAAAAACTGGGCGAAGCCGGATACATTCGCTAAATATAGTTATTTACAAATGTTCGTTTGTGGCAAGATACTATTTCTTCAACTTCTAATTATTGAGTGGACCAATTAATATTGATTTTATTCAACTTATCGAGTATTTTTCAAGGGACCGGGAAAAATTACAAATTATCGAGAGTATAGACAAGCATAGATTCAGTAGGGATTGGGTGTTTGCTAGAATTGTTTTAACAAATGTTCGTTAGGCAAACCTTTACTCGGGTAAAAACCGGGCGATGTCGGGAACATTTATATATATGTTTGTCGGCTATGCACGCCCTCGCTAAATTTTTAACAGGACAGAGAGTTAAATCTGGAAGAGTTTTTTGTCGAACTTTCAACCAAGAAAAATTATAATTAACCAAGTACTGAGCAATAATATTTTTTAGTCAGAAATAATGATGATAAAATTGCTGTATCTTGATTGATTGACCAAAACAAATTTCTTTAGGGGAATATTCACTAAAGCAGAACAAGGGCGAAGCCAGATAATAATTTTTAGTAGGCAGGAACAAAATCCTACAAGCGAAACATTCAAAGCAGAATACCCACGAAGCCAGGTCATCTCTATATATAAAATATCGTTTCTCGGCCTTTTGGATAAGATCATGTAGTATATCTCTAGATATTTTTATTTATATACTAGCGGATGTGTACCCTGCTTCGCCCGGGTTTTATCCGAGTGAAAGTTTGCCTAACGAATATTATTGATAGTAATATTCCGGAACACACTCGTATTTACTGCCGCGCAAAAAATAGTTCTGGAGATTCTTTACACTTTATTAAAACAATATCGAACTTTCGAGTATTTCTGCCTACCTACAGGAGTACATAAAAACGAATAAACGCCGTTAAGATGCTAATAATATGTACATTTAAATATTAGGAGATATTTTGCATATTGCTTGATATTAGAATATTTTATTAAGTTAGTTTGTATTTTTTGCATATTAACTATTGTTTGTTTGATTTTAAGAATTATCATATTGACTGTCACTTTTATTTATTATTATATAAAAAAAAACAAAGGCCAGAACATAAATTAATAAAAAATACGAAAGCCATTGTTTACATACAGTAACGCTAATTTTGTAAAGTTTTCTTTTAATTGCATTGTGTGCACTTCCCGTAACTTGGTAATATAAATTTCTCTCTCAATACTTTTGTAAAAAAAAAGTGACACTCGTATAAAAGGATATTTAAAAAAAAGTACGCAAGTAACTTGAAAAGAAATGCAGAGCGCTCATTGGTCGCTTAATTGGCCTCGTGTTGTTACTTCGCCTCGTATTTACTCCGTGTAAAAAAGTTCTTCAAATGAAAAAAAGAAATAGCCAAAAATACTAATCAAAATGCAGCCGAAAATATTCCTCAGGTTTATAAAAAGCGACAAGCAAAATTTGGTACCAATTGGTTCAGTAGTTTTTGAGTTTATCGCGAAACAGACAGACATTGACTTTTATATATAGAGAGAGATATATGTATATGATTTAAATAATACGAATGAAATGAAAAACAAATATCAAAACAGAACCTAAAAAAAAAAATATTGTCCTAATCAATAGGCTATGTGAGCTAGAGTTTACCTGCGAGTAGAACATTCTCGCATTATTCTCGCAATTAAAATATGCTAATTTTATATTAAATGTCTTTAAACCTATTCTTTAAAAGTATTATTTTGATATTCTAACAGTTGAGTTATTTAATCATGCACACCCACCCAGAGGATATATACAAATAGCATATCTCCCTTTTCATATGGTAACAGAATTTGCATAATAATTTGTTACAATATATTCAGTATGCATTGACAGCACTTATATATATTGCATGGATACTATTTTTATAGTCTGAATATACCCAGATAAAATAATAAATACCGAGGCAAACGAGGGGGAATATTGCAATTGACCTATACTAATACTCTTCGCTCTCTTCACATAGTTCCATGTTCATAAATTCTTATGAGGAGTCCATTACTTGTCTGAATGCTGTAATAACGTTAGCTCTCTATGGCTGTAGTTTACAATGCTATAAGCCATAAATGTGCGCCGTTGAAATATCATACGGTTCAATTGATAACACAAGTCTATGGAAGATATTGATGGATGCTAGATCTAAGTTTTCTTTCTTATAAACCAGTGTCGACATAAACCCCATTGTGAAGCCGCGAATATATAATAATATTTATCACATTTGCTTACAAAGAAACAACGTTTATTGGTATCTATCCAGATAACAACCACAGTATTTGCAAAAACAGTCCGGTCTCAGGTAGGGGAATTCTCCAAGTTTGAAAAAATATTTTTGCAAGAGATTATATGTGAAGTTTATCGACAACTTTGAAATTGTATTTCGTTTAGACAAATAATCTTTGGCAGAAAATCTGTAAGAAAAAATAAAATAACTAGATCAATGAGCATTTGAAGAAAATGTATTTTAAACGCAAATATAAAATTAAATATATAGATGAAATAAGAAAATTGATTTCTAAAAGTAACTTCGCTTTTCTCAAGCATACCAATGAAATAGCAAAAATGACTAAAGATAAGTTTTTTTGAATATAAGAATGCTGGGTTAAATAACTCGTGCAGGTGATATATCTAGAGAGAGAATTCATACTTCAAATAAAATGTTTAAAAGCAGCAACAATGGGATGCACATCTAGTATGTATATGGTGCCTATTGTAATGGATTGGCTATAAAGAAAAAATATATATGAAAGAAAAATACAAACTTTAGATCTGCTATGTGGATAACATTTTATGTGATGCTGAAAAAATGAGAGTAAATAGTTAAACACTTTTTTTCCATAAACAGTGTGAACCAAATAAATCCCAAAATTCAAATTTAGACATAAAATTGGCAGACAGAGATGAAGCTATGTGTTCACAATAAAAAAGTACATAAACAAGTTTTCAGAACTTTTTAAAGGAAATAAGAAAACAATTGCAAAACCATTAAACTGGAAAGGTGAATGAAATATAGTCCTATAAACAGACAAATATTAAATAAACGACTGTTTTGATACCCTACTTTTGTTTAAACACAATAGATTTTAAAATTTTGAAAATTCTGAATAGAAATGGGCTTAGCGTCTGCAACACTCTAAGCATACCCATAGACACAAAATTAAATAAATGACTCACCGCAGTTTTTTTTTTTTAACTTGCGATAAGTCATTTACTTCATTTGTGTCAACATAGTATGTAGGTCTCCTCCCAGTATTAGTCACACACGCAGCCGATATCTACTGGTCAATTTCTCTTTAATTGCACCGTTAATGTCCTATATATACAAATAAATATTTACATATTAATAATAAAAAACATGCAAAATACATACAGATGTTTAACAATTTACATACACAACAGGGTAGTAGAAAATTGTTTCAAATCAAAAAGAAGCATACGCATCGAAAATACAAGGTATGTCCCATAAGTTCCCAGACTGGGTCCATAAAAAAAAGGTAAGATATTTAAAAAATAAATTATTAAAACTTTTCAAAGTAATCTCCCCTTGCTTCAACGCACCAGCGCCATCGTTTCTCCCAATTGTCGAAACAGTTTTTATAGGCCTCTTTTGGAATGCCCTTCAATGCTAACGGCGATTTTTCTATTATATCACCCCTGGTGTCAAAATGTCTTCCGTTTAGAACTGCTTTAAGTTTGGGGAACAGAAAAAAGTCATTTGGTGCGATGTCTGGGGAATAGGGTGGTTGAGGTAGGATTTGTGTCCCGTTTTTCGCCAAAAAACTCGTCAGTGTGAGGGCGGTCATTGTCATGGTGTAGGATCCAGTCACCATTAGTCCATTTTTCTCGCCTTTTTTTTTTTCGAATCGCATTCCTTAGACGGCGAAGAATGCCCAAATACATTTCCTTAATAACTGTTTGGCCTGCAGGAAGATACTCGTGATGAACAATGCCCTTGTTATCCAAAAAGGCGACCAGCAACACCTTGTTTCTGGATTTCAATATCCCGGATTTTTGGGTCTAGGCTCACCCTGACCTCTCCACTCGGCAGATTGACGCTTGGTTTCAGGGTCATAGCCATATACCCATGTCTCGTCGCCTGTGATTATCTTGTCTTTACATTCCGGATACGTTCTTGTCATTTCCAACATGTCCTCACAGGTTGATAGCCGACGCAGTTTTTGCCTATTAGTGAGGAATCTTGGGATGAATTTTGCAGGAGTCTTTTTGAGCTTCAAATCTTAGGTTACGATCCTACCAATCGTTGTTTTAGAGATGCCTGTGCCTTGCTCTAGCTCCAGCAAAGTGATTCTAGGATTTTATTTTTTCAAATCGGTGATTTTTTTGCACATTTTCATCAGTCTTTTGAAATTTTGGGCGTCCTTGACGAGGATCATCTTCAATGGAAATTCTGCCAGCTCTAAATCTAGAATATCATTAAAAAACAGTTGTTCTCTTTGGGGCGTCATTGGGGAATGCTTTATTAAGCATTTCAAAAGTTTCGGTTGCTGATATTTGAAGTTTCACACAAAATTCTATGAAAATCCTCTGCTTCAATTTTTGCTCCATCGTAAAATCGCCGCAGCGCTAGGTGTAACCTTTAAATAAATTAGAATGACTTTGGAGCGCGTGCACCTACCGCCTCGATATTGGTACCACCGTGTTGCCAGACATTTTTTTCTATAATAAAAAGTCAAATTTATTTACATTTTTCATTTTTTTTTTATGGATCCAGTCCGGCAACTTATGGGACATACCTTGTATTTTGCATTTCTTATAACAGATTGCGCACTAATGCATCATAGTATATCCCCGCAATTTTCGAATATCTAGATACTTTGATACAAGAAACCAATTAGTATTTATATATAATATATAATATATATTTATTATAAGACTAGCCGAGTGACCCGGGCAACGCCCCGGGTTTATGCAAAGGGCCCGCAGAGACTTTAAGAGTATAGAGAGTGGCTTGAAATTGCAATGGGTATAATCTGTTTTCCTAGAAGTAGCATTTCAAGTATTAGGGCGTTTAAAAATACTTTCCAAGTAAAGTATATACATTCGGGGCAGATCTTGTATATTTTTATATCAAAATAAGAACGGAATCATATCATCCACAACAAACCTTATATTTAACAACATATTAGACAGCACAGTGCAAAACTATTTTGAAAAAAAAAAAATAGAACAGTGATAAAATAAGTAAATAGAGAGAAGACCGAAAATCAAAATTATTGATAAAAAGTCTCTTTGAAATGAGAAACTCTCTCTCTCTATAGGCATTGGTAAAAAGTTTAAATAAATTTATTTAAATTGAAAAAAAAAAGTAACAAATCAGAAAAGAAAATAGCAAAAAACATAACTATAATGCAGATAAGACGACATATAGAAGGAATACATTTATTTAAAGGACCTAATTAAAAATAACATATCTAGTTTTATATATACAGTATAACTTTATTAATCAAACATACAATATTTCGACCATGTTTTGATGCCCAGACCTACGGCCTATCTTATAACAAACTCTAATTCAACACACTCAATAATTCAAGTCTTCCGATAATTCGTACATTTTAAAATGCAAGTTTTGGGAGTTGATTGTTGTTTGAATTCAACTTTGCCTCTGAAAGGTTATTACAGAGGGGAGCGGTGGCTACTGAAAGTGTACAAAATGTATGTATGGAGCAGGAGAAAAATACATAAAAATAGAGAAGACCAAAAATTAAAATAATTGATAATAAAACTTATCAGAAAGCAAATAATACAAAAAATAAATTATTTCAGGTGAGAAACTTTAGGCATTGGTAAAAATTTTAAATAAAATATTTAAAATGAAAAAAAAATAGAAGAGAATGAAGTTGCAAACTATATTGACGACTTATTGAAGGAATTTATTCAAAATGACCTCATTAAATACTACATTTTTAGTTTTATATATACGTGGGTTCAACTTCAGATGTATGCTACCCAAAGTTCGCACACGTGAAAAAGCCACATAGAGCTGTCCATGCGTAAACACAGGCTGTTGTAGCAAGAGATCCACTCTATCAAAAGTTTGGCCTCAAGCCTTATTTATAGTCATAGCAAAAGCCAATCTTAGTGTGAATTGAAGGTTAATATCTGAAGAAGCCAAAGATA
>CP092864.1:162224153-162307092 GCA_030710605.1 Cordylochernes scorpioides
GATCGAGAGCCACTTATGCCAGCGAAATATGGTGCATTCATACTGAAGCGATGCAGCAAAGAAGTAGAAGAGAAGAAGTGGGCAAGCCAAGAGAAGAAAGTATGCAGGGGCCCCTTCAAGGAAGTGTTGATTGACAAATTCCAGAGGAGGGGGCGGCAGACAGGGAGTCCAGCTGGTGTCGTCGTGAAGGAAGCCGGCCGACTTGCCGGGGATTTGTGTGCCGAGAAGACATGGCAGTCTGGGGGAAGAAGTCTGTCTGGTGACAACGGGACCTGCAGCAAGGAGAACGGCGGTGACGACAGACGCGGCAAGTTGGCTACGAGGAAGTGGGCTCCGGGACTGTGTGGATTAACAAGAGGAGGACGGTGCAAAGAAGGACGAGGAGGCACCTACCTGGGGCGACATTGAAGGCAAGTTCATCTACTATGTCTAGTTACTTATATCCTTTTTAAAGATCTGAAAATAAATCCATAGTACTAAGCTGTATCCAAAACGAACCCACATTGTTCTCTTAGAAACCTTGCACGCAAACATCGACGGCTGAGAAGAGTCGTAACAATACGTTTTAAAACAGATATCTTATTCACTGCAGCATAATATTCTTATCTCAGTGGTACTCGGATATCGAACCATATCATATGAATGCTCACCCCTCCTTTCGCATACACCTTTCATAAAAGACTATCTCAAATATATAAATAAAAAATATTAACTGCAAAAACGAAATAACCAAAATAAATATCTACAACAATGATCCCATTCATCAACATTAAGATAAAAATATCTCGATTCTAGGGAAAAGTTATTTTTAATATTTAATCTCTAGATTTTTTGGCCACGAACGCCTTTCTACATTGTGGTTTCGTTTTATCGTGTTTTCTTCTAAGAAGGGCGTTCGTGCTCGAAAGCTAGATATTAAAGATTTTGAAAAGACATTTTCTCTGAAAGCCAGATATTTTTACCTTAATATTTACAACAATTATGGGTAAATAAAAAGCTAGTATATTGAATTATTTATTTAAATCCATTTGAAAAGCTGATTAAAAAATTAACTATTTTTAAAAACGTCATTTCTATACGGTTCCATCCAAATTTTGATCCTCAATTTGTCACATAACACGGAAATTTCCAGCACTACTTACATAAATGAGGTCTATTGGAAATCCTTAATTGTTCCGACGGAGGATGGCGGATGACTGTTCTAACTTTGCAGAAGTGAGACATCGATTGTTCCCAGATATAAATTATTTAATTCTTCTACACCAACCACGTTTGTTATACAAACTCTGTCGCTTGAGAGAGGTACATGTAAATCTTTAAATATTTAATCCTAAGTTTAATTTGGTTTTTCATTTGTTTCCTTTGTTTCCTCTGTACAAAGCACAAATACTTCAGAATCGAACCTTGTTGGATAATGAATAAATGAATAAAATATAGTACTTTAAGTGTGTGTATGTGTGTTTTAATTTGGAAGTCATTTTTGGTATTGAATATCTTCTATAAGGGAGCTTTTATATTTTTCTTAGAGTATTATTTTCAAAGGTTTACAATTTTTAGTATGGTTTTATTGGCTGAAATGAATATTTTGGGAGTATTTACAGGTAAGAATGTACCTAAATATTGAAATATAAATTGTTTTTATGCTAGTTATATACATAGTGATAGTTTATTTTATTGATTAACAACCTGATTCGTCTATTTTTTTTGCTGCATTAGGGACGTCAATCATCTTTTGAATATGATTTTGAAAGGATAGGTGGATTATCCGATATTACTCCTAGATATCGGGCACTGTCCTTCCACTTGATGGGGTCATCGATGAAACTTATTTCTTTGATGGTCTCAATATTTTTACTTCTTGGAGAAGAATATAGTTTCCACGTCTTTTGAGGGTTCAATTCTATTCGCCAAGTTTTGAACAATATATATCTGCAAATAGGCGAGCCACATGCAGTATATTGCGAATAGTTTCTGTTACATGCAGAGAGGCTAGAATGGTCGTGTCATCAGCAAAGAGATGTAGTGTGGTTCCGTCGGCACATATAAATCATCAATTAAGATGTCAAAGAATGCAGGACCCAGTGACGGAGCCTTGGGGAACCCCTGCTAGAAATTCTCGTTTTGTAGAGAGCGAGAGAGTCTATTTGACTTTATCACTCAATTTTATATTTTTAGTGTTTTCAGTCTATTTAAGTTTATGGTTGTTATTATTATGTTTCGGGAAGATATTTTGGCTCATCTTTTAGAGTAATTGAAGGAGTGTGGATTGTTTTGGCTGGAAATAAACTGTTCTGGCCTAATAGGGCTATTTATTTTAAGATATCTCTTGTCTGATCATAATTATTTTTCAAATAATTTCCAAATTGCAGATAAGAGGGATATAGACCTGTAATATTAAAAGGGTCATGCTCTTTTCTGCCTTTTCCCAAATGGGAGATACAATTGAGAATTTCCATTGTTCAGGGAAGTGTCAATGCAAGTAATGCATCTCAAATACTTTAAAGAATTGAAAAAAATGTTTTGTCAGAAACTGTATTACTCCATTGGGTTTTTGTCTATTCCTGGGGCTTTTGTATTCGACAAGGAGGCGATAAATGTTTCTAATTAATTGATATTAATGAGGTCTAGGCCCCTTTTGTAATTTAATTTAAGTAGTCGGTTATTATGTAGAAAAAAAAAACAAATGAAGACACATAACTTTTATATTTTATTAACACCTCTGTTTAACGTCACGCTCAAGAATGAAGCATTTACCTATATAATTTAGAAATAGCATGAACACATATAAATTTGGCCGTAATATATAAAATAATCATACATATAGGATATATATAAAACATTAATTTTCTAAAATACATTTCAAATATATATAATAAAATTTGGAAGTATCTTTATATTTAGAAATTTGTGTTTTCTCTAGTGTATTTAATATATACATAGTGTGATCAATATTTTCCAGGGGGGAATGCTAATTATTTAAAGAAATACAAAAGTATAATAAAGTTTTATTTAAAATTTCTCAAAATAATGACAGTCACTATCTATACACTTGTTCCATCTTTTTTTCCAGATATCAAAGCACCTCAAAAATCCTCATCTTTCAGGCTTTTCAAAATATTCTTCGAATTCCCCTTTATTTCAGCTATTGAGTAAGGTCCTTTTAAGACTCTTTTAATTTTAGAGTAAAAGAAAAAGTCGTTGAGGGCAAGTCAGGAGAAAAGGGTGGCTAGGCTAGTAAAGCAATTCCGTGTTTAGCCAAATAGAGTGGTACAGTGACGGCCGTATGTGGCCGTGCGTTGTCATGATGCAGGAGCCAATTTTTCTGATGTCATTTTTCGAGTCTTTTCTAACGCACAGGGTCTCTTAAACGTCGCAATACATCAAGATAGTAATGTTTATTAATGGTCTGACACTCGGGCACGAAATCATTGTGTACCAATCCCTTTACATCAAATAAAGTGATAAGAAGAGACTTGAGCTTCGATTTGAACATCCTTGCTTTCTCTTGCTTATTCGACCAGCCTTTAATCGTGCAAACCATTCAAATGTCCTCGAATGTGATAGGGAATCTTCTTTAAAAGCCTGCTTCAAGATTTTAAATGATTCGTAAGCTGTTTTTCGTAATTTAAAGCAAATCCCTATGCAGACTCGTTGTTTTTCAATATAGCCCATACTGAAATTCGATAATGTTCTGATATAATCGAGTATATAAATTCGATAAAACGTGAGCGCGTGCGTCTATGTGATCAATTTTTATTTCTACGTGTTGATAAATGTTTCATCTTTAAGGTCCTTATAAAATTATTTCATTATTTTGAATATTTTACGTGATCCAGTCTCATTCCTGGAAATTATTGATCACACGTTGTATGTTAAGCTTCATATTAAGGTAAATTTCATCAATCCTAATTTACATTTGTTTTTTTTCTGAAAAACAGAAAGCACATTAATGTATTAGCTCAAGTTCGCTTCGATATTATAAAAGAGATTTTAAGAATTGTGCCGTGTAATTTGTGACTATTAATTTGAATTTTAAAATTATATATTAAATATATGTCTATATATATATATATATATTAATGAATGTTTGTATGTTTGTTTGTTTGTATGTTTGTTTGTTTGTATGTCCGGTTTACAAATTTGCAGTAGTTCACTAATTCAAACCAAAATTTGTATACATAGATAAAAAAATACGGGGAAGACGATAGGCTATTTAAAAAAAATATATAAATCAATTATTAAAACTATATATTCAAATTATTCTACTTATCTCACGAACAGCGCCTTCTATCAAATATTAGATTAAATTATGCTGATGCAAACAAATAGATAATGCTAATAACAAAAAATAAAAAAAAAAATCTTATCTAAATATATATCACTCGGGTAGATATGCACACGGGTCAATCCCGGGGCGAAGCCCGGGTCACCCGTCTAGTAAGCTATAAATACATATATAAAATATAAAATAAATATATTAAAGTATATATATATAATATTTTTATTTATTATTCCCCAAAATGCATTTGTATTCTAACCAACATTCTTTAAGTCTGCATTCGTAGAAAATTTTGATTCGAATGTTTATAACGACTTCAAATCTTTAAAAGCATTCTTAAAATACTCTACATAGGCTAGAAACATGAAAATAGTGTAATTATATTTTATAAATAGAGGCATAAAAATAAAATTATTTATATACGAAAATAAAATACAAAAGGTTATTACTAACTATCATTACCTTTTAAAATATGAAAATAATTATATGGCTACAAAAATAATACATTTGATATCAATAATGTATACATGAGTTGCAATAATATCTATAGCCAAAAAAGAATGTATATGCATATTTTAAAATATTCTAAATAATTTTTGAAACGAGATATATTCATCGAGAGAATATTTTGAAATAGTATATATTTATTTTATATATAATTGAGAAGAAAAAGGTTCTTTTTATTCAAATTCTAAACTTTGACAAAATATATTCTCAAAAGTAAAAATACATTCTAAAATTCTTTTCAAATTCAAAGGGCGTGAAATGTCAAACAGGCTGATCTAACAACAAAGTTCGTGAAGAAACTAAATTTAAACTAAAGTGCTGCCCGTATTCAAATTTCTAAACTGTCGAGCACCCCAATCCTCTCTTCTTTCACAAACGCTTCTTTATCTAAAATATATATTTTTTATCATTTTTCTTCGCACACAGTTTAATCCCCGTCAGTAATTTTAAAATATTTAAGAAAAAAATTTAAAATATATATAAAATAACAGAATGTATAATACCTTATACATATTCAACAATTACATTTATTTATGTTAAAAAAAAGAGTACTTCTCAACTCTTTCAAATACGATCAAATACTAAGTATGTCCCATAAGTTCCCGGACTGGGTCCATAAAAAAATAAATAAATGAAAAATGTAAATGAATTTGACTGTTTATTATAGAAAAAATATCTGGCTACACGGTGGTACCAATATCGAGGCGGTACTTGCGCGCGCGCCAAGGTTATTCTAATTATTTAAAGGTCACACCTAGCGCTGCGGCGATTTTACGATGGAACAAAAATTGAAGCAGAGGATTTGCATAGAATTTTGTGTGAAACTTCAAATATCAGCAACCAAAACTTTTGAGATGCTTAATAAAGCATTCCCAATGACGCCCCAAAGAGAACAACTGTTTTTGAATGACATTCTAGATTTAAAGCTGGCAGAATTTCAATTGAAGATGATCCTCGTGAAGGACGCCCAAAATTTCAAAGGACTGATGAAAATGTGCAAAAAATCACCGATTTGATAAAATAAAATCTTCGAACCACTTTGCTGGAGCTAGAGCAAGACATAGGCATCTCTAAAACAACGATTGGAAGGATCGTAACCGAAGATTTGAAGCTCAAAAAGACTCCTGCAAAATTCATCCCAAGATTCCTCACCAATGAGCAAAAACTGTGTCGGCTTGCAACCTGTGAGGACATGATGGAAATGACAAGAACGGATCCAGAATGGAAAGACAAGATAATCACAGGCGACGAGACATGGGTCTATGGCTATGACCCTGAAACCAAACCTCAATCTGCCGAGTGGAGAGGTTAGGGTGAGCCTAGACCCAAAAAAATCCAGATACAAGGTGTTGCTGGTCGCTTTTTTCCGATAACAAGGGCATTGTTCATCACGAGTATCTTCCTGCAGGCCAAACAGTTATTAAGGAAATGTATTTGGGCATTCTTCGCCGTCTAAGGGAAGCGATTCGAAAAAAAAAGGCCAGAAAAATGGACTAATGGTGGCTGGATCCTACACCAGACAATGCTCGCCCTCACACAGCGCACTTGATGACTAGCTTTTTGGCGAAAAACGGGACACAAATCCTACTTCAACCACCCTATTTCCCAGACATCGCACCAAATGACTTTTCCTGTTCCCCAAACTTAAAGCAGTTCTAAAAGGAAGACATTTTGACACCACGGATGACATAATAGAAAAATCGCCGTTAGCATTGAAGAGCATTCCAAAAGAGGCTTATAAAAACTGTTTCGACAATTGGGAGAAACGATGGCGCTGGTGCGTTGAAGCAAGGGGGGATTACTTTGAAAAGTTTTAATAAAAAAAATTTTTAAAAAATCTTACCTTTTTTTTTTATGGACCCAGACTGGGAACTTATGGGACATACCTTGTATATCATACGATATAACGTATATATTCGAACCGGTCGAGCAGATCATGTGAGTATTCAAATATATTTTTTTCATATCTATATATATAATTAATGTTTGATATATTTTAATATTATAGTTATTATATATATAGAGAGACACATATTTTTGAATTTATGCTTTTCAGAGCATTTGCATATTCCAAATATGCCCCTCCAACCAACTCCATTTAATCATGTGAATATAGTGTTTCATTGGAGGAAGGATATTTATGAAAGTTTGAATTTTTATAAATAGGCATAGATTATTTCATATTTATATATATTAGATATTTCTGGTTGTTAAATATGATTTTATAAAATCCTAGGCCGCGTAAAGATATGAATGATTTGTCAATATAATATTAAATGATAAAAAGGGTGGATTTCAACTCTGCTAAACTGAGTACCTCCATTAATATATTTATATGTAGTTTCAATGTAAGGTTTCCATTAACAGTTATAAATATGATTTCGCGCGCGCGATAAAGAGACCGTAAAAATTATTTTTTCTATCTTTTCATTATTAAACACTAATATTTTTATATAGGCTTATAATTAGTGTCAAAATATAAGTATAATAATAAGTCCAGTGTGGAATAAAATCTACCACACCACAAAATATTCAGCAAATTTTACACCTATTCTAGCGGGAAACAACATGACTAGGCTTTTTTTGCGAAATACATCATCAAATGCTAGTTAGTAAATGGCTAGTGTGAGAGGCCGCACGAGCTACTATCTTGCATGGGATTTTCACAAAGCCATATATTATTTACTGAAGAAATAGAAATTTGAGCTGATAACATACTGGCACAATAAAAGAGTCTTAAATAAGAATGTTTATGCCTTTGGTATAGAAAATAGAAGTCTGGTAGATATATATAATGCCTCTAGAAATAAATACATAAATTTGCAAGAATTCGCTTATATCTTCGAGAGCTGAGACGCAATTCTGTTAAACCGTGTTTTGATGCTCTTGAGATAAAGATCACGAATTCATCAAACCGTGACTATGTCCTCGAGGATAGGACAACGTCAGACTTTGCTGGTGTCTTCGTGCGAGGGTGACTCCTCTACCGCCGTGGACGGCGATGCGGCCGAAGATCTCCGTCGCAGCAAGCGGTGATAAAGCCGCGCCAGCCGCTCCCGCTTGGCGTAGCGTATCAGCACCACGGCCATGGAGGTGATGTAGAGTACCAGCACCACTAGCACGTAGGTCAGGGCATTGGTCTGGCTGTTGGCGTGCATCTCCAGAATGTCGGCGTGCTCGGTGCCATTCCACATCCCGGTGGCTCATTGCCCCTGAAAACAACTCTCCGTCAACCACACTCTAAATAGCGTTCTGACATGTGGGAAGGTTACGTGTGTGGATTTAGAAAATAAATATATATAAATATAAATAAATTTGCCCGTTGCTGCCCGTCGGCCTGGTGCAGGCTATACCTCTAAGACCAAAATTATTTTGGCTCCAGAGGTTTCTTGAGAAATCAAGAAATGGTTATTTTAAGCCCAAACTTGCGTGAGTATGCTAAACATATAAAAATAAAATAATAATAATTGATTATAAAAACACTTTTTAAAAAAGCTTTTATTTAAAATGCACTAAGAATAACCAAATAAATATTTCTGAAGTATTGCTTTTTTTTCTGAAGGTACCATTTAACAAATAAAATAATAGACTTAGAAATAAAAGCGGTGGGGGATGATAATCATTTATGCAGCAAATAGGTGTAAATTTAATGAAAGGCATAATCTTGCTAATCATTTGCTTCATATAAAATCACATTGATCTCAAATTTATTATTATTATACCTCACCGCTTTCATTTCTAAGTCTATTTTTTTATTTGTTAAATGGTACCTTCAGAAAAAAAAGCAATACTTCAGAAATATTCATTTTGTTATTTTTAGTGCATTTTAAATAAAAGCTTTTTTTAAAGTGTTTTTTTATAATTAATTATTCACGCTATTTTTAGTCGTATATATGCCAGTCCAAAAAAAAAAGCCTTATCACTGAGACGACGTTGGCCTTAAATAGCTGCAAGCCTGCTCGCAGCAGATTGGTTAATTCCTCGTGGGAGGTCGGAAGTGACGTAAGCAAAATCCGTTACTAACAGAACTGCGTCTCTTTGCTTTTGAGAACCCTAAATTTATTGAATTATATTACAAATTAGAGACACCCAGTGGATTATTGTTAGGGGATAATTGGTACATATAAAATTTGAATTATAATTAAAAAATTGATTAAATAGTTAAAATTAACAACATACTAATTGAAAAAGTGGAACTATTTGAAAGGGTATCGTGAAATGTATGGTGGTATATTGTTACACACACACCTATATATATATAATGAATATAAATATATGCGTGATGATATTGGAATAAGATGACTTAAATTATAACAGATAAAATTAATATATTTGTTGGATTTTCTCATTTATTTGCTTGTAATTCCAAGGACGTTTTAGATAGGAATCTGAATATTTGGATTTCTAATTGCTTCCATGTCTTGAACATTTATTGAAAAAATCCTTTCGCAACCTCCAGCATTTTCCGAGTAGATATAATTCAACACATAATATTAAAAAATATATATAGATAATGGTTCATTTCCCGCCTTCCCGACCACCCAGAAGTCTGAAAATTAGTACACTTTCATTGTTAATTGGACTGAGCGAGTATTGAGTTTCATTATTCTATATGGTCTGGAAGCATATTAAAATTAAATATATGAATATTTGAAAGAAAATTTGGAAATTTGTCTGTTCCTGGCCAACCTGACAACCCAGAAGTCTGAAAATTGGTCAGCTAGCATTGTCATCAGGTTTGAACATGTGTACCAAATTTCATATTTCTAGGTGCCCTCTAAGTATATTAAAAATTGATTACAAGATTTGGCGACAGACATCCAAACAGACAGACATGGAGGCAAGTTAAATAAAAGATTTTAAAAAATATCAGGGAACAAGCTAAATCAACGTTTAGTTGATTTCTATTTCACTACATAGCGCTTTGCAAACTAAAATTTTCATGTGAATGTGATCAGAATATGCCTCTTTTGATATACATATTTTTTATTATTCCATTATTTTATTATATTTTCACACACACACACACACACGAACACAGACATGAACCTTTAGATGGCAGAGCGCCATCTAGGTAAACAGAAATCAACTAAACGTTGATTTAGCCTGTTCCCTTCAAATTTGGCAAACCCATTTTCTTGTTAAATCAAGAAAGGTTAACCACGAACACGTTTAGGGCTGTTGGCCTTCGTCAACGATAAAATTTATATCTATATTAATAGCCATATTCAGAATTTGCACTATAAATATCTTCAAAATAACAAAATATATATTTCTGAATCCATAAATTTACATAAATTAACATTTAAATAAATAAAGGCACATCTTTTGGATCGAAAAATAAACGGTATTTATTTTATCATATTTCGGCAATCATGACGTTCCTCTTTTACAAAACCTTTCTAACCTCAATGCAATAAACGCAGTTTATTTATCATTTCAAAATTATGTCATTTTTCCAATTAAAGAGAGGAAAGAATTAATGGTAGGGAGCAGATTATGAATGAGATAAGAAGAAAAAACTAATTTTAAAAGTCTTCAAGGACTCTCAGGTTTCATCTTCCATTAAGGGGATATAAAGAAACTCGCACTCAGGGGAGAAATATGGGTTTTATCAACTGCTACATTCTCTTATTTGAAAGTCATAATTGGTTTTCTCATACTACCTTTTGGCGATGGAATCATTTGTGCATCCGCCCTCATGGAGTTTTATTCTATATTCTAGAACAACATATATTAGATAAACTGCTGGAAGAATAAATCCACTCTATAACAATGACATCTCTCGAACATAAATGGAACTAGAGGTTTGTAAGTGTCTAATTGCATTTAGCTAATTAATTTTAACTAAAGGTTTTCATATATTTATGGTGGATAAAATATAAATTGGGAAATTGAAATTAGGTTAACATTTAGACTTATAAATAGCAGTATTCTCTAAAGTATTAGAAATTCCATACTATAAAGGGTCCCATTACATAGAAAAAAAATGTGCTACCTCTGGCGCCTCCACGTTGTAGAGGGTGGATAAAGCCCTAGAGCGGCCAAGCCAAGTTGAGGCCAAGTAGAGACCGGCATTTATCATTTGCTATATCTCAAATTGGAGGAAGGCATTCCTATATATGGAAGTGGATTAACTTGCTTTTAGGTTCACGGTATGCAGAGGGAAAGAAGAAACAACATTTCTAAAAATAATAATTCCTGGATGAGTTTTTTTCTCTCAAAGGAAACAACCGCTATATTTTACCCATGAAAATTCCCAATTATCGACAAACTTGACCAAGTCAACGACTAATGAAATGGCACACTAGTCTTAGGACTCGTTTATCAGAAATAAAATATCAGTAACTTATAACGATATAGGTAATTCTATATAAATAACCAAAATGACGGAAATCAAACAGTGAAGCACAAGTACTATTTGAGAGAAGAACGAAGGCATTAACACATATAGGTTCTTCTGCATCTATAGCTTGTTGCTGAAAATTAAGCAGCTAAGCACAAGTGGAGATTGAAAATGAGGAATTGTCACTCTATTAGTTCTTAAGATAGTTTTTAAGATAATCAGGAAAATAGAGAAAGATATTTAAGTTCAGGAGGGTAATATGAGATGAAAGAGTAGCCGGTGATCTGGTTACAAGCTGACTCATTGAGGGACGTCTACTGGAGCGTAGGTGGCTCCACTGGTAACAGTAAGACTTATAGCAGTCCGTAACGGTTTCTATAAGCAAATGATCTGGTGGCTACGAAGATGGACGAATAGCTTACTAAGTGGCTGACAGATCAGGTCGAAGAAACTTAGTCTATGATCTGTGCAGAACAAAGATATGAGTCTCGCTCACTATGTAATGAATATTTAACACAAGTCCCAATTATCTAATTTCGGTGAAGATGCGTGTGTTGACTTATATACTATGCTTTCTTTAGTATGCCGAAGAACAATTCTGAGCACTTCTTGGTCTCAGAATCGGAGATTAAATGAGATGAGCAGCCTATGATCCAGATAAAAAATTGAGCATTAGATACGTATAATGAAGCTTAGGTGGCCCGAGGCGCATTGTGCCCAGTAAGGTTTGTAGCTGTCTCTAACGTTTTTTTCCGAAAAACTTCCATTGGCTGACGAGCCGTTTGGCGGTTTAGTACTAGCGTAAAGAATTTCGGTTTAGGTAGCACACTATCCATCGGAGCAATTAAGAAGCGGGGAAAGAAGTTACGCATCAAGTACTGACTTGTCCTGAGGCGGCAGGTTAGTAAAGGGCAAGGATGAAGGAGTGGAAAAGGCGATTCCGCAAGAGTCTGCCACGGACTTTTGAAAATCTAGGGTCTTCGCTCTGTATGCTCGCTAGTAAAGGGGTTAACATCGGTTAAATTACGCAATCACTGATGTACAGACTTCGGTTTAAGCATCCCACTATCTATAGGTGCAATTAAGCAAATACCCTTTTTTATATTTAAAAAATATATATTTTTTTTATTTTAATAATAGTGCAAAGGATATCTCATTCACAAATCTTATACTTTTAATATACTATCTTCGTTACAGAGTTAAAACCCTAATGAGCCAACATAGTAAAATAATAACATATTCAAATAATACAAATTTCATCGAAAGATAGATATTCAATGAAGATATTCTACACATTTTATATTTCTGATTCAAGTATTACTTATGTTTTTATATACGAGGGAGAAGAGAACCTGATGAATATTTAACTTCAGCAAAGAAGTAGTTTAGTTATTTTCTTGTTGTTGCCTTGCCCTTCTTTAACCTCTCTTTATTTTTTTCTTGGGTAGAATTGATAAATATTATACGGGCGTTTTTACGATAGAATTCCCCTCGTTTACTACTCGTTTAATGAGACTTTTGAAAAATGTATCAATATTTATTTTTAGCATCAGATTTTCTTTTTCAATATTAGAGCTATCTGGGTGATTAAACTGGTAAACCGCTGAGTTGATTCACCACTAGTCCCTCACTTTTCACTGAAGTAAGGGGAAAGAGAAGCGTTTTAATCGACCAGTATTTGAGTAAACAGATTATCTGACTATACAGACGTAAAAAACACGATATTTGCTCTTGTATATTTCAATAATATATACGAAATATCCCCAATGGCATATTACAGATTTATATTGTCACAGTAATGAAGGTGACAAGTCGTTTGGATAGAATAAAATAATAGTTTATTAGATAACTTTAAATGAGGAATAAGTTTGAGGGATGAAAAGAATTAGCGGTAAACAGCGTTAACTCTCGAGCGCGCGCGCAGAGAATGTAACGTGCGCGCAGAGAATGTAACGTGCTTGCCAAGCTTTACAGTTACAAGCTATGTAAATTTTTGGTTATGACAATATTTATTTATTTACAGGAATTCAAGCGGAGTTCTGAAGCAAACCGTAGACGGGAATCAATCAAATTTCAATATATTTTCGACTAAGTTTCATTCTTGATACAAATGAAGATGGACAACTGCTCTTTTATAAAAAAAAACTTGTAACCTGGGTATTGAAATTTTGTTGGAAACTCTAACTATAAAAAACACTATTTATATAAGCATTTAGGACGTAGAGATACCTTAGAATAGCAACCTTTATAGCGAAGAGAGAGTATAGCTATTTTCAGCATAATTTTATAAGAGATTTATCATTATGTGTGAGACATAATTATATATATGTGAAAAATTAGTACAAATGTGATATTGTACTGGTATAAGGTGCATAATTATGAAAAAAGGCATCTCCTTATCGTGCAACTGAAAGTTGCTGATGGCTTGCGCCATCTATCGGAATAAATATCAACTATTCTAGTTGATTTTTAATTATTCCAGAATTGGCCAAATACCCATTCTTGATTAATCAAGAAAAGCTAACCACGGACGCGTTTCGGGCTGTTGGCCCTCATCAGCGTGGTGCAAGCTGTGCCTCAACGACCAAAAAACTGGTCATTCAAGGCATCCTGAAAAATCATGAAACGGGTAGTTAAGGCCAGAATTGCGTGAGACCGCGACACAATGTGAAAAATTAGTACAAATGTGATATTGTACTGTGACAAGGTGCATAATTACGAAAAATAAAAATACCTCGTTGAGGTACAGCTTGCACCACGCTGATGAGGGCCAACAGCCCGAAACGCGTCCGTGGTTAGCTTTTCTTGATTAATCAAGAATGGGTATTTGGCCAATTCTGGAATAATTAAAATCAACGAGAATAGTTGATATTTATTCCGATAGATGGCGCAAGCCATCAGCAACTTTCAGTTGCACGATAAGGAGATGCCTTTTTTTCATAATTATATATAATGGTCAGGGTGGTTTCAGGCCCGAATGGGATAGTACAAAAGAACAAGGCATGTTGGATATCGCCTCAGAGAGAGTGGCCAGCGTCGGTCGAGGGGGTCTGATCTATTCTAGAGCCAGAGAGAAACTGTGTTGGTAATCCGATTATGTTTTTCGGACCGACTCTCTAGTCGGAGACCTATCTCCTGTCTGGGCACCATCTGTCTCTCAAACTTTACTATTACGTTTTATGTTATATAATGGCCAAACTAGCGAGTTGGATTGTTGCTACAATTTAGACTGTTACAATATAACTATATTACATATGGATATCAAGTATATATTGAAATATATTACAAAAATATATATTGGATATTAAATTCATTGGAACATTTTTATAAAAGGTTAGTTTCCACACACGTATTCGAGTTTATAGAGTTCTAAGAGGTGAAATATTAGAAACTTAATATATAAATGCGCGCTTTATATTAATGTGATATATTTATTTATATAATATATTCAAACTACACTGGCCACAAAGGTTTTGATCACACCAATGAAAATATTTGAACATTTTCAGAAAACCCGCATACTTTATATTAACATTAAGGCATGTATTCGATAAATTTTCTGAAACACCGTAATTAGAATATAAACGTATAAAAGTAGTCTTTTTAATTCATAAAAGACTGTTTAAATAGCCTTTTAGTGCATCATAAATTGATATTATCTTGTTTTTTATAAAGATAAACTTTAATTTGCATAATGCTGAGGCAGAAAAAAGCGTCACACCAGCATATTTATGGTTTTACAAGAGGCAGAATCATAGGTCTCAAAAGAGGTGTAATTTGACTAAAGACATTGCTATCAAAGTAGACTGTAATCGAAGTCTGTTATAAGATTTGGTCACAGAGGAGGTGAAAGTTCAAGAAAATCCGGCCCAGTTCGCCCTTGAGTAGTAACAAAGCGAAAGAATAGGAGGATTTGAAGAATGTTTGTAGTACACAAGACAACTAAACCAAAGTTTCAAGCAGCTACACATTGCAGAATGAATCTGGACCAACCCTCAACACCATTAGTAACCTCTTTTCAAAACATAAATCCGTAGTACCCGGCCTTTATTGAGAATTCCACCCTCTGCCAGACACAAAAGCGACAAAATCTGTTGGTATGAAGAGAGGTTTTCAAGCACAAGAATAGCATTCTCTCATTTTTCTGATGAATTCAGATTCAGTTTGGGGTTAATCACGACAGTATGGATGTTAAAAATTAGGCCCCAAGAAGGATCCTATTAGGTCTTTTTGTTGAAAGGCATCCAGAAATGGTGTGGGTGGCAACAGCTATGAAATTAAGACTCCTTTAGTCTTTATTCAAGGCAACAATGGATGCTCATCTAGACATTAGAAACGTGTTAAAACCTGTAATATTACCATTTAATGACATTTTTCAACAAGATAATATCCAACACCTACATCTTAAGAGCCTTTCTTCAAAATGTTGACATCTTTCTATGGCACGCAGGTTCCCCAGAACTTTTCCCAATTGAGCATGTAAGAGATATGATGGGGAGGAAAATTCAGCATTATACACAGCCAAGTAATATTCAACAGTTTTGACTAAAAATTGAAATTACTTGCTCTAGCATCCCACAAGAAGCCCTAAAAAACCGAAAGACCATATGCTTCACCGTGTAGCTGCTTGTATACGTGCCAAAGGAAGACACACCATATATTGATAAAAGCTGTGTATCTCAATATATTTTCATCCCTTTTTTAAAAAAATTCAATCAATTATTTTCTCCATTACCATTATATATCTCATAAATTTTCAGTAAATTTACATAATTCCTGAGAAGAGTTTTATATTTTATCATCAAATTGTAAATCATATCATTTATCTTAATTAATTTCTCATTTTTTTCTGGTAATAATTGGCTGAAGTGCGAATAAAATATTTTAAATTAAAAAAATAAAATAATGTTTTTCTAGGAGATGAAATATTTTGTGGGGTCATTATTTATATAATATACTCTGCAAAATATATTATCTAATAAGAAAAGTCTTCAATAGGGTTATGAAAATTATAATAATTATTTTTGAAGTAAAAGAAAACTTAGCAATATTTGTATTTAGAGATCAATAGTGTTTAGAGAATATAGTATAAAAAAGAAGCAAAATATTTCTAAAATATTAAAAATTGTAATCAAATCATCTTGCATATGTAAAATATATTAGTGGGAAATTATATCTACGTTTAAATCACAAACGATTATATATTTACAATTATTCAATGTTCCATATAAGATATTTCTATCCACCCGGAGACATGTTTTCAACCTCTTGGGTAATTCTAGCCGCCGAGTTTCCAGAGTTATATAGAGTACATATCACTGGCTTAGCCAGATAATCCGTCCTTACTGGTCCAATAGAGGCTTGCCCCACTTACCAACTCGCCCTTGATATTAGCAGTATCGACCATACCTGCTGTTGTTTGATGATTTTATATATATATAGGTTCCGAAACGATTTTATCCTCACAAGTCATCACGGTTTCGAAATATATAGTGGAATATATGTAGTTTGCTTGTAATAATGATAATAATTTTAACGCGAATATTTTAAATAAAATAACCTCTATTGACTTTCGGCCAAAATATTGGGAGGGCCTTGCTCGATAGTGGTATTCATTCCCAAATCTACGCTAGATAGTTTCAAAATTATGTACTAATATATGCAAAATTAGATACTAGATTTCCACAGGTATCATAATTATGAATAATATAACAACCCCAAAATGTAGATAAACTTCAATAGTTCAGATTGGAGATATAATGTAATCACAAACAAAACATTAAGTTTTATTGTGAGTCTTCCAAACCCAAGGCAAGGCGAGGTTCACTCCGGTTCGTAAATATTTACAACAACAAGCATTATTAAGACCTTATAGTCTCATAAAGATTCTCCAAGCACAGAAATGTAGACTACTTACAAGAATAACAGCAATAACAATAACCAAAGTCCATGTTAGGACTCTTTGGTCTTATACAGCTTCTCCAATTAGAAGAGGGTATATACAGGAATAACATAAATAGTCACAATAATCAGCAATGTTATTTAAAATGTGTCAAATAAGGGGAAGAGAAACAAGAAAGGGCTTGCTGTGGAAGCTATGCACAAATCATCGACCGCAGAGCCCACGCTAGAAATAAAGGTAAAATTTCAATTTTTCATCACCAAAAGATTTTCCATTTTAAATAGTGAAGATATTTTCATCAAGAAAGTCCACTAGAGAATTAGCATGGGTAGATGTTATTAAATCTTTTGTGGAAAGGTTATGCGGCAATAAAGTTGGGATATCCAGCAGTTTATAAAAGTCTCCAAGATGGTTGGTGCGAATGCTTAGGTCACTATATAATATTTTCTCAAGTCCATTGTGTACCCTGTTTTCAATACAAGAAAATAGTCCACTTATATTCTCTAGATGGATTTCGTTAAGAAATAGATACGTAAAAGTCAGCAATGAATCAAGTTCGAGTTCATTTTGAGAACAACTGAAATCCAATGAGTTTCCACCTAAACATTTTCCAGTATGTATTTTTTTTTTGTTATAGATTACTAAAATGATGCTTCCAGAACTTCCTACCTGACCTGAAGAGCTTCTTGTAGGTGATTGAAAAATTTGGAAATCCTCGATCTCAGGTTTTGAATAAACTGGCACCAAGTTTCCGTTATAGAAAATATTTCAAACTGCTTTGAATAATTAATGAAAGGGAAAGCGGAATTTATTTGATAGAACCATTGATATTCCAATACATAAGTTTTACTTAAGACTTTTCTTCAATCAAACTGTTTTGATTGATCACGCGATGCCTTCACGCGACGATATCTATATATATAAAAATGAATGTTTGTATGTTTGTTGGTTGGTTGGTTGGTTTGTATGTCCGGTATACAAATTCGCAGTAGTTCACTAATTCAAACCAAAATTTCAATACATAGGTAAAAAATAACGAGGATGACGATAGGCTATTTTAAAAAATATATAAATCAATTATTAAAACTATATATTCAAATTATTCTAAATAGCTCATCTAGAACGCGGTGGAATCTGATGGCGGGGCGCGCCCATTGGACGGCCTGCGACACGTGGCTTCCCTGTGCGCGCGCATGCGCCGGGAAGGCACTCGCACGCCGGCAGCCGACGGGAGCTGTCGCTTGCTCGCCGGGAGTCAACGGGCGCGCGCATGCGCCGGGAAGCCACTCGCCCGCCGGCAGCCGACGGGAGCGGTCGCTTGCTCGCCGGGAGTCAACGGGCGCCGACATTTACTCGCTGGCAGCCAACGGGCACATGTTTAATGTGTTTGAATAATACATTTAATCATGTAAACCCGGGCGTTGCCGGGCAACCCTAGGAAGCAAGATGTATACAAGGTGTAGACAAGATGAAGATCTAGATGAAGATTAAAACGTTTTTAAAATATATTCGCACTCGGGTAAAACCCGGGCGTTGCCCGGGCCATTCGTCTAGTATAAAATATTTACAACTAGGGCCTAAAAATAAAAATATATGTGGGAATATAGTGGTAAATGATGTGGTGAGTTGAGAAATAATCACACGATGAGTTGTTAGAGCTAAAGTGCTAGCACGATGGCACTCTTAGGGAGGTTGATCGCCAATCCTATTCGGACCTTGTTCTTGTAGTAGGTCTCGATCTCGGCCATCGATGTGCATTTAAGTTCATAGAACTCTTGAAGAGTGAAGCTAGGGCGTCGGGGATAGACGGCGCAGAGTGACTCCTTGACCTCTTCATAAGTCTTATTGAGTAGAGCTAAGTCTTGTGCAATTTTGCGAGGTTCGCCTCTGAGTGATGATAGAGCCTTTCGAGCTTGGCGTGCTGGCTCTAAGTTGTGGAAGTTCGGCTGAGACTCAAGTTGTGAGAAGAAGTGTGCGGCAGGTTCATCTCCGTCGTAGGTGATTGCTTCTTCAGACTCACGGTTTTAAAAGTTGGTCGAGACAGAGGGTGAGAGTTCGAAGGAAAGCGGCTACAGTAGCGTCGGTCGTTGGTTCTTGTGGAACTTGGTTGTGGGTTTGTTCGATCATCGTGGCTTGGCTTCTTGTTTCTTCATGCTTTGGTATATGAGGGATTTGCTTCCCGGTCAGATCTTATCCTGTCGACTTTTCATTGTGACAATATAGTGGTAAATGATGTGGTGAGGTGAGAAATAATCACACGACGAGCTGTTAGAGCAATCATCCAGGCAGCCAGCCGAGAGAGAAAGAGGTGGCGAGCCAGACGTTATCTGCTGAACGACCGTTTTTCCCTGTGTACACAAGCGGGGCTAACAAAAGATAAGCGCCAGGTGGTGACGCCCCCCTCAAGAATGTGGCCAAATAATGGTCGTAAGTTAGTTTTCTTAGCTTTAGCTGCCCATCTCTCTCTCGTTGGCCGTTGGATTATTTTATTAATCCTGGAAGAGCATATATTATGACATATATACATACAAATATAAATAAACTATAAAAATTGAATACTAATATATAATAATAAATAATAATCTATTTAACGTTCTTTCATTATACTTATTAGGACTCGTATATTATTATTTAATTTTCATAGTTTATTTATATCGCTGTGTATATATTAAATTTTTTGACCCATAATTGTAAATATTTTATATATCGTCTTGTTAAGACATCGCGTGATCAATCAAAGCAGTTTGAAAACAAGAAAAGCCCTGACGAAGTTACACGTATAGCCTATATGGGCATTTTGTTATAAATAAAAGGTTTTATTTTATTTTAAATCCAAAATAAGATCTTTGATTAATATATGTGATTTAAGACCATGGAATTTTTGTAAATAATCCAGATATCTACTACCACATGTTCCACCACGTGACTGTATATAACTTGTTTTTTACTGCAAATAGAAAGCATCACATTATATCATTCTGTACCGCGTAAGATTCTAATAAAGTATAGCAACTGTACAGATAGAAGGAATGGAGAATAACAGGAGAAAATTAAGGTTAAAACTAATCAGGCTTAGGTGAGAATAGGAGAGTAGGCCTAGCAAGCCCAGTCCAATTTTTACGAGGTCGTGGTCCCTCCTAGATGATGTAACCCCCCCCCTGTTTACGTCAGAAAAGGGCAGTGACCTGTTTGGACCCAGCTAAGCTATAAAAAGGAGGCCCCACGTCTCAGTTAGTCAGTCCTTAGTTAGTTCTTTGTTTCAGTCCAACATTCGTCCAGCCGCGCAGGCCGCTCCTATAGAGGTTAAACCTTTCCTGCCAGAAATCTCCTCGTCCCATTCCTTCTTGACGTTCAGACGCTTCTTAATGGAATCTCTGTTTGTTTATTTCACCTTTTTTATATCACATATATATATTAAAATTGATAAAATATATCCTTACCGCTTACCTGAACATTTTAAACTTCTGGCCACCATAAATGCAACACCTGGAAAGAAGCATGCAAATAACATGAAATTTACAACATGCTTTAGCGGAGGTGAGATATGCAAATCATTAGAATCACAGCGCAGACGCACATCACGCGCGTCTGTGGCTCCACTTCAAAGCACTATTTGAGGCTTGGAGATTTCGACGATTTCAAGTTCGCCAATTGTGTTTTTCTTGTGTTTTTCTCGAAAAAAAAAGATCAATTATGCCTCGTAGAAAACAGCGATTATCTTTTGATCAAGTATCCGAGTTCGACAGAGGAAGTATAGTACCCTAACGAGGATGTGAATTATCTTTCAGGAAAATCGGCAGACGTGTTGGGTGGAACCAAACAACTGTAATGCGGATATGTCCTTAATACCTGTTTACCTTATGATGAAAAATGAATACTTCGTATTATCTTTTGCCTCTAGATTGTTTAGATCATTAAATTTTCGGACAAGTGGTAGATGGTCCAAATAAGGCATGCATTCAATAGTAAGATCAACAATCAGCTCAAGTACTGCAGGCGAAACAATAGAAAGATCTATAACTGAGGATCCTTGAGTTGAAGAATAAAAGTTTCCATATTTATCACTGATAGATCTGCCATCTATTACCGTGAGTGAACTCTCATCGGGGAAATAATAATTCTACAGAGTATATTTCAGGAGATTATTCTATGAGGATTGTTCCTTAGTGATGTAACATTTTATTTTGATAATTAGAATGTTAATGCTGAGCTACAAGTGCAGATTGGCGACTTTTATTCGTTTTTAGAAATGAGCAATCATGTGATAGTTCTTGTCTAGGTTGTCGCAAAAATTCTTCCTGAGAAAGATATTTTAACTGTGAAAAATTAGGTTGGACAGTGGTACGAATGCTATCCGAATTTGCTATAATGCTTCCCCGTTGTAGCTGACAACGCCGCCATTTAAAACAGAGTAGCTTATGCCACGGACAATTAGCCTGTTATCTCATAGTTTGGAAACAGTTCCCTTACTCATGAGTTCCTTTCGCTTGCTTATTAGCATTATCCTTTGTTCTCTCTAATAGTTGGAGGGTAATCTTTATTTATGAATATTTTTGTCCCTGAGTCTGAAAGCGTTCAGAAAAAGCAGAAGTCTTTGCTTGAAATCAGGCACCTCAATAAGCAGCGGCGATTAGATTTTTTTGTCAATCTTCGGCACTGTTCTATCCTAAATTTGCATCGTGTTTGAAATCAGATCTTGAATCAAACCTCGAGATTCTTCAGGGGTTTCGCCTTCTGCTCCTTCCATTCCGTGAATAATCAAGTTATTTTCCGTCTTCCTCATCTCTTCAAGCTCCAACCGTCTCTCGAGATCAGATATTCTATTTGTATTAAGCGAGACAGATTTAGAAGTGGCTTCCAATGATGACTCGAAGTGTTGTAGGCTCTGATTTATTTTGTCCAATCCTTGTTGTACCGAATCAAGTCTAGTCTCCATTTTTTTACCAAAGTCATCTATCTTAATTGAAAGTGCTAAAATTAGATCATGCAAATCTTTATCTTTGCCCGCATCTTCTAGCAGAAACATAGATTGATTACAATTTCCCGATGGACATTTGCGGATATACCATTTACGAGTCTTTTGCTATCAAAAATTCTAAATTGGTAGATGTTCTGGGGGAATTGTGGTTGGAATTAACAATTCTTTAGGCAGCGATATAGCAGAAGTAGAAATAAAGTCTAACTGGATAATAATTTATTTCAAATCAAATTCATTAGGCAAAGTATGCCTAATATTCACATATCTACCTCCAAACGAAACTCTAAAATCAAACTTATGTAAATTATATAAATTAATTGAAGAAATGCTATTCCAAGGATACTAAATAGTACTTGCTGGTGAATTTAACTCTCGAATAGGAACTGGGGGAGAATTTCACAATGTTTTTGAGCTCCCTTCGCTCCTCTCCCCTAAACGTAATTCTAAGGATAAAGTGACTTCGCCACACTCGAGTCAATTTCTTGAGTTTCTTGATAGCAACCTGATGTCTATTGTGAATGGTAGAACATTATCTGATAAAAACGGTAACTACACCTACATTTCAGAACATGGCTCATCTGTTGTGGACTACTGTATAATTACACCTTCTCTTCTAGACTGTGTTGTTGATTTTGAAATAGAAGATATCTCCTATTCCGACCACTTACCAATTACACTGACAATAAGCCTAGATCCAGATTCTACTTTTGTAAATATTTCGAAACAACCAAATAATAAGCATTCAATTTATGCCAACTCAGTTTGTCGAAAAAAATATAAGTGGGTACCTGAAAACTCAACGCGCTTTACGCAAACATTAGTAGATATAAAAGTAAATTGGAATGAGTCAATTGATAATATAACGAATACAATAACAAACCAAATAAAAAAAGCAATGCTTAAAACTGAAATGCAAACTATATTAAAGTCAGCTGGTTCAAAATCCAGACCTTGGTTTGATCATGAATGCCATATGACTAAAAAATCGATGAAATCCTACCTCTTAAATCATGTTAAATCAAATAAAGAACAAGACCGTATTACATACATTAAAACGAAGAAAAATATAATGCTTTGATAAATTATAAAAAGAAAAACTACTACCAAATAATACATGAAACACTAAAAATGTTCGCGATTCCCAAAAGTTCTGGAAAACATTAGCTACCTACAGAGGCTGTATACAGGGGAATATACCGATGCTGACCTGGCAACAATATTATACGGAGCTTCTTGCTTCTGAGACAGTATTTGAAGTTGTTCCTTCTCTGAGTACTATATCCCCACCTGATAATGAACTAACCAAGGAAATAACCATCCTCGAGATTACTAAAGAAATCTCTCGCTTGAAATGTGGTAAGGCCAGCGGAGTCGACGATGTTCCGAATCTATATATATAATTGCCTTATTCTGTCTGAAGCTCACGGATAGAATGCGCGCCCATTGGCTGCCGGCGAACACGTGTCCTCCCTGCCCCCCTCTAGACAACCCTGTTATCAGCTGTGTGATACATACACCTGTCTATAGCGGCCATTCTAGACAACCCCGTTATCAGCAGTGTGTTACATCCACCTGTCTATACAGACCACCCTGTCTATAGCGACCACTGACCACCCTGTCTATAGCGACCACTCTAGACAACCCTGTTATCAGCTGTGTGATACATACACCTGTCTATAGCGGCCACTCTAGACAACACTGTTATCAGCTGTGTGATACATCCACCTGTCTATACAGTCCACCCTGTCTATAGCGGTCACTTTAGGCAACCCTGTTATCATCAGTGTGTTACATTCACCTTGTCTATACAGACCACCCTGTCTATAGCGGTCACTTTAGGCAACCCTGTTATCAGCAGTGTGATACATACACCTGTCTATACAGACCACCCTGTCTATAGCGGCCACTCTAGACAACCCTGTTATCAGCTGTGTGATACATACACCTGTCTATACAGACCACCCTGTCTATAGCGGTCACTTTAGGCAACCCTGTTATCAGCAGTGTGATACATACACCTGTCTATACAGACCACCCTGTCTATAGCGGCCACTCTAGACAACCCTGTTATCAGCTGTGTGATACATACACCTGTCTATACAGACCACCCTGTCTATAGCGACTACCCAAGACAACGTTTTTAAAATATATTCGCACTCGGGTAAAACCCGGGCGTTGCCCGGGCCATTCGTCTAGTAATGTAATAAAAGTCCTACCTCAGAATTATTTGGTCATTCTGAAAGATTTATACAATAAAATATTAAGCACGGCTTCACTCCCTTCAATATAGTCAGAATCTATTATTCACCCTATCTTTAAAAACGGTGATACAGAAAATCTCGCGAATTACCGGGGAATATCTCTGTTATGTAATTTGGCAAAACTCTTCACATCAATACTGACAACCCCTCTATATAATTGGATTGAAAAAAGAGAAAAATCATCCGATAGAATCAAGCCGGTTTCAGGGCTAATCATTCCTGTCAAGATCACATCTTCACTTTAATATCACTGATTCAACTTACACTGAGGAAAAAAAGAAGAAAGTTTTATGCTTTTTCCGTGGGGGGACATCAAAAAGGCGTTTGACTTGGTTCCCCACTCTTTACTATGGAAGAAACTGACTGATATGGGCCTAAATTATAGTTTTGTGAATTCAATTAAAAAATACTATGAGAATATGACAGCAGCGGTCCGCTGGAATAATTCCTACACGGAATTCATAAAGATAAGATCAGGTGTTCTGCAAGAAGAACCACGTTCCCCATATTTATTCCTGTTTTTCATAATTGATCTAAGCAATATATTTGACGACTCGAATTTGCGATGAATATATTCACCTAACTTTGGAAACATACATATACTGCTTTATGCGGACGATATAGTTTTAATTGGTGAATCTCGATTTAATCTTCAAATGAAAATTAATATTTTAAAAACATATTTAGAAACTAATTTTTTAACTTTGAACGAAAGCAAGTCAAAAATAATGATTTTTCGAAACGGCGGTAAACCAGCACGATCTGAAAAATGGTACTGGGGCCAACAAATTATAAACTCTACACAGAAATATTTATAACTGGGATATCCGCTCCCCCAACAATTTCATTCACCCAAACAGCTCTTCATTTTAAGGGTATGACCATTGCAGCTATAGGAGCAGTATGGGAGATTCTTGTGAAATCCAATTTAAATTCTTTTCACTCAACAATGAAGCTGCTCGATACCATAGTTATAACAACTCTACTATATGCTTCACCAATCTGGTCAGATGAACAAGAGTTGATATTGTATAAAATCCAAGATACTTTTCTGAGACGATATCTAAATCTACAAAATTATACCCAAGGATATATTTTAAGGATTGAAATAGGAAGAACATCTCTCGCAGTGAGAGCAAAATAATTATCGTTAAAATTCTGGCTAAGAATGCTAAAAATGGACACTACGAGATTACCTTCAATCTGTTTGGCTCACTTGTGGAATGTTTATACCTTTATACAAGACAAAATATTGTGGATTTACAAAGAGTTTAATAAATACATTAAATAACACCGGTTTTTCATGGCTTATCGGATGCTCTGATCACAATTTAGTGCAAAGTTATATTCCTCTGATTATTAGAACAAGGTCAGATCAATCGATACAAGAAGACCAATCAAAAATAAGAAATTCAAAACTTTATCCACACTATAAACATTTCCACACGTCAATAAAAACAGAATGCTACCTAACCGATGATTTTCTGTTTCCAGTCAAACGATGCATAGCTCGATCGAGAATACCATTTACAGTCTTAAAAAAAACATGTTCTGACGTTTGAGGCCAAAAACCTAATATGCACACTGTGTGACAAGGAAATTACCGAAGAACTCCCCCATTACCTGCTTAATTGTACAGCCCTTGATGAAGAAAGGAAGGCCATATATCAGCAAATTAAATGTACCAACATTTCACCCTACGTATTGCTTTCCAAAATATCAGCAAACAAATCTAAGGCAATAGCTTACTATACATTTTTAGATCATCATTATGTAAGGACCAGTCAACAATTAAATGACTTTGAGACGAAGAGTAAAGCCAGTTCAATTTCCATCTTACTACCTATGTAAATAACACAAGATGATTGTTACCTTACCAAATTGTGAGAATCTGTATGGGGCGATGTGATCGTTGGATGCAGAAAGGTACGACGGACCGACGTGTTCGATCGCATCCACCTCAGTGCACCACTTTACGTGCTGACAGGCAAATTGTGCGCATGGCAGTGACAGATCGCTCAGACACATCACGAACTGTAGCATAGCATATTCAGTCTATAACGCATCATCCATTGTCTACGCGTACCATTCGACGCCGTTTACAGAAGAGTGGCCTGTCCGCAAGGACATCCATTGCTTCATCTACCTTTGACGCAGAAATGCAGACGTCTCCACCGCCAATGGGGCTATGAAAGAAGGAATTGGACGAGAGAATGGAATGATATTGTCTCTACTGACGAGCAGTCTGCAGCACCACGATGGTCGGATTCAAGTCTGGAGACACCGTGGACAGGAATACTGAACAGCTGCGTCATCAACCCCCACAATGGTTCTGCACCGTGTATTATGGTATGTGGCGGTATTGGATATCACTCTCGCATCCTCTAGTACGCCTTGCCGGTACTTTAAACAGCTAACGCTGCATCTCCGAGGTGTTGGAGCCAGTTGTCTTTCCTTACCTTCAGGGATTGCCCACAGCCATATTTCAACAGGATAAAGCGCGACCACACATGGCAGGCATTGTCCAAAGGTTCTTCGTCAATCGCCAGATTTAATTGCTTCCCTGGCCGGCTCAGTCTCCGGATCTTTCGCTGATAAAAAACATGTCGTCCAAGGTTGCTCAACGATTGACCCAGATTACATCTCCAGCTGCCAAATCACCTTTGCCAACGTGTGGAAGCTGCTTGGTCTGCTGTACCCCAAGAAGACATCCAAAGTCTCTTTGAATCAATGCCGAGGCCTGTGGCAGCGGGGATATCCAACAATGCGGGCTACTCTGGCTACTGATTTTGGCAGGAACCACACTTCTCCGAAGTCTATAAATTTAATAATTCGAGACTTGGTCAACATGTTATCTACAAAATAAATTCTGTTGTGATATCTCTTGTCTTTCTTGGTTTTGCAATTTGGATGGCCAGCAGTGTAAATGCCAGAGCCCCATATAGTGGAACAAAAATGAAGTAAACGTCGTACCACAGGCATGAGCAGTCATGGGCCTATAATTTATAATCAATTAAAATAAAAAAGAACGTTTTCCTGAAATGTCAACAGTTTTTTTAAAGAAGCGCCAATACGAATATATCGTGCTTCTATATACAAAAATACAGGGTATGGAACAGGGCTCCAATAAGGCACGTGTTACCGCACTAACTGATATGGCGATGTGGGTAGTGAAGCAGACGACGATATTATCCGCCGAGATAAGAATCAAGCGCAATAAGAGAAAGGACAGAAAGCCAAGAAGGAATTTCCTCGTCGATGTGACAGATGGCCGTTTCTATTGATTCATCATTAATTAATGGCGCCTCGAGGTATATCTTGTCTACAATAACTTCTCTGTGACTCTACGTGGGTCATTCGAAAGATGACTATATACATATATTTATTATTTTATAATTCTCAATATACATAGATGCCGTGTGTGGGGTAACTCAAAAAGCTGAAATTAAAAAAAAAGTGAAGATGAAATGTTTTTGATCAGAGAATAATATTAAAATCAAAGTTCCCCACTCATGATGATGTGATTAAAGGTTGGTGATAACTTGCGCAATTTACGAAATAAATATTATCTAAGAGTTGATTTTTTAAAATTATTGTATATTGGGATATTTTTGGCAAAAACGCTTTCTTAATAAATCAAGTAAAGCCAACTATTATGCATTTCAGGCTTTTGGATCTCGTTATCCTGGCGCATATTTACGCCCAAAATATCTGGTCCTATAGGCCACCTATAGATCGGAATTCAAGGCCAAATGTGTTCTTGAGAACATTAAACTATATACAAAAATGAAACATAAGGTAAAATGTTCGAAGTCCTCTTGTGATTTATTTTGGTCGTTGAGGCACCTGATCAACGCTGACAAAGACCAACAGCCTAAAACATATACCTCGTTGACCTTTATTAATTTGATCGAGAAAGGGATTTAGAAATTATAATAAATTGAAAAATTAGATCAGTTGACATTTATTAAGATAGACATGCAATCTAAAAGCACATTTCAAATGTGCGATCAAGAAATGTATTTTTCTTATAGAAGACTGAGTAATAATTTTGATCGGCGTATATGTGAAGAATAATTAATAAATAAAATTAAAAGGGGTACTGTATAATTGAATATTACTTTTTACGAGTATTGGGTCTGGAGCGACAAAAATAAAACAAAGCGCTTACTGCGTAAGTAACAGAATGAAAACTTCGATTATTGAACTCAATAATATATGAGTCAAAAGGCGATGTGCAATAAATTAATAAAGAAGGGGCAATCTCTCGAAATATTTTGAGAAATATTTTTTTTTCTTTACAGACCCAGGTACGCCCTTTTATATAATCAATAATATATATTTTTTATTTATAAACGCAAATATTCCTACCTATATTTATATATATGATAGCGCTTGAGCATCTTTGAAATAGTATCCAAAATTTGGTTAGAGTATCAATGAAAATATTTATTGCCACGGATGATTTCCGACTTGCTTATCAGCTGTAGCAAAACTATATATAATAAAGAGATCCTTTTCCAATACAACATAACAATCTCTAATCATGATTTTACAACATAAAAATGTTAAAGATGCACTTGCAAATGAAATTTTAAATTTATAAATATGGGAAATATAATACAGGAGTAAATAGAACATTTTCAGATTATGACAGTGGGAAGAAAAGGCAAAGTTCTGGTACAACAGTGCATTGTGGTAAAACATAAAATATAATATTAGATTTTGAATTATTATTAGAAATTAAAATTTAATTAATGAAGAAAAGAGACTGAGCTTAGCAGAGTTAAAAGACTCCATGATAAGTAGTGGAATTAAGTAGAAGTGAGTTTTCATGGCCGATACATTTGGTGCAAGTGGGAAATACAACGTCCGTTAGATTATATTGTCGCGAAAATAAATAAAGCAAGGGCAAGTTTGGGGATAATTAATTTATTATAAGGGGTATTTATAGGGAGAGAGAGTACAACTTACCCCAAGTTAAAGATAATCCTAATGAGCGACGTCAGCCCCCCCCGACGCCCCCCTCCCCCCCCGCCGACCAGATTCCGAGAACCCCTCACACCCGTGGCCCCCCACCCCGGAGTTCAGGGATGATTGACAGGCGTCCCATGGGGCCTCTCGTGGTTGGAGCCGCTGAGCCGCTTGACAATATTATTAGTTAAATTGGCTTTTCGATGGTTGTCAGATTCAATTGATTGTCTAGAGAAGTGCTATTATAAATGTGAAATATATTGTAACACTATGGTTCAAATATAGATGTTAGGCCCAAGGTAGTCGTGCTGGAGGCTGGAGGTTCCAGGTTGGAGTCTGGCTGTATCTAAATTCTAGCTGTCTCCAAGTGTCTTGCTCCGCTCTTTGAACTGAGGACCTTTGCTCACACTAAAATTTCCAATATCATACTCAACAAAATCTGCAGGGTTAAGGTGGCGTATCAACAGTCTGTCGCGAGGTCTGCTGGGGAGTGGGCGGACGTTGTGGTGGAAAAGACCTGACAAACGCGGTGGAAGGTCGAAGCGGGTGTTGGTCGCGCTGGCTTCAGGCCATCTAATTTGGAAGACCATTTAAAGCCATTCTAAAGCGTCTACTAGCCTGGATACTTTAAGTTAAACTCTTGACATGGTAGGCCGTTAGAAAGGCAGCTATGACGGTGGAGGGTAAAATACTATTTTCGGTTCTTTAACACTACATAATATCTGTAATAGGATTCTATTATATACAGAGATTTCTGTGACCTTAGTCGTAGATCATGGAAAATACGCAGAGGGTCGCTCTGCATATATTGACGATAAGCCACACTTTGTTCGCATTTTAGAACTGAAATCTTTGATCTAAACTCCAGATCTCCTAAATAATTCTCGAATAAGGGGATTTGGATAGTAGCCGTCTGATAGTAGCGGTTCTAGTGACGTAGAACGTCGGCCAGCTGTCTCAAGGCTACACTGATCAGCGGTGAATCCCCGATATGCCTTTTTTTTAGTCTGGTTCCTTTTGTTTTGATGACCTCCGGATCGTTCATTCTGGTGGCGATCTCGACCTATCGGTGCAAGGCGATGAGGGTCGATGCCTACAGAATGCCGACTGCGGATCACTGTGAGAATTCTTGGGGAGCAGTTAGAAACAAGTAACAGACTCAGATATTTTTGACGGCCAGCGGTTGTAGGCAAATGTATCTTCCGAAATTCATGCTTCAATACAGGAGTAGATTGAGCATTTGTAGATTTTGGAAATCGTGGAGAGAAGGCAAAGTTATAATACCACAGTGCAATGTTTTCATAGTGGCAAAAAAACAAAAAAAAAAAAACAGGAATTAGCAGGCAATATCGGATGGGAGTTAAATGAGTTAAGAGTTGAGTTACTCTTAGTTAACTAAGAGTTAAGTAGACAGAGTTAAAATTGTTCATAGTATGAAATATAAAAAGAGGTTGGTTAGACGATGGATGTATATGGTATATATATTTCATCTATGCGCTTTTTTATTTGCGATGCAATCCTAGTAACGGAGAGTGGTAAGAACGCACACAGCAGGCAGGATCTAGAAACAAAAACTCGTGAGGCGAAGGTCGGAGAGGAAAAAGAAGGTCTAAGAACCATTTTGGGGACAACCGAATGGGGTCTATGAGAAAACTGCCTTTAGATAATCGAATCCATAGGATTTTATAATATTCTGAGTAGGAACAAACCCGTGACTGTTGAGTATCTATAAGGGCGTTTTAAGTTTGTCAAAGATGGTGTTCGGGAAACGGTGAATATATGGCGTCAACTTTGGTGGGAGACACGACCATATCTATATAATGTATGTGTCTATTATACTAATATAAACTGTACCTAAAGGGTTTTAAACAGTGATGGTGTTTAATGAAACTATGTGGAGGGTGCTTTTGTATTTGCAAATATTATATGATTATTCATGCATTTTCTATTCTGATATCTACTAAACCAACTGATATCTGATCTAGACCTTTTGGAAAAGAAATACACATGTAGCCTTCATAATACCTTCTTGCACATATGACTATATACACATTTCGTAAAGGTATAATCAAAATAAATTGAAAACTCATCGTTTATATATGGAAAGGAGCATCATGTTTGTTGGATATTAAATTGAAGCAAATAAATAAATAAATATAAACTGAATATATCCAGATATTTCTATACTTGTGTAATTTGCCTCGAGTGAGGCATTTACTTCTCCACAGACATCTTTCTAGAGATAACCACCATATTCAATTCAATATGAGTTAAGGTTATAGAAAGATATCGGGTAATGGGCCATTTCCAAAGATTGGACGAGGCGACAAGAATAAATAAAATAAATGAGCAAACGATTGTGCCGCCATCTTGTTGTTCTTCCAGGCTGTCATCGTCTGATGGCGGTGTGCCATTCAATGATTGCCTGTGGGCTCTATTTGGCTGATGCACAGCAGGGAGCTTCTTTTCTTCGGTTGAATATATCGCCGTCATTCTGTATATTTCATAACCACTGTATCATCACATTATTCTACTTATTTATGAGGCCGACTATTTCAAACGTAATTCTTTCCACATTTTGACCGGCAATACAAAGATGCGACATTTTAATATTAAGGCCTATGATGGTTATTTGCTATTCCATACATATTGTTTTTTTATATATATATTGTTTTGTTAAAGAATAGTCTCTAATCATTAATATATTTTTATTTTGTTTATGCAATAGGTGTGTGCGAATGGTTTATACTATTTTTATTCAAATGGAGAACCTATTTTAGCAATAATTGATATGTATTTTGAATATACCATGGAACATTGAATCAAATCGAAACAAAAATATATGTTTGTAATGGGTATGTTTGGAACTATTCATGCTGTGGGCCTTCTGTTTCAACATATTGATTATACAATTAATTTCTAATATGTTTTTAATAAATTGTATTTTTTTAAACAATTGAACCATCAAACAACTCGACAAAATACATGTATCTTTGGAACCAATAATCAAATGTTTTTATTTTTATTTTTTATTTAGGCAGGGTCAAGTATGACTCCAAAATATCTTGGGGAAACTGAATATTTGATTATTAAGTTATTCAAAAATATTTGAGGAACAGTGGCGAAGGTGATTGTTATTAGTGAAGAATCCAAATTCTGATTTTCTGATGTTAATAGATAATTTCAGTTTCTGGGTTACCTTTTCAGATATTTCATAGTCTTGTTCAGACAGTATTTTGCATCGAAAAGATTGTTTTTAGAGACCCAAATGAATATGTCATCTGCGTAAAGGGAAATATTTGTTGGTAATTTGATGAAGGTGCGTAAATCATTTAGGTAGATGTTGAAGAGAATAGAGCTGTCTTTGGATTGATACTTGGGGTAGACCTTTGTAAATACGAGTAGTTTTTGATATATTGTTGTTGGAATTATCTTGTATGGTGCGTTTGGATAGAAAGTTACTGATCCGACTCAGCATGCTTCTCTCTATCCCAAGTTTATTGAGCTCAGATTTAGTGTTTCCCTCCAGACTCTGTCGAAGGCTTGAGAAAGATCCATGAAGGTTGCTATTTACAAAATTTAATTTACAAAATAACATGTAATGATTGCCCCGCCAAATACATAGGAGAAATAAGCAAGCCTCTAAAAGATCGCATCAATCAACAAAAATCTGGTTTAAGAAATTATAATCCATTATTACTCCTTGTAGACAACGCTTTGAAAAACAACCACACACCGGACTTTGATGAAAACATATATTTTATACCAGAACATAAATGAAAAACATTGCCGAGTTGTTGGACCTCCGCAGAAGACAAAGATAGTGTAAATAGGAAAATTGAACTTCCAGAGATATATTCGCAATTTAGATCGCCATAAAATATTTACTGAGTGATTTTTCATTTTATTACTTCAAATTCCCGATATTATAGGTATATATTCCAATTAATTTCATAGGAAAGGTACACTTTTAAAAGCACGTAAAAATGTTTATATTTTTAAAACGCATTTTTCCTTTTATATATATTTCTTTAAATTTATGTAACATCGTTTAATTTTATTTCAAATACAATCACACGCTTATCTATCTATATTAATAAAATGCAAATTTCATAAGTGGTGTTCGCTAAAAACTTTCGTTACAATGCATCAATTTCGACCAAATTTTCAACATTTATGTAAAACGAGATGGAGCAGGTTTTGCTTAACATCAAAATATTTTTCCTAACTTTAACATGCGTAACTTCGCTGTTATCGATTAAATACAAAAAAATCAACAGAGTTAATTTTATTTATATATAAATACAAAAAAAAAATCAGCAATTCATTCAACTCAATCTAAAAAAATATTCAAAACAAGCAATTTTAAGATAACACCATATGTAAAACAGTCGGCCAAGAAAACAACAACGATATTACATCTTTCTCACATATTCACACACAATCTTGATTAATAATTAAAACTAATCTTTAACATTGTTTATTATACTTCATAATATATAATATTCGTTAGGCAAACTTTCACTCGGATAAAACCCGGGCGAAGCCGGGTACACATATCCGCTAGTATATATAAAAATGAATGTATGTGTGTGTGTGTGTCCTTTATGCCTGACCAAACCACTCATTGGAACGCCATGAAACTTTGGGAAGTTATTTAGTATAGTACTGGGAAGGTTTCTAGAAAATAAAATTTTTGAAATAACTTTTCGCCTAAAAATAATCAAGATAAATATTCTAATTTATCTGCTATAATTCAACAATCAGCTCTAAATATTATCATGATAATACGATGATTTTGTAATGTCGAAAATTAGGAAAGACAAAATTCAAGATGACACGGCAATTTATTTGAGACAAGAATAATGATACAATTCCAAGGCAAGATACTATTCCTTTAACTTCCAATTACCGAGGGAACCAATTAATATTGATTTTATTCAATTTATCGAGTATTTTTCAAGGGACCGGGAAAAAATGTTCACTTTATCGAGAGATTCGTTAGACAAACCTTTACTCGGGTAAATCCCGAGAGAAGCCGGGTACATCCGCTAGTTTTATATAAATGTATTATGCTATTATATATGACGTATCTGTCGTGGTCTAATGGAAGGGCGCGACCGTTGTGCATGTAGGCTTCGAAAATAATTTGTTCCACACTCGTGAGCGCGCGCGCGCGCGGCGGCGTGCCGTAGAATTCGCCAGCGCGCGCCGGCTTCCACGTTTATTTTGTACAGATTTATAGATATGTGAATTTGTATTTACATTTTAACATATTAATTATGGCTAAAATAAACTATATCTTTTGGGCATTATACAAATTATGACAGATGGATCCTGTGTGGGATAAATAATTTTAAAATCATTTTAAAATTATTTATTTGAGATTGGGAGGCAATTTTATAAATTTAATTCTGATACTATGGTACAAAAATTAAACATTTGTGTGATATTATACTGAAAATATATACAAGTATAGATGAAAACAACATTAAATATGATATATAATACATATTATAATAAAGTTTTAAATGTTTTAAATGTAGCAGGATACGAACCTGTGTGATGTGGCTACGACTGTGTATCTGTTTGTGGGAGTGTTCTGTGCATGAGAGGATCTCCTGCGCTAGAGTATTGGTGGATTGATGATGAGCTGAACATCCTTCTCTGTACCCTTTTCTCCATAGGAAACGTAAGAAAAGGGGTGTTAAAAAGGTGCTCAGGGATGAAAAGGGATGAATTTCTGATATGGTAGGGTACGTTTGAGGAATGAAGACTTGGTCTTGGCGAACAATTTGGTAGGATGATCTAAATTGGGCCACTGGAGTCCTCGGAAGGTTTCTCGTTTGGGATGGAGAGAAAAGGGGACGGTGGTCATGTGAATGAAGTAGCGCAAGGAGAATATCTCTTGATGTTGGTGTGTGAACATAATAGTTTATTGCAAATGGTCAGAGGGCAACGTACTGAATTCGGTGACGTACATCCTGAACGGATCGTTTCAAGACGGATCTGTGACTATCATTAATCCTTCTGACACCTTAAAAATAAATGAATTTGGGAGACACTATCAGTTCGGGGTGTCAATGGGCAACGCAGGTGGTGGTATTCTAATTCAAAATATATTTCCGCCATTCTATATAGGAATTATCTGTCGACAGATTCTTATGTGGGGTCATCAATCTTAATGTCGTGGTCACCATCCTTTTCTGAGCGATTAATGTGGTCCTTGAAGTTGTTCCAAAGGACCATCGAAAGCTCTTTAAGACAATGAATCAAGATTGATTGAATATTTCTTAATCGGGACGACGGCAATAAATAAATCAGCAAATGTATAATCGTCATGGAGACATTTGGGTTGATATACGCCATTGTGGAGAAGGATAGAAAAAATATAGAGAATTGTTTAATCCTATTAAAATATTTAACTATGGGCAACGGAACAAACGTATTTTTGCTTAAAACTGATCTATTTTCCAATTTCACATTGTCATAGTTACTAAGGAAAGCACTTAATTGAGAGATAATTTGCGGAGTATGATTACGTGTTGGTGAGGATGAGAGCATTATCTTCGTTGTCGGGGAAGGTTCTAATTGGATATCAATCTTTGGGATGGTGTCAGTAGCAGAAATGTATCAGGCTGTTAATGTTGGTTCGTCATTATCTAAGAAAATATCGGGGTTCATGTGATTAAATGGGTTACTTAATGTAGATGCAAAAATCTTATATCAAGAAATATTCCAGCTGGGAAATGATGATAAATAAAATGTGATTTTGGCGCGCTATTTTTGTTCGTTGAGTGAGGTGTGAAGATGTACTTAGTGTCTTCGGAATAGCGTTCCAATTTGTTTACGTGGATAATCTCGGTGTCTAAGTTTTGAGCTTGATTCTAACTGTATATGGAGATATCACCTCAATTATCTCATATGGTCCACTGAAGTAAGACACTAATTTGCCCGTATTGGGGTATTGGTAAATTTTGGTAAGGACGTGATCGCCTACTTCAAAGTCAGGGGACCTGTGATTCTTATCAAATCTGATCTTATCTAGCTTATGACGTTCTTTTGTTCTTTGTAACGCTAGGCGTCTAGATTCAGTGGCCGATGTATAAGGATCTAGATGTTGTGACAGTTCTTTCGGCGGGAAGCCATTCATAAAGTATGATAGGGTAAATTCCGTGACGGAATGAGGGGTATCGTTATATGCCTTAACTACTTTGGATTGGAGCATATTCCAACTAGCTCTAGGATCTTGAAGATGAAGGAGCCTAAGTTTTCCGGTCAGGGTTGCGTTCAAACGTTTGGTTTGACCGTTTGCTTGTGGATGGTTGCTGGTGGTGAGCATTGGTTGGATGTTATGGGAAATTAGAAATCTTCTAAACCTCGGTGATGTAAAGGCAGGGGCTCTATCTGTAAGGAGACGCCTCGGACAACCACTTTGTAGCACCCTTTTTATTACTTGAATATATGTGGTCTTACTGGTGGAACGAGATGGAAATGTCTATGCGAATCGAGTCGCGTGGTCTAACACTACATGCAGGTAATTTTTTGCACTCCCATACTAGCAAACCCGGCTATAGCATCCATAGAGACCAGATCAAATGGCAGTGGGGATTCTGGCGATACTTAGGTCCTTTTGGGGTTTTGTTCATTTGACAGATGTTACAATTCTTAACAAAGGCACGAATGTCTATCGAAATTCCGCTCCAAAAATATTTGGAGGAGATGATCCTAGTCAATTGAGAAATTCCTGGATGGTTGAATTTCTGGTGGGCTTCTCTAAGGATGGTGGGTCGTAAGGATGGCGAAACAACTTTTTTGCTCACACCACGTCTGGTGACGGAATTATCACGAAGCTCAATTTGGTACATTTCTAATTGCGTGGCGTCAAGAAGGCCACAAAACGGATTCCGGGATAACAGGTCAGCCTCTAGTTGTTTAGTGCCTTTGATGAACTTCACCTGATAGTCGTAGACTGACAATCACAAACTCCATGGAAAGAGTCTTCCTGTCGGATTTTTGATGTTTTTCAGCCACTGTAAGGCGCAATGGTCGGTGAAAATATTAAAACAATTTCCCGCCAGATAGAACTTAAAACGATATACTGTTTCAATTATGGCCAGACACTCAATTCGGCGATAGTATAATTGTCCTCGTATTTGCGCAGAGTGCGGCTATAATATTGTACTGGATATGAGTTTCTATCTGGAGAGAGAGAGAGAGAGATGGAGCTGTTTCAGAACTCCTCCTATCCTTTGCAAAGATGCATCAGAGTACACTTGACAGGGCAAATCTGATTTATAAAGATGGAGAATGGGACCTGATGAAAGTAGTTGTTTGAGTTTGTCAAACGCCTTTTGACAGTCTGACGTCCATTCCCATTTAACGTTCTTTTTCAAAAATTGATTTAGAGGATTTCTAATACACGCATAATTTGTAATGAATTTGTTTTAGACATTAATGGCGCCTAGGAATGATTGCAAGGTTTTTAGGTTAGTAGGGGGTTTATTGGCAATAATTACATCTATATTTCTAACATGTGGAGTGCAGGTACCTGAAATAATCTTATATCCCAGGTAGTCAATAGATGTCCTGAAAAACTGACATTTGTTAAGATTCAATTTTATATTTTCTCATTTACCAAAATAAAAATAAAAAAATCCTGTAAATATCCAAGTGTTCCTCTAAATTGTTAGAATGGATTATGAAGTCATTAAAATAATGATTAGCAAATGTTAATTTGTGTTTATGTATCAATTTATTTAACTGCCTTTCGAAAATTTGGGGACTTAATTTGATTTCAAATGGAAGTCTATTGAAATGGTATTGCCCCAGGTGGGTTACAAATGAAAGTAGGGGCCTAGATTCAGGATGTATCGGAATTTGTCAGAAGGCAGAGGTTATATCTATGGTGGAAAAGTATTTGGAATTAGATAATTGATCTAGTAATGTTTCTATTAATGGTATGGGATATATATAATTATCTACAGACATTAATTCGTGAAGGTTTCTAAAATCTACTCAAAAACGTTTCGAGCCATCCTTTTTCTAGCAAGTGTTACGGGAGCGGCATATGGGTTATTCGATGGTTCTATTATTTCATTTTCAAAAATTTTCTCTATTTGATATTTTGATTCAGGGTAATCGCTATATGGTATTCTATATGTTCTTAGTGTTATAATCTTATCACTGTTAGGCATAATTTTAACTGGGTCGATATTTAAAGCAGGTACTGAAATCTTATCGATAGGAAACAACCCAATATTTTCTCTAATAAGATTTTTGCATTCATTTATTAAATGAGGATGTGCAACTATATAATTTTCCACATTTGTGGTATTATTAAGGTTATCATGAGGAAAAGATTGAGTAGTTAGGGGTATGGTATGGTTATTAGGGTCGGGTTGAATTGTAAAGTTTTTTAATGATGGCGTAAAATAATCTTTAAAACAATATTGTGACTGCGCTAATATGATATTATCTTGATATATTATTTAAAAAAAAATCAATAGTTAATCGGAATATCCCCAATTAAATCAAAGTAAAATTCCAAATTGTAGATCATTATCTATTATATAAAGTAGCAAGTGTTCCTTAATGGATCCTTCAGTAACCAAAATAAATACAAATCCCACAGGCTGGATATTGCGAGACAAAGTCCTAATAGTAACATCATCATTTAAAGATAACATTCTAGTTCCTAATGTTTTGAATTTTTTTAAACAAATAATATTAATGTTAGCGCCAGTATCTATTAGAAATGTGGATATATGGTTGGCCAGTAGCAACTAGAGAGTCAGGTAACTTACGCCGTTATTGGCGTGTGGGTTGTACTTCTGGTTACTCGGCAGCGCTGTCTCTTGGGTCACGAAAATACCGCGGCGGTGTCGCTAGTCGAGGATGATCGGCACGCTGCCCAGGCAAGGTGGACCGTTGTGGGCACTGATTGTTCCAGTGGGGCCGTTGGCAGTGCTTGCATGGTGTAGGCGGGGTGGAGGGGGCCCCTCCTGGTCGCTTCTGGGTATGAGGCACATCTTCGGATGAGCGCCTTAACGGATTATTTGCTTGTCTTCCGGATTGACGCGGAGATGGGCGTTCTGTGGGAGAGGAAATGCCGTGACGACTCGAGTATCCGCCAATCCCATAGATTCACTTTGTCAGAGTGAACCATTCCGACGGGCTGCTGGGTGATGCAATCAGTAGGAGGTTGCTCCTGTAGAAGGGCATTCCTTGAGTGAGAGCATTGACCATTTCTTTGCGGTCGATGATGAACTTCGTTTCCATGCGTACCTTCTGTATATAGTATGCTTGTAAGCCTTGAGGCCCACAACGTAGTTGGAGTGTCCTCCGGGGCTCTTCCTCTAGCGCTGCCAATACCATGCGGCCTTGTTCGTCACAGCTGCTGCTTTGGAATTCCGGAGACCCCTCCAGCTCCCTTAAGAACCATTGCGCGGAACTTGATCCATGAAATCTGGCTGCGGCGTTGGGCGCGTCCCGCCCTAGTCTTCTCATTGTCGCTGTTAGTGCATCAATCACCGACTTTTTCTCTTGAGCTAACTCGGCCACCTTCTGGCCTGCTTGTCTCTTTGCCTTGCCCATTCTCTTTAGGTTCTTCTTTCTCCCGACTCTTATTTGTCGTATCTGTCGTGGTCGAATGGAAGGGCGCGACCGTTGTGCATGTATGCTTCGAAAAATAACTTGTTCCACACTCATGAGCGCGCGTGCACGGGGCGGCGTGCCGTAGAATTCGCCAGCGCGCGCTGGCCCCCACGTTTATTTTGTACAGATTTATAGATAGGTGAATTTGTATATACATTTTAACATATTAATTATGGCTAAAATAAATTATATCTTTTGGGCATTATACAAATTATGACATATATATATATTTATATATATATATATATGACATAATAAAAATATGATTTTTATTATTCATTAATATAATTATAATTTAAATAATCATAGAATTAACACAGAGTTAATTCTTTAAAATCCTTAACAAAAGGAGTACAACCCAAGATGTTTTTTGTATATACTTAGATTATATTTATAAAATTATATGTATGCAAACTTTTTTGTTCTTAAAATATAATCATTAAAAAAATACAATTTTGAATATAAAATTTATCATTTCACTTCAATCCACGACTGCATGAATGAATTGGTAACGTACCTAAAATAGATCTTTTTTATGACATCTTTTTTAATAGTCGACAGGATGTATTTTAACCCTGTACGAGAAGAATTCCAATAGATTTCCAAGCCATATATTGCAACTAAGATATTTGGGAAAAGATATAGATAAAAGAATAGCAATTATGGAAGTCGAAACTTTAATTAAGAAATTAAAAAGGATAAAAAAAAGTATAAAAGGCATTGAAGAAAATATCGAATCCATTGTGTCTATGGTAGATGTAAATGCAACGAAATGCAAACTAGAGTATGCAAATAATGATTTGATGAAAATGAGTGATATTTTCTTGCAGAAACTTGAGGATGAGGATTTGAATGACGAAGTGGAAAATTGCATAGATAAGTGTATAAGATTAAAGTGTGAATTGGATTTAAGGCATAATGGGCAAGAAACATCTGAAAAAAAAGTAAATTTACATGTTAAAATGCCTAAACTTGAATTGCCAACTTTCGATGGTAGATTAGAATCATGGCTTTCATTTAAGGATTTATTTTATTCTGCAATTGGTTCTAATTCACAAATACCGGAAATTGAAAAGTTACAATATTTGAAAGGCCAACTGAGAGGCGAAGCCCTAAGACTGGTCAACGCATTTCTAATTACAGCCGATAATTATGTTGAGGTTTGGCAAACCTTATTAACAAGATATGATAATCCAAAGGATCTGATTTTCACCCAAATAGATAATGCATTAAGATTACCAAAGTTAGCCGATGACAACCATAAGTCAATGTTTAAACTTCTAGATAGTTGCAACGAGATAGTAAGAACAGTGAAGGTATTAGGTTACCAAATCGATAGTTTATCTGATGTGTTTTTCGTCGAGATCATACAAGATAAGCTTGATAAAACCACAAGAAAACAGTGGGAATTGCAGAACAACCCAAGGGTTGTGCCTTCAATTAAGGATTTAATGGAATTTCTAGAAATTCGCGCAAAAAGCTTGCAGAATTTGCCAAATAAAGATGCAAATGTGGAGAAACATTCAATAAGAAGGGAATCACATAAGGAAATGGAGGAGTCATCTATTAAAAGGGAAACAGCCCCAAGAATGGAAGTACAACAAAAGCAATGGGGACATCCAGGTAGAAGCCCTATGGACTATAGTTCTAAAAGACGTCCTTGCCGAATTTGCCTGAACCGGGGACATGCCGGACGCTTCCATCCTGAGAATAGGTGCTGGTTTCGCGAGAGGGCCGTGCAAGCCCCCCCCGCTGCAAGCTTCATGTCCGTGCCGTCTCGATCCATGGACACCTTGACGCAGACAACAGCCCCTTCGAGCGAATGCCGACCAGCTCCGCCTCAACACTCCTGACGCCAAGGTCTGTATATAAATCTAAATGTGAATAATAACAGTATTGTAGCTCTCATGGATACTGGCTGTACCTTCTCTATAATTCCTCAACATATGATAGATAAGATTCAACCAAACTATGTTGTTTTTAATAATTTACCTCTTATTAAACAGACATCCGGTATGCTAAATATAAATTCAAAAATTAATGTTAATACAACTATAGGATTTATTACTAGAGATATTGATTTTTATTCCTCTGATATTAATTTGCCATATGTATTGCTTTCTTTACACCATATAAGATTATTTAAATTAGACATTGATTTTCAAAGTTTTACAATTACTCAATTTGGTAGAATTCTTAATGTTAATTACTATAACCCTAATAATAATAATTATACACATCATAATGTAATTCCTTTATTTAAATCTATTATTCCTCCTAATGAAATTGATTTTAGTTACAACTTTATTCGCTAGATGGAGCCCTACCAGGATCAGCGATTCAGCGGCCAAATTGTTTGATAAATTGAAAAATATAACTGAACGACACGCATTTTTACTTTTGAATACCAGGAAAGAACCCTAATAATATCAAATGATAAATTAATAAAACACCATTTCGCCAAAAGTTAGAAGAAATGGTTAACGATTTTTAAATACAATCTGAGATATGTAAAATAGGTATATGCAAATTAAAACATGTAGCAAAAAAAAAAAAAAAACCTGATATTTTAGATGCGGTTTGCTGGAATCCTCTCAGCTATTTATATTTCGAAAATAATAATTTTCTATTTTTTAAATTCAACTCTCTCTCAGTTTCGATTATATTTATTTTAATTCATTTGAAAAATATTTATCTATCTCTGATGATTTATTTTACTCTGGAATGCCGTGGTTGTTTTTGTCGTGTCCAATAAAGAGCCTCCGATTCTTTTCGTTTGGCCAACAAAAAATGTCCAATTTATATACACATATATTCTTACATAATGAGACTTTAAAGAATGTAAATAATATTCATCTATTTGCATACACAACACATCTCCCCCCTTAATAATACTCCAGTCGGTCTAGGGGTTTCCTGGCTCTCTGAGGTCTAGGACTGCGGACGGGCACTTGCACAGCGGCAGCCTCCGGTTTAGGAGTGCAAGAGGGCACGTGCACAGCAACAGGCCCTGGTATAGGAGTGCAAGAGGGTACGTGCACAGAAGCAGTCTCCTCCTTGTTTCCTGATGTAACCTCTGGAACCTCCTCTTCACTTTTCTGACTTCCACCTACAGGCTTCTCTCCTGATGTTCGAGGAAGTATCAAATTTCTTGTCTCCACTTGTTTCTTTCTCACAGGTCGCAATTGATTGATATGCCTCGTATACACGACGCCCTCGCAACTTATAAGGTAGTGACGGTACCTCAATAATTCCAAAATGGTACCTTTTTACCGCTTAGGTCCAGTTGCATAGTTGCGGAAATAAACCTCGCAACCTGTAGTAAACTGCTTCTGCCTTCTTACGGCCTCATGAAATACCTCTCGCGGATTTCCCATCTTAGAATTGAATTCGAGAATCTTGATCTTAAACTTCTCTTCATTAGCAGTTCCGCCGGGGAATTCCTTTATTACAGTTTAGGGGAATGCTCTATGAGCAAATAGGAAACTTTGTAGATTCGTCTCTAAATCATCCTTCCCATTATTCTTTCTCAAAGGGGTTTTAAACTCTCTTACATATCTCTCAGCTAAACCATTTGTACTAGTTTATACGGACTGGTCTTAGTGTGCCGTATACCATTCATTTTGGTAAATTGCTCGAATTCACCGGTGACAAACCGTTATCTGTAAAAAAAAACTATTTACATAATCGTTTTTATGGTAATATCTTTGATGATAAAAATTTCTATACACTTTGAGTATGAGTCCACGAGAACCAAAAACATTCTTCTCATGAACGGACCCGCTAGATCAAGATGAAGTCGATGCCACGGTTTTTCGGGCCAAGTCCATTCCGAGATGGTAGCCGGGGGCATGCTTGCCGATTCTTGGCATACTCTACATTCTCTAGTTGACTCCTCGATGTTACTGTCTATGCCTGGCCACCAGAAAGTACCGTCTGGCAATCATCTTCATTTTAACAATCCCCATGTGTATTTCATACAAGTCATTTAAAATTAAAGATATTAATTTTTGGGGAATTACCACTCTTTCACGCCATTGAAGACAACCAAACTCCAAACTTAATTCCTCATTGATCTTATAATGAGGAGTCAACATTGGAATTATCACTAGTTTTTCGAAATTCCACAGTATAATTAAATGCAGCTAATTTAAAGGACCATATTTTAATTCTGGATGATGCACATATGGGAATTGGTTTATGAGGTGAAAATATATGAATTAAGGGTCGGTTGTCTGTGACCAATACAAATTTCGTCCCAGTAAGTATTGTCTGAATTTCTCAACGCCAAAAGTTATGCTCAACGCTTTCTTTTCTAGTTGAGAGAAATGTTTTTCCGCTTCAGTTAATGTTCTAGAAGCAAAAGCTATAAGGCATTCTTCCTTTCTATCATTTCTATGACTCAGAATTACGCCTAGTCCATATTCCATTAATAATGATTTACATTTTAAAAATAACATTCGATATTTTTTCGTCCAATTCATCTACAATTTTTATTCAAAAGTTGATAGAATAGCGCTAAAATGTTTGCTATATTCTTTATAATTCTATAATAATTAATTAAGAGTCCTATGAAAGATCTCAATTGCGAAACATTCTTTAGGTTCAGGCGCCTCTATCACAGCTTTAATTTTATTTTCTAAGGGATGCAGTCCATATTTATCCATTTTAAACCCTAAATATTCCACCGATTTCTTTTTGAATTTACATTTATATCTGTTTAACTTTAAACATTTTTCTAGCAATGATCTAAACACTAGATCCAACTTTTGTTCATGATCTTCAAAGTCTTTTCCTGCAACCAAAATATAATCTATGTAGCAGGCCACACCTGGCAAATCAGAAATTAGGCCTTCCATAATCCTCTGAAATTTATTTGGTGCTACCGCTACGTCATATGGTAGTCTTTTATAAGAAAACAACCTCTTTGTTGTGTTTATATCAACAACAGCTTTGGCTTCTTCCGCTAACATTACTTGTAAGTAAGCCTGTGATAGGTCTAGAGTCGAAAGTACGGTGCTTGTAGATAATTTTGAAAAGATCTCATCGATCGATGGAATGGGATACCTATCTAATTCTATTGCTTTATTAGCTGTACATCTAAAATCACCACATATCCTTACACTACCATCCTTTTTTGATGCCGGTACTATTGGAGCGGTCCAATATGCATGAACTATAGGTTATAAAATGCAAGAATTCACTAAACGATCAATTTCATTCTCTACTTTGTTTTGAGAGAGAAAGGTAAACTTCTGGCCTTTACAAAACACAGGAGTCACATCCTTTTTCAAATTAAAATTTATTCTAACGTCCTTTAGACAGCCCAAATCTTTGTTAAACAAATCTGCATACCTATCCATCAAATTTTTATATATTTAAATATATTTCTATTATATTCATTATTTAAAATTTTAATGCTAAACAATATAGAATAATCAAGTTTCAACTTTTTAAGCCATTCTCTTCATTATAAAATTACCTGGATTTTTTCATTTACAACTATTAATCGTAAATATTGGTTGGCTTCTTTTACACAAACATTTCTTTGATCTATAATCTCTATTGATTTACCAGAAAAGGATTTTAATCCTAAATTTGTTGGAAATAATCTTTTACCTTGCCAATAATTCTTATAAATATCTTTACTGGACTTCCTGTATCTATTGTAAAGCACAAAGAATAATCATCTACTGTTAAATTTATTGTGGCATCAGTTTCGCTCTGTACAGAATATATAGAGTCCTCTTGTACAAATTTACATCCCCACATTCTTTTACTAGCTTTGCAGACCCTACTTAAATGACCCAGTTTATTACATTTTAAAACAAGTCTTTGTTCTATGAGGTAAAACAGATGCCACGTGTGAATGTCTTTCACCACATCTATAACACACTATTTTGCCTTTGCCACTTTGCCTTAAAGGCCTATACTGCGCCGTATTCTTATTGTACTCACCCTTTTTATCCTTTCAATTCACAGGGGATATCTTGGCCACTAATTTATCTTGTAATTCTCTTGTATTTATCTCCGCCAATTCGAACGAGATCGCCACTGCAAAAACTTTATCCAGGGTGACATCGTCGTCCTCTTGCAGTAGCTTCTTTTGCAGAATTTCCGACTTGATTCCAGCCACAAAACGGTCTCGCATCATGGTTCCCAACATATCGACGAAATTACAATTTATTGCCAAATTTTCAATTCTATAAGATATTCCGAACTTGATTCTCCTTCCTGTTGAATTATCTTTAAAAATCTGCATCGCTGTGGTATAACTTTCTTCTTTGGATCCAAATGCAGCTTAATTCTTTGAATGATATAATCATAGGGTTGATCTTTCATTAGATCAGGAAGAAAATGTCGTTTCCCTGCTTCAAAGTTTCAGAATCTGGTAGCGAATCTACTCCTTTGTTTTCTTGATCCAGATAGTTTAAAAGATGTAATCTTAACCCATTTTACTATTTTTCCTCTCCATAATCCGAGAGTCAGATTTGTTTAAAAGATGTAGTTGTTACACTTGCATAGACACCGTTTTCCTCAGCTTTTTACTGGCTCTGTAGATCGCGCATCCTCGTCGCCACTTTTGTTGTGTCGTAATTAAACGTACAAGAGCTCAAACTTGACCATGGCCAACAACAAATGTCCAATTTATATATACATATATTTTTACATAAAGAGGCTTTAAATAATACAAATAATATTCATCTATTTACATAAACAACGGTTAATATATAGCGAGAAGAGTAGAGGACTGAGCACAGATCCCTGAGGTACACCAGCCCATGATCTTCGGTCCTTGGAAAATGTTCCATTGACCCGAACCTTTATCCTTCTTCCCCTTAAAAAGTCTGCAATCCAGATTAAGGTTTTTCCCCTTACTCCGATGTTGTGCAGCCTTTCAAAATATTTCTACACTCGATCAAAAGCTGAGGTCATATCCAGGAATACAGCCGTTGTCTTCTTTGGCGGTTTTTCCTAGAAATCTATTATTGATTGACAGAAGTAGAACAGTTTATCAGTTGTACAGTGTCTGGATCTTTAGGCAGTTTGGTAGGAGTTAATTTTATTATTGTTAGTGAGCCAGACTATGAGCCTAGAGTGGATAATTCATTCTGTTATTTTACAAAGTATGCTGGAAAGAGCAATTGGCCGATAGTTCTTGCATTCCTTAGCATCTTTGTTTGGTTTCAGTATTGGCACTATAATTGATATCTTCCAATTCTTTGGTAGTTTACCAGTTTTCCATGAAATGTTCAGTATTCGTAGGAGTTGATTTTTAGCTTCGTCTCCAAAGTGTTTAATCATTTGACCAAAGATTAGAGCATCTCCAGGTGACATCTTGGATTTAACTTTCCTATTGATGAATTTAGCTCATTCAGTGTGAAGTCTCTCGAGTAAATATCTTGTTGATGGTAATTTATTGCTTGTTTAACTAACTTGTTTATATTATTTTTTAGAGTCCTGCCTTCATTCATAAAGCTGAGTCTGGAAGTGCTTGAAAGATATTCAGGAATTATGTCAGCCATCTGTTTGTTCGTTCTCGCTGTTCATATAGGTTTGAGTATTGGAGGATTAGTATTGGTTTTGATTGTTTTATAACACTAATTATATTCCAGTGATGGCTTTCCTTTTTTTGGATCCATTTTTTTCGCAGAATTCTGCCCATTTTTCTTGTTTGAATATCCAAATTTGTTGTTCTATTTTGTGACTAATTTCAATGAGTTCCTTTATGATTTCTTCTGTTTTATTTGTTTTAAGAAGTTCATTTTTATTGTCTCTCTCTGCAATCATTGCCTCGATATTGTGGTCCTTCCAGTCCTATATTCACAGGTCTTTACGTCTACCTCTAGGTATCGATACTTTTGCAGCTTTGGATATGTTCAAAGAGAATTTTTCCCATTTTTTGTCAATCGTTCTGTGATTTAATTCTTCGTTGCAAAGTTCTCCAAGCTTTTCAGTAAATTTTTTTCCAGTGTTCTTTTATTCTGTTGGAAATTCTCATTTTTGAATTTTAGTGTTGTTAAAATTGGTCTGTGGTCACTGATTGCACTTTTCAGAATTTCCCATTGTGTTGTGGGTGCGATGTTGTAATTTATCGCTGTGATGTCTATTGCGAATTCTGTGCCTGTGGACTTGGATGAATAGGTGTTCTTTTCGTTATTTAACGGCGTAAGGTCGAGGTCGGTTAGCATGTCCTCAACCTGCTGACCTTTGTTATCCTGGGCAGGTGATCCCCAAGTTGGTCTTTCGGCGTTAAAATCACCAAGTATGATTGCGATATCCGAAGACGCTTCTCTTAATGTCTCTATCAGGCCTGTATTGATGCTAGTATTATCGTGGCGATAAACATTTATGATTGGAATTGTTTTATCTGTAAGATAGATTTCTATTGCATGAGCTTCTGTCGTGCTTTCTCTAGGCTTATCTGATTATAGGCGATTTCCTTAAATTTGATTTCTAGAGTTTTAATCAAAACGGCAAGTCCTCCTCCGAATTTTCCCGGTCTGTCCATTCGTAGTGTTGTATATCTTTGATATTGAATCTCAGATTCTGATTCAATTTTGTCTCCTGAAGACAAGTAATATGTACATTGTTGTCACAGAGAAGACAAGTCAGCTCTTTATTTTCCTCTGGGTACCATTTATATTGAGTTGTAGTAGATTGAATTTGTGTCCTCGTAGTAGATTTCTCATCATGAGCTCGAGCTGCAGCTCCTGACGCGGCGGTTACCCCGGACGCGGTAGCATTACTGGAGATATCAGTTTTGCTATTCATTTGAAAATGGGTGCCGTTGCAACGTTAGTCATCTTGGAAACGAGCCAGAATTTTGTCAGATATTCCAAGGGTCCAGGGGGGACCGCAAGGAGGTGTTGTCGAACTTCTCCCCTTCCCCCTGGAATGCCGTCACTACAGTATAAAGCACTCTTGGTGAATTTTTTAAATTGTGATTCAGAATCTGCCACTGAAGCTTTACAAGCGTTTCGTTCCTTTAAAGATATTCGAAGCGGTAAAGGACCAATGAGTTGCTACTCTCTAAAGCGATTGATTAAAAGTTTTGAGGAAACTGGATCTCTGGAAGCAAAACCTCGGAGTGGAAGACCATCGACATGCAAGTCAGTGGCTGTTACGGTTTTGCAGAATGCTGAAGCTATTGAAACGTTATCCACGTATGGAGAAGTAAGTGGTAGACAAGTTTCTCGACAAACGGGGATTTCGTATGGAACAGTTTGGAGAGAACACACATTTAGAATTTTTCTATAGAAATATCTTAACAAAATTCAAAGTTTTCACGAGTTGAAAGTCAGCGATTTTGAGAAGCGTGAATAATTCGCTGCATGGGTTTTCCGGCAAAATGATATTTAAGAAAACTGGCTGTCAAATGTTCTAAGAACAGATGTTGCTCACTTTTATCTAAAGGGAGAAAATAACATTCAAAACTGCCTCATTTTGGCAACAGAAAACCCTAGGATTTTTACAGAAATACCACTTCATCAGCACAGAGTTACAGTTTTGTGAGGGTTCATTTTCTTTTATTATTGGGCCATTTTTCTTTGAAAAAATCTATGGAAGAACTTTTAAAACCGTTTTTGTAACTGGTGAACGTTATGTTCAACTTTTGAGAGAAAAGGTTATTCCCATATTGCAGGGCAGACAAGCACTAAGCGAAATAACATTCATGCAAGATGGAGGACTTCCTCATATCTCCCGCGGTGCCAAACAATTGCTGAAGGATACGTTCGGTGGAATTCGTTGATAAGTCGCCACTTTATATACCAGTGGCCTCCAATATCACCAGACTTGACGCCTTACAATTTCGGTTATGGGGGTACATTAAGTCGCGTTTTTATCGATGACGGCCTACCACATTGGCCATGTTGAAGGCTTCTATCAGATGGCACGTTTTATAAATTTCAACTATTTAATTGTGACCATTTTGTCATCTATCGTCTGCAGGCGGTGTTTGAGAATAAAGGGCGCCACATTGAGCAAGGATTGTGACCTAATACAAGAGAGAAGGCAGTTACCTCATGTGTTATATTTTGCAGCTCTTTGTTTTGGGTTATGGGAATAATAAATGCTGTCCTCACATCTTCACTCTTTTTTTCCCTGTAAACGGTATTTTTTTTTTGTTTGTCATTCGCCCACATTTATATTATGTCGTGCAGGCCAAAGTGTTATAAATTCTCGAATAACACTGGTATACACAATTTTACCCCTTATGTTTAGTTTATCGCTTTTACGCTCATTAGAAGAAATAGCATAAGGAATAATCTCTGTATCCCCCTCCAATTTTAGATTTTTTGCGCAAAAAATAATACAAAATGATTTTACTACCACGTTTTTCAACGCAAAAGGTCGATTTAAAAATGATTTTTTTTTTTTAGGGGATACATTTTAAAAATTATGTACAGTATAATAAACAATGATAACATTTGACAAACCCATAGGATATTTGGAATAAAGTACGACAAATATATTTTGTCACTCTCCTCTATATATTTATTTTTGGATCATGACAAATATCCAGTTAAATAGTCAAGTGTCGCCAATTAGTCAAGAAACTATACTTTCCTTATAGCACGGAATCCTATTAGTAGTGCCATCATAATTTTTGGTACTATATTAACATTTCAAAAAATCGTGTATTGATATCAGTAGTTATTTTCAAACATTCAATCTATTTCACAAAATTCCATCTAAAATATAAATATTTTTTGCTAAATGTTTTAATTTGCATATACCTATTTTACATATCTCAGATTGTATTTAAAAATCGTCAACCAATTCTTCTAACTTTTGGCGAAATGGTGTTTTATTAATTTATCATTTGATATTATTAGGGCTCTTTCCTGGTATTCAAAAAGGAAAAATACTTATCGTTCAGTTATATTTTTCAATTTATCAAACAATTTGGCCGCTGAATCTCTGATTCTGGTAGAGCGCCATCTCTAGCGAATAAAGTTGTAACTAAAATCAATTTCGAATTTTTCATTATTTGCCATAAAAAATCCCATTGCATCCTGAACACAATGGTGTTTACCGCATTGCTCTAGCGCAAATATTCGCGGAGTTATTAATTTTTAAAGTTGTGCGGGACTTTTGGATCACCCTGTATATATACAAGGTGCGTTCATTAATTTCCAGGACTGGTTAAAAAATAAAATAAATAAAAAATCTAAAGAATTTTTTTTTATACAGAGTTAAATATTGGACATTCGACCACACCTGACTGAAAGCACGAGTCTCGTGGCGCACGCGCCGATCTAAAAATAGAACAAAATAACTTCCTTGTAAGGTTCGCATTTCTAATTTTAAAATGGCCATTTTCGAAAAGCAGAGAATCTGCATTAAGTTTTGTTTTAAATTGAAATAAAGTGCTACTGAGACGTATGAATTGATTAAAGAAGCTTTTGGCGATGCAGCTTTATCCTGTTCAAGTACTTTTGAATGGTTTTCACGCTTCCTAAAAGGTCGGGAAAAGGTAAACGATGATCAGCATACTGGGAGTCCAAGATCATTACGTTGCGAGGAAAACAAGCTCAAAATAAAGGAATTAATTAAATCTAACAGAAGAATTTCTATTAAAGACTTATCTTCAGAGACTGGACTATCTGTAGGACTGTTTCATCAAATAGTAACAAAAGATTTGGACATGATCCGGACCTCTTCAAAATTTGTTCCCCGGATTCTAACAGAGGAACAAAAGGAGGTTAGAATGGATGTCTGCAAAAACATGATTGAAATGACTCGGACCGATCCAGAATGGATGCAAAAAATCATTACCGGGGATGAGACATGGGTGTATCAGTATGACCCGGAAACCAAACGTCCATCCAGCCAATGGATTGAAAGAGGGGAACCGAAACCCAAAAAGGCAAGATTTGCAAAATCCAAAGTCAAGACATTGCTTGTTAATTTTTTTTATATTAATGGTTTGGTTCACCATGAATTTATTCCCTTCGGACGTACAATTAATCAAGAGGTTTATTTGGGGATAATGAGGCGCTTAAGGGAGGCAGGGCGCCTTAAAAGACCTGAAAGATGGCAAAACAATGACTGGATACTTCACGTCGATAATGCGCGGCCGCACACAGCCCATGTTGTTTTGCAGTTCTTGGCCAAGCATTCAACCATACATATCCCTCATCCACCCTATTCCCCCGACTTAGCTCCCAATGACTTTTTCCTCTATTCTATATTGAAAATGAAGTTAAAAGGAAGGAAATTTGACAACGTTGATATGATACAAGCTGAATCGAAGGCAACCTTGAGGAACCTCTCAAAAAGCGATTTTATCTCCTGCTTCGACAATTGGAAAAAAAAAATGAAACAGGTGTATTGAGGCAGGAGAGGCATATTTTGAAAAATATTAAATTAGTTTTTTTATTTGTTTTATTTTTTCAAAGATACAGAGCAGTCCTGGAATATTAAAAATTAATAGCTCCGCGAATATTTGCGCTAGAGCAATGGGGTAAACACCATTGTGTTCAGGATGCAATGGGACATTTTACGGCGAATGATAAAAAAATCAAATTGATTTTAGTTACAATTTTATACGCTAGATGGCGCTCTACTAGAATCAGAGATTCAGCGGCCAAATTGTTTGATAAATTTAAAAATATAACTGATCGACATGTATTTTTCCTTTTTGAATATCAGAAAAGAACCCTAATAATATCAAATAATATATTAATTAAACACCATTTCGCCAAAAGTAGAAGAATTGGTTATCGATTTTTAAATACAATCTGAGATATGTAAAATAGGTAAATGCAAATTAAAATATGTAGCAAAAATATTTATATTTTAGATGGAGTTTTGTGAAATAGATTGAATGTTTGAAAAACACCACTGATATCAATACACGATTTTTTGAAATGTTAATATAGTACCGAAAATTATGATGACACTACTAATAGGATTTCTTGCTATAAGGAATGTGTAGTTACTTGACTAATTGGCGACCCATGACTATTTAACTGGATATTTGTCATCATGATCCAACAAATGAAATAAAGAGGGGAGTGACAAAATTTATTTATCGTACATCATTTCAAATATCCTATAGGCCTATCAAATGTTATTATTGTTTATTATACTGAACACAATTTTAAAAATGTATCCCTTCAAATAAAAATCATTTTTATATCGACCTTTTGCGTTGAAAAACGTGATAGTAAAATCATTTTGTATTATTTTTTTGCGCAAATTTTCTAAAGTTGGGGGTAGGGGTACAGATAATATTTCTTATGTTATTTCTTATAATGAGCGAAAAGCGATAAACTAAACATAAGGGGTAAATTAGTGTGTACCAGTGTTATTCGAGAAGTTATAACACTTCGGCCTGCACGACATAATATAAGATGTGAGCAAATGACAAACAAAAAAAATACTGTTCACAAAAAAAAAAGAGACAAGATGTGAGGACAGCATTTATAATTCCCATAACACAACACAAAGAGCTGCAAAATATTGGTAGATAGTATAATACATGGCAGCTTATACGAGGTGTGTTCAAAAGGTATCGCGACCTTTGAATTTTCGCGGGTTACGTATATTCGAATTTCGATCTTTTTGTGGCTTTATGTTGGTACTCATGTCTCTCACTAATGCCGACAAGCTCGGCCATTTTGAATGTTCACTTAATTGTTGATAGCTGCTTTGCTTGCAGGTGTTTTGGATCGTCTTCGATTTTTACCTATTAAAAAAATGGATCAAAGAACCTGTATCTAATTTTTTGTGAAAAACGAAATTAAGTGCGCGGATGCATTCCGAATGTTGACTGTGGCATACGGAGAAGCTACCTTGGACCGAAGCAACGTTTATCGGTGGTACAAAATGTTATTTGTGAATATTCAGACAAAGAAATATTATAGATTTTTAAATTAAAATTGCATGGTTTATATTGATTTTTATTTATATTTTAGAAAACGAATTGAATCGAAGATATTTTCCAATAAAAATTAGCATAAAACCATCCTCAAGCTAAAAAGGGGCTATATGGAAAATTTGATACAATAGTTTGGGAAATTTTCGATAAACAGACAGACAAAAATTGATTTCATATTTATTTAGAAATATATATTGGATATAACCAAAAAGGACGACATTAAAATATATTAATTAATAACACACTGGCCAACAACATTTTTGCCCAAGAGAACCTGATGGTGTTTCTAGTGTAACTTTTCATGCTGAACTCAAATATCTAATTAGAAAATTTTCATCACCCATTGTTTTTGCGTGACAGCCTTTTTTTTGTATTGGGATAAATAGAGCAAAAATGCAAAAAAAATATTACGTAAGCATTTTTGCATAAACCTTATTACATTACACTGGTTTATTAAAAATTATTTTTCTTTGTCCCAAAAGAAACAGCATCTTATCTGAATTTACTTCTTTGTGTTGATTCGAAATATACCATTAGGTTTTTTCTACCACGTAAGATTTTTGAGATACACCTACTTGAAATTTGGAAATGTTTTTAATATATAGGCCCGTATGAACGGAAAGTCTGGAAAGTAATCCAGATGTGAATGCAGGAAATGGATCTTGAGAGACATGTTACATCCCAGTGCCTTGTAGGAAAGCAACAGATCATTAACTATGTTTCGGAATTTTCAACCTTGGCACTTCCTAAGAAGTTCTTTCAAACGTTTCTAAAGGAATTCCATGCTGCTGCTTCAACTTCATTCAAACTATTTTGAAAATTTCCATCCTGCATCAATTCTCGAATCTGAGGTCCAACGAAAATGCCTTCTTTAATTTTCGCATCACTTATGCTAGAACATTTTTTGTTTTAAATAGGCAAATCAACTGGCATTTCGATCCATTGCCTTGACAAAGTTCTTCATTAATCCCAGTTTGATATGTAATGGTGGTAAGTAAATATTTTCTGAATCGATCAGAGGAGAGTTCACAATATTTATATGTCCTGGAATAAAGATTTCACGGTTTGGCCAGCTCTTTTTAATGTAAAGCCTTTCCCTATCTCTGCTATCCCACTCACACAGAAAACAACAACATTTTGTATATCCAAGCTGTAATCCACGCAAGAGAGCAATGACTTTCAAATCGCTGGATATTTTCCAACCGTATCTTTCATATTCTATCTTTTTCAAAAGCAGTTTCATGTTTTCGTAAGTCTATTTCATGTTGGATGCATGTGCTATTGGCACTGATGGGAACTTATTTCCGTTGTGAAGGAGGACAACTTTCAAACTGATTTTTGAAGAATCAAGGAATAAACGCCACTCTTCTGTATCATGGTCATGGCCAAGCGCTTCCATTAGACTAACAACATCATTGCAATATACTAAATCATTCTTTTGTGAAAATAAATCTTGAAATTATTCTAGACGCTTTCGAAAAAAGCATACTTTTGTGCCTTTATGCAGCAGATTCCAACCTTTTAACCTAGAGCCTGAAAGTTCACTCTGTTTTTTGGATAAATCTAAATCACGTACGAGGTCGTTTAAATCTCCTTGGGTTAACAAATGAGCTTCAGATGAAGCACCTGCTTCAAAATTTTGTCATCTGACTGTTGCTCTCGTCTATCTGAATCATCGTCATTAAATATTACATTTTCAGGAGGCTGTGGCAAAGGTAAAATATCACTATGAGGAACCGGTCTCATAGCAGAAGGCAAATCTGGATATTCAACTGTATGTCTTGATTTGGATGTAATACCTGTAGTATTTTTCAAACAAAAATAACAGTCTGAAGAATGGTCTTTAGGTTCCCTCCATATCATTGGAACCGCAAAAGGCATATGACGTTCACCTTTTAATCCACCCTGTAAGACGTCTAGCACAAATTTCACAACAATGATGAGGAGTCCAAGTCTTATCTTGGTCACCTACTTTAAAGCCAAAATAACGTTGATAGCACTTTTTGATGAGCGGTGTAAAGTTTCGCCTTTGAACTTTGAAAGTTAATTCCCCACAAATGTAACAGAAAATATCAGGAATATTAATGCAACGCCTCGGCATATTGACACAGTCTAGTACGCACGATTTATAAAAGCAAATCGTTAGAGAAGAATAAAATTATAACTTCTGAAGCAAACTATTAAACAAATCGTTAGGTTCAATTTAAATATATATATTAAAACTGTTATTCAGCAAATAGTATTCCAGAGTTTATCGTTATTTTTGAGTTGAAAGCAAAACAGATTGCATTATAAAATAAACATCTTTAATTAAAATTCAATAATTTGTTATTTAAATTAATATTTATGATTCTTAAAGAGCAAAATTTAATTAATAACAAATAAAATAAAACTCTTGGCTCCACATATCAACTCTTCTTGTAAAAATAAAGCGCTAGCTAATGTAATGATGTTTACTTAAAAAATGCTTACGTAACATTTTCTGTATTATTACTGTATATACCAATTTATAGAAAAATTTTATCCTGCAAGAACTATGGGTGATGGAAAACTTCTGATTTCATTTTTGAATTCAGCATGAAAAGTTACATTAGAATCAAAATCAGGTTTTCTCCGGCAAAAAAAAAAAAAGGTTTTTTTTGTAGACCTGTTTAATTTTAAAATATTTTGAACACATGAATAAGAACATGTCTTAGCGCTTAACATAAACGCAGATTCACCCTCTACAGAAAGTTTTCCAATTTAAAAAAACTATTCTTCCGCGCTGTATCTCGCGAAATAAGCGCGCGATTAGAGTTTGTTTTATTTATTTGAAAAGGACAAACTTTAATTTCATTTTTAAAATAAATTTAATAATCGAAATTCCTAAGAATATATAAGTAATTTAGTAAAAATATTACGTTTTCAGACTTTCCGAGGAGAAATACTCTTTTACTCGAAATACTCCCTTACGAAAATGGGAAAATGGTCAAGCAAATCAAGTAAAATTTTTCAAAGGGCTTCATAATCGGTGAAGGTTTCTGCTACAAAAGGAAGATTCCTATAAAGACGATGTATTTAAATGTCAAGATAAATTCTCAAATCTGGCAAAGACTGTTCTTTGATCCATTATTAGACAATTAGAACCCCCTTTCGTATCCAAGTGCCTCAAGTTCCGTGTGGCTGCCCCAGGATTAAGGCACGAGCCTTACCTCACATTCAACACGTCAATACCTGGACGAAAAGCGGGATGGAACCGAAATTTCGTATATCCTTCTCAAGCACATCCATACATAGTTGTCTATAAAAATGCACTAGTATGCTTGATGAGTAAATATGTCCATATTATCCTGTTATATGAAAACATCGGCACAACAAAAAATAAATAAATATGGTGGATGTTTGCCCTCCGAACAAACATTATACCAGAGATGCCGGAAATGTTTGCACACACACAAAACAAATTAAACATTGATAAGAATATTTTTTTCTCAAAACTATTCAAGTATAATTAACATTTCTCGTCGTCCTATTTTTTTAAAATAAATTGTAGCGGCTCCCAAATATTAACTTTTCATATTTTCATTATAAGTTTTAATTTGTTTAATAACTATTTAATTCAAATATTAAATTAAATTATCTTTTAAATATATAATGCTCATAAAATATACTTTATTAAAATTATATGATTTAACATTACTATCATATTAATTGTTGTCATATCAATATAATAAAATAATTATACATCATTCTAAATATAAATCATAAATCATATAAAATGTAAATATTTATCTATAATTAATATTAAAAATGACATATGTCATTTTTAATATTGATTTCAACACCTGATCTTTTTATCTTTTTTTTTTCTTTCGTTTTTTAATGTGCTAAACGTATTTACGCAAGTTTGGCCTTAAATACCCATTTCTTGGTTTTTCGGGAAGCCACTGGGACCAAAACATATTTTTTGATCGCAGTGGTTCAGCCTACTCCACGCTGACGAGCGCCAAAAACGCGAAACGCGTTCGTGGATGGCTTTTCTTGATTTATCAAGAAATTGGGTTGGCCAAATATAGTTGATTTCTGTTCCACCAGATGGCGCTCTGCCTTCTGTAAAGCACATGTGCTCCTGGTCAGGTTATGTCATTTTTAATATTGATTTCAACACCTGATCTTTTTATTTTTATTTTTTATTTCGTTTTTTAATTTATCTATAATATATCAAACACATATATCTAACATTTTATAATCTAGAAATGATATTTGACCACACACACATATACAAAAAGAACATCAACATGTAGTATACAACAACTTAACCCCTTCTGATAATTTGTATTAAATAAATGTAATTAAAAGTTGATTTTACAATAAATAATTTGTTATCTGACTCCGCCTAGAATTCCATGCCGCACACAAAATGGTGAGCCGTATTTAAAATATAAACTTTAACGAACATTTGTAAGTGTAGTATTCTGTGTTTAAAATATAGAATATATCATCATCATAAACAATAATATACGATGTATAATGTAAACAACGTGTTAATGTAAAAATATAAATATAAAGTGTAATAAACAATTAGTAATAATAATTTCATCTGGTGAGTAATGTTTAATTAAATAATAACTATACAACATAAATTGGCGACGAGAATTTGAAAATATAACTGTAGCCCTAAAAAAAACAAGTATGGCAGCCAACCTGACGCCACCGTTACCCATGAATATGAATGCTAGCAATTTATTTGCGGAATATAAGCAATGGATGGAATCCTATGCCATTTTTGAAATAGCATCTGGAATTTCAAAAAAATCGGATGAAATTAAGAGAGCAACTCTATTGCATTGTTTAGGGCCAAATGTACAGCGTATATTTTTCAACTTGCCAGATGAAAAGGAAAATTATGAACAAACTAAAATGGCTTTAGATAAATATTTCACACCTCATAAAAATGTGGTCACTGAGAGATTTAAATTTAGACAAAGAGTCCAGAAAGATGATGAATCGATCTACAACTACCTAATTTCTTTAAGAGAGCTTTCTAAATCTTGTGAATTTGGGAATTTAGAAGCTGATATGATAAGAGACCAAATAATTGAAAAATGTAACAACAAAAAACTTAAAGAAAAATTGTTGGAACAAGAAAATTTGACACTGTCAAAAACCATTGATATTGCTAGAATGTTAGAAATTTCTAGAAAAGAAATTAGACTTCTTGAACCTCAAAATGATCAAACACTAAGTAGAGTTCAAAATAAACCTGAAAAGCACTATAATGCTAATAATTTCAACAAAAGTAGATTCACTAATCAAGGTACCCCATCATTTTCAGGTGCCTCAAAGCCTAAATGTTATCGCTGTGGATTAGATACACATTCAGCACAAGAATGTGGTGCTAAAAAATGACTTGTTCATATTGCAATAAATTAGGACATCTTTTTAGAGCTTGCAGGAACCGCCCAAATAAAAATAATAATAGAAACCACAAAAATTTCAATCAAACTAAAGTTAAGACCATACAAGAAGAAAATAAGACTGAAGTAGGTGAAAGTTCAGATGAATATACCTACTATACAGGTGCTGAAAATAAAGAAAAAGTGCAAATAGATGGTAGTGAAATAAATATGATAATTGAAACAGGGAGTGATAGAACTTTCATAAGTTATAATAAGATGCTTGAATTATATGGCCATAAAATTATGCCAAAATTACATGACACCACCCGAACCTTTTTTTGCCTATGGTCAAGATAGACCTCTTCCATGTTATGGTTATTTCAATGCTGTGATTTCTTGGAAAGAAAATTCAATTTCAGAAGAAATTTATGTGATTGATAAAAAAGTTGAATCTTTGTTGGGAGGCAAGGCTAGTTTTGAACTAGGTATAATTAAAAGGGTAAATCATGTAAATGAATCAATGTCTACTAATATAGAAACTCTTGTTCAAGAACATGAACATCTTTTCCATGGACTTGGAACTATAAAAGGCTATAGTCATAAAGTGACATTGAAAGACAACTATAGGCCCATTGCCCAGAGATGCCGTCGTATACCTTATGCAATGGTAGAAGCAGTAAATCAAGAGCTTGATAAGATGCTAGAGAATGGAATCATTGAAGAAGTGCATCAAGGTTCTGAATGGGTTTCTAACATAATAGTTGTTCCAAAAAGGGACAGTGAGGAAATTAGACTATGCATAGACCATCGGGAAGTGAATAAAGCAATATTGAGAGAAAGACATCCAATTCCTACAATTGACAATATGTTACATGCCCTTAAAGGTGCTAAAGTATTTGCAAAGCTGGATGCAAAAAAAGGGTTTTGGCAGGTTGACTTAGACCCTCAATCAAGACCCCTTACAACTTTCATCACGCACCGTGGCTGTTACAGATTTTGTAAAGTTCCTTTTAGTCTATATCAAGTGCTCCAGAGGCATATCAGAAAGGAATGGATTCAATTTTGCTTGATTTGAAAGGTGTAATTTGTTACTTGGACGATGTCGTAGTTTACGCCAAAGATAGACAAGAACTAGAAGAAAGGCTTAGAAAAGTCTTACAAAGATTTGATAAAGTAGGCATTAGGCTCAACAGGAATAAGTGCAAATTTGCAATGGAAGAATTGGATATTTTAGGTCACATTGTTAGTAGTGAAGGTATTAAACCTGATAATAGGAAAATAGAAGCAGTCTTAAATATTCCAATACCAAAAAATATTGAGATGTTAAGGTCATTCTTAGGAACTTGTGGGTTTTTAAGAAAATTCATACCTAATTTTTCTAAATTGGCAGAACCTTTAAATAATTTGACTAGAAAAAATGTTAGGTGGAATTGGGATTTGAAAACAAATAAAGCATTTCAGGATCTTAAAGAGTCACTAACAAAAGAGCCATGCTTGGCATATTACAACTTGAACTCACCAACTGAATTATTCACAGATGCAAGCCCTATTGGTCTTGGAGCAGTATTAATACAAACACAACAAAATGGCATTAAAAGACCCATTGCATATGCCAGCAGATCCTTAACTGATACTGAAAAATGATATTCACAAATAGAAAAAGAGACATTGGGATGTGTATGGGCAATTGAACATTTTAACACCTATATTTGGGGAAGGAAATTTGTGTTAAAAACAGATCACAAACCTCTAATCTATATGCTGAATCCTAAAAATGGAGCTGTTTTGCCTCCAAGAATTCAAAGATTGAGTTGGAGATTACAACCATATATGACTTTGAAATTGAATTCATTCAAGGAAAGCAAAATATTGCAGATATATTTTCAAGACAACCTCTTTCTAACACAAGTGATGAAAAATGGCTGGAGGACTATGTTCATAATGTCTTATCCATCACTTCTGAAGAGCTTCAAGCACTGTCTTTGAAAGAGATAAAAGTTTGTACAGAGCAAGATCCTTTGTTTCAAAAACTGAAAGATATGGTTCAAAAGGGAGTTTGGCCATATCCTTTGAATGAAGAATTCAAATGTTTTTATAAGTTTAAAGATGAACTCTCAATTTTTGATAATCTTATCTTAAAAGGAAGTAGAATTTTGCTACCTTCAAAACTAATAAAGAGAGTCTTGAGAATTGCACATGAAACACATCAAGGAATGACAAGAACCAAACAACTGTTAAGAGAAAAATATTTTTGGATAAACATGGACTTTGACATTGAAAATTTGATTAGAAACTGTCCAATTTATGTAAGGAATCAACCATTGATAAATGATCAACCATTGCAAATAGTTCCGTTACCATCAAAACCTTGGATGAAACTTGGAATTGACATAGTTGGTCCAATTGGCCATCATTATGTTTTAACAGTGATCGACTACTATTCTTCATATCCTGAAGCAATGATAATAGAAGACATTTCCAGCAAGACAATTATTAAAAAATTGATGGAGATTTTTGCAAGACATGGTAATCCACATGAAGTTGTAACAGATAATGGATTACAGTTTGTAAGTACATCAATGGAAAGATTTTTAAAAGAATGTGGAATCAGGCACATCAAAGCCTCACCCTATTCCCTAAAAAGTAATGGGAAGATAGAAAGATTCCATAGATTTCTAAAGAAACAATTTAATTCAAGTTCTGAAGAAGGGAAAGATTGGAAAGAAGAGTTATCCAGAATTTTAATGTCTTACCGAACTACTCCAAACAGATCTACAGGAAAGACTTCAGCATTCCTATTATTTTCAAGAGAAATCAAAACTAAATTAAGCTCACTTGTTAATGATGCAGAAGAAGATGAATCCAACATCAAAAAATTCAATATGGTCTACAAAGAAAAAATGAAAACATATAATTATATAATTCGGAAAGCTAGTCCTCATAATTTAGAAATTGGAAATTAAGTTTATGTGGCAAATCCAAATAATGGAAAACTTGATTCAAATTTCAGATCAGAACATCATGTCATTCTTGAAAACACTTCAATAAATTCTTTTAAATTAGTCAACACTAAAAATGGGAAAATAATTCATAGACATGCTAAACATTTGAAACATGTTCCTACTCAAGAGACCAATCAAGGCATTTCTGACTTGATTCCAGAAGAGAGCCAGGAAAATCTTAGTTCAGATTCAACAATAATTGAACACCTCAACTCTTCTGATGTACAAATACCAGATGATAATTCCTCAAACCAAGACAAGGACACTTCTTTAAACCGACCAAGTTCAAGTAGAACAGGGTCTACATTTAACCCAGTTGTTTCAGATAGACTTGATGCCGAGGCTCTTCACCAGTTGCCACCAGAGGTTTCTCCACCCTTGCCGACTACCAAGGAACCCGTGATCACCAGGAGTGGAAGAGTCGTCAAGCCATCATCAAGATAAAAAGACATGATTCCTTTCATCTAAAGGAAGGAGGGAATGTAGTATTCTGTGTTTAAAATATAGAATATATCATCATCATAAACAATAATATACGATGTATAATGTAAACAACGTGTTAATGTAAAAATATAAATATAAAGTGTAATAAACAATTAGTAATAATAATTTCATCTGGTGAGTAATGTTTAATTAAATAATAACTATACAACAGTAAGCAATCAAACAAGAATTTAAATTCGATCAAAAGTGAAAAAAAATCATAATATCGAATTATAAATATTTAAAAACACATATTAAATATTTATATTTAAAACAAAAATTATAACATATTTCGCAATATTTAAAACAACGAAAACGTATATCGTTTGGTATTTAATTAAAGGCAAATTTTCAACTTAAAAACAAAACGCTATCAAATATAATTTTAAGAAATAAATATTAAATAAATTTATATACACATTAAATTGGAAATCAAAGATATATATATGTGTGGTAATATATCCTGTCGACTTTCAATATATGTGGTATTATATCCTGTCGACTTTCAATATAGCTGTGATATTATGCTATGTCGACTTTCAATATAGTTGTGGTATTATGCTATGCTGGGAACCTTACTCTTGGGGTTGCAGATTGTTGAAGTGATGGCGCAGTCGTGATGGCTGAGTAAGAAAGGATTGCACACAAGGGAAATAAGCCAGGACACTTGATGGGGTTTGAAAATAAAAGGCAACTGGTTTGGAGGAAAGAAAGCTTGAGAAGAGCGGAGCGATTTTGACATATTAATTATCTGATCACATGGCGGTGATTGACTTAGCTATGGGATGAGCGGAGGGAGAGAGGTCCAGAGCAGATGTCACCTCGGTGGGGGCGAGTCTAAGACTGACAATTCTCGCTTCTCGATTTAACACCAAGAGTTGTCTTCTTTCCCATTGGTCGAAAGATGTCACATGACCGTTTTCTATTGGTTGACCTATTTAGGTTATGCCTCCTAATTGGCGGGACTATGTCACGTGGCCGTTGGCTATTGGTTGACCTATTTAGGTATTGTCTTCTAATTGGCCCTGCGGCTTTCTTTGGTGGAAGATACGTCCGGCCTCGTCCAGGAAATATTGGGTGTCTCTCAACTTTTATAACTTCTGCGGTCACCAGATACGTCCGGCCCTGTCAGGAAGTATTGACTGTACAAGTTATTAATAATTGTGCCCGCTTTAAGCCTACTTCCTATGTCTTGCTGCTACTTTCTGTCCTCCAGTTACCTTATTCTTTATTAAATCTTTGAAAATCATACATTGTACATGCATAGTGGGTCGGGGGTGCATACAGTTATATACAAATTATGACATATATATATATATATATAATTTATAACTTACAATTTAAAAATTATAACTTGATAAAATATTCGAATATTTTTTCTTATCAAATAAAAAAATTCAAATTCAAAATTATAATTCTGAATTTTAATAATTATAATATTGTGAAATATGAATGCATCGCCATTTGGAAAGGATGCGCGGAGGGAGGCCCGGGAGGAGCACGCGCGGATTAGGTTGTTCTTAGCTGCTTTTTGTAAACATACTGCGCTAGCTCCCGTTATTCTCTTCTTTGTAACCTTACTTTAAATAAACTATATTTAATCTCAACATCGAATTCTATTTAATTTATTCTACTCTACAAAGTGGCGGAGATCAGCTGGGTACCTAAAGAAGAAGAACGCTCTATTAGAAGAAGCAGAAGATTACAAGGACTTACCCCCGACAACACAGCGACGATGAACAACAGAAGCGAGGCGTCTACTCAGGTGAGTCCACTCTTTTGTCAGAATGTGGTGCGGAACCCTTCCATGTTCTCTGGTGAGATCAGCGAAGACCCCCAAGCCTGGCTGAAAGGTTATGAGAGAGTGGCAAGCCATAACCATTGGGACGATTCGCTCAGTCTGGCTAACGTGTACTTTTATCTACACGGTACCGCTCAACGGTGGTACGAAAATAATGAGGAAAATATCCCATCGTGGGAGATATTTAAAGACCAACTAGGATCCGTATTTGGGAAGAAAGATAACCTGCGGCGTCAAGCCGAGCAAAAGCTAAAGGTGCGAGCTCAAACGAGGGGCGAAACCACTGAATTTTATATCCAAGATGTTTTGCGACTCTGCAGGGAAGTAGATGCACAGATGCCAGAAGAAGAGAGACTATCTCATCTGATGAAGGGAGTAGCAGAGGAAGTCTACCGGTATCTTCTGCCGAGAGACATAGCGACGACGGATCAGTTTATCGCAGAGTGTCGTCGCGTTGTGGCGCTCCAAGGACGACGAGTGACAGTCTCAAAATTCGAGCGCTTGCCCAATGTTACCTCGCTCGGTGACCTGGGGGACGTGACGGATCTACAGTCTCTGATAAGACAGATCGTTAGAGAAGAAGTGCAGCGGGCCCTAGCACCGCCACGGGAAGAACCAAGAATCTCCTTCCTTGAGGAAATAGTGAAGGAGGAAGTCGACAAAGTCCTCGCTCCCATGTCGGGGATAAATACCTTCCCAATGGAATCGGCGGCGAGGTCAGCACCACGGAACTATAGAAAGAACACCTGGTATGCACCTAAGGTCGAAGCAAGTGGCTCAAGAGTCGAAGTATGGGACACCAATGAGTGGAGGAACCAGACGGCACGCCCGTATGCTTCCACTGTGGACGGCCCGGCCACGTTGTCCGCTATTGCCGCGACAGGAGGAGGTTACTTGATGAGAGAAGAGACGAAATGTACCAAGATCGGGCCAGGACAATGACGAACTCCGGACGCAACAATAACTCAAACGACGCTGATCAAAGAGTCAACACCAGACGTTATCGCAGCCCCTCCCCTTCTCCTAGACGCGGAAGTTCCCCTGGTCGCAGTGCTACAAGACGAGCCAGCCAGTCTCCTCGGCGTTTACAATCGGAAAACTAAGAGCCGCGCCCTCAAATGGAGGTGAGGCCGCTGCACAACCTATAATTCCTCCCCTGTCGACAGTCGTGAAAATGACGAACAACTACATTGACATTAAATTTGAAGGCGACACAATACGGGCTCTGGTGGATTCCGGAGCCTCCTATTCTGTTATATCCGAGCGGTTCAGAGTAGAACTGAAAAAGACGATGTTTGCTGAAACCGACGTTGTATTGAAAGTTGCTGACGATAAGGTGGTCAAATTCAAAGGACGCTGCACTTTGAAGTTGGAAAAAAATGGACATCCGGAAAACTTTGAATTCGTCGTTTTGGAAAATTGCAGTCACGATGTGATTCTAGGCTGGGATTTCTTCAAGGCGACCAACGCGGTTATCGACTGCGGTCTGGGCGAACTACAACTGGACGACCTACCAGACCTAGACGCCGAGGGTAGAGATGACGGAGTGTACGCTACCAAGACTTCGTTATCCCCGGGAGATCGTCGCAGAGGATAAGCGTCGTCAATAGATCTCTCGTAGGAATTGTTAACATGGAGGTTACCTGTTCTAAAGAACTATTCATTCGAAAAGACGTGATATTTCCTTCTTCATTGATTGAATTTGAAGAAGGAATTGGAAAAATTTGGATAACTAACGGCGGACTTCAACCTCAAATGATTCCGAAAGGAATGAACTTGGGTAGAATGTGCGATATTGAGACGGAACACGTGTGCCTCTTGAGTGTGGAGCCGGAAAGTTTTTCAAGGGAGAGAAGAGAAGATGACCACAGCGTCCACCTGTTATCTCTAATCAACCCCGATCTGCCCAAGAAAAAAAAAGAAGATTTAATGGGGCTGCTGTTGTCTTTTAAAAGAGTTTTCCTTCCCACGATGAAAAACGCAAACAAGGTACAGAACAGAGTGAAGCACAGAATTCACACCGGCGACCATCCCCCTATAAATCATCGGGTATCTAAAAGAGAGCGAGAAATAATGCAGAAGGAAGTAGATGCCATGCTTGAAAGAAAAGTAATTCAGCCATCTGAGAGTCCCTGGTCAGCCCCTGTGGTGCTGGTCAAGAAGAAAGACGGCACATGGAGATTCTGCGTGGACTTCCGGCGGCTAAATCACATCACCAAGAAAGAAGTTTATCCATTGCCCCGCATTGATGACGTTCTGGATCATCTGTCATCCGCCAGGTATTACTCGACCATGGACCTGAAGACCGGGTACTGGCAGGTGGAGGTGGACGAGCGAGACCGCGAGAAGACTGCCTTTGTTACTCCGGATGGGTTGTACGAGTTCATGGTAATGCCGTTTGGATTGTGCAACGCGCCTGCCACATTCGAAAGGATGATGCATAATGTGCTCATGGGCCTCAAGTGGAACATTTGTTTGTGCTATTTGGACGACATCGTGGTCTACTCTGTTACTTTTGAGGAACATTTAGAACGTCTGTCTAAGGTTCTGAGCTGTCTTCAACAAGCGGGGCTTACAATCAATCCGGATAAATGTCTGTTTGGATCAACAAGAATAAAAATCCTGGGTCATGTGGTAGATAAGGATGGCATACAACCCGACTCCGAAAAGGTCGAAGCCATAAAGAAGTTCCCTGTACCCAAGTCCGTCTGTGATATTCAAAGCTATTTAGGATTGTGCTCCTACTACAGAAGGTTTATCAAGAATTTCTCCAAAATCGCTGCTCCTCTACAAATTCTTCTGAAAAAAGATCAAAAGTTTATTTGGACACAAGAGCAAAAAGATTCATTCGAGTCCCTGAAGAAAACTCTGATGCAGAAGCCGGTACTAGGACATTTTAAAGAAAGTGCCATCACCAAACTTCATACCGACGCCAGTAGCTACGGCTTGGGTGCTGTTCTGGTACAGATCCAGGAGAATCAAGAAAATCTTATTGCTTATGCCTCCAGAACACTTTCCAAGGCGGAAAAGAACTACTCCACCACTGAACGAGAATGCCTAACAGTCATTTGGGCAATTGGAAAATTTCGTCCATATTTATATGGAAGGCCCTTTGAGGTTGTTTCGGACCATCATTCTTTGTGCTGGTTGGCTGGTCTGAAGGACCCTTCTGGAAGACTAGCAAGATGGGCCCTCAAACTGCAAGATTTCGACGCAACCATCACCTATAAAAGCGGGGTCAAGCACAAAGACGCGGATTGCCTATCGAGATACCCGCTGCCAGAGTCGCCTGCTCTGACGTCGCTTACATTAGTAAGAGAACAACAGAATCTAGATCCTGATATAACAAAACGAGAGATTCGAAATGAAAAACGGTCTACTCTATAAGCGGTCTACTCATTGCAAGGACCTACGACAGAATAAGAGAGAGATACTTCTGGCCGGGACTTTACAACAGTGTTCGACGTTATGTCGCCCATTGCAAGGAGTGCCAGCGAAGAAAGGGAGAAAACAAACTGCCTGCTGGAAAACTAATTCCCATTCAACCCCCGTCATTTCCGTTCCAGAAAATAGGCATGGACCTGCTTGGGTGGTTTCCCCTTTCGGACAAGGGAAATCGATGGATAATTGTATGTACAGATTATTTGACCAAATATGCAATCGCTAAAGCCCTGCCATCTGGTACGGCTGCAGAAATCGCGACTTTCATACTGGAAGAAGTAATTTTGAAGCATGGCGCTCCACGCGAAATAATAACTGACAGAGGTCGGGCTTTCATGTCTCAGATGTTCAAAGAAGTCACTTCCCGTTGCAAGATAAGCCACCTTTTCACCACGGCTTATCACCCTCAAACAAACGGATTGACAGAGAGGCTGAATAAGACCCTGGGTGACATGCTCTCCATGTATGTGGACGCCGAGCAGAGAGATTGGGACAGCGTTCTGCCGTATGTCATCTTTGCATACAACACGGCCCAACAAGGAAGTACCAGATTTTCTCCTTTCTTTTTGGTTCATGGTCGCGAGGCCGAGACCCTTCTTGATGTCCTGCTGCCTTACGAAGACGAAACATCGGATCATGACTTTGGAGGTCAGATGGTAACCAAGGCAGAAGAAGCACGGCAGCTCGCTCGGATACACATTTTGAGAGCCCAGGAGAATAACAAGTACCATTACGACCAGGTGCATCGATCTGTTGAGTACCGTGTTGGGGACCTCGTCTGGGTGTTCACCCCTGTTCGAAAGACAGGGTTCTCCGAGAAATTACTAAAGAAATACTTCGGGCCGTATAAGATAACGAGGAAGGTGTCGGAAGTGAATTATGAAGTGGAAGCTCTGGAACAAAGTTCAAGACGGAGGAGACGCAGCCAGAAGGACGTCGTCCATGTGCTCCGGATGAAGCCCTACAGAGATCCTGGCCAACAGCTGGTGACCGGAGACTACAATAGCTGGGACAGCGAGGACGCTGTCGACATCCTGGAGGGAGGGCTATTATTTATTTAAGTAACCCAGGTTCCTGGAGCGTACAGAAGTCGCCAACTACCCGGGATGTCCTTCTGACCTAAGTCTTCTTGGATTTATATACAATGCCAGTGGAAGTCCAATTAATGAGATGTCGCCAGGCAGATTTATTTCTTGGGAGATTTTCTAGGGATACTGGACATATGTTGGTGATACCTAGGAGAGTGGCTGTCTGGAATATTTGATATTGGAAGGTTGGGCAAGTGAAGAGGAGGTGGTCTACAGTTTGGTCTTCATCTTGGCAGTGGGGGCAAGTTGGGTCTTCTTTGGATACCGTTGCAAGGTCTGCCTGAATGTAGCCATGGCCGGTCAAGATTGTTGTGGAGGTAGATCCATGCTTGATGTTTCGAAGCATTTGGAGGAGTAGTTTCGGGGTAGCAGCAAATCTTCGTAGATTTCTGGTGGAGTAATCTTGGATGTAGAGGTCTGTCCACATTTTGAGGGCTATCTGTTCTTTTTTACCGCGCGCGACGCTCTTTGGGAGGGTGGTAAAGGATAGTGGCAGATTAGAATGTGCTGCAGCCTTTGCCGCCTGATCCGCCTGTTCGTTTCCTGGAATACCGCTGTGGCCTTTGATCCAGCAGAGTTGCACATTTAGTGAAAAATGCAGGTTGTAGATTATTTCCGCAATTAGTTGTGTTCTTGGGGGCCAAGACCTACATATGGCTGATAGAGCTGATTGGCAGTCTGAGGCAATGATAAAGTGTTCTTTCGGGAAGTCCATGGTGATTTTTGTTGCGTAAAGAATGGCAAGCAGTTCAGCTTGGAACTCTGAGCACTCCTGGTGGAGTTTAAGTTGTATGGTTTGTAGAGGAGGTGGTAGGATGACTCCAGCCCCAACTCCTTCTGATGATTGGGATCCGTCTGTGTAAAAGGTGGTGACATTTAGTTGTAGTGATTTGGTAAAATATATTATCTTCCGTAATGGAGGATAGGGTAAAAAGGAAGGACTTGGGCGTGATTCGTAGTGGCCCGTTTTCAAAGTTTTTAAATATTCTATGTGGGCCTTTATAGAGATATCGAGTGGAGGACAACCCGTCAATGAAATAGCTGGTATTGTCGGTGTGCATGGACCACCTCTTATTATTGCTTTCGCATATTTGTAGTGGAGACTACGTAGCTTGCGAGCCCCATTTGCGTCATATGCACGTTTTCCCCAGACACCAGAGCCATACAGTAGCGCTGGGAGAACGACTCTCTTGTAAATTTTTGTGTCCGGAACTGAAGGTTGAACCAAATTGCCCTTTTATGGTGCTAGTGAGCCTTGGGAGTATCCATCGGTATTTGAGTAAACTGTTATTGAGATGTTTAATAAATTGTATCTTTGAATCAAAGGTAATACCAAGGATTTTAATTGTTTTGTTGATTGCAATGGGCTGGTCAAGAAATCGGATGCTGTCCTTGTTCGGCCATCTTGGTTTGTTTCTGTAAAACATGCATGCTTGAATCTTGTGCGGATTTACCAACATTCCATGCCTTCTGCACCATTGTGATAAATTTTCAAGAAAGTTGTTTATTTGACATTTAGGAAGCTTTGGGGCCATCTGCACCATTAGTGTGAAATCATCTGCGAAGCCCACTAATTCGCTCTTTCTAGGTTTTTGTAAAGTAAATGTTTTTCTTGCAATCATATTGAAGAGGAAGGGACTTAAAGCCGCTCCTTGTGGGACTCCACGGAGTGACAGAATGTGAGCAGTGTGTCCCCATACGCTATAGGCCATTTTTCTATTTATTAAATAGCTGGTAATTAGTTGTAGTAATCCCTCAGGGCAGCTAACCTCTCGTAGGGCTTCAATGATAGAATACCTATGTACGGTGTCGAAGGCTCTTCTAATGTCTAGGCTGATAACTAGTGTTTTCTCCCCCTCTTCCATGTCCCTGTCTATGAATTGTTTATTGCAGCTAGGGCGTTTTCGGCCGAACGGCAAGGAACAAATCCAAATTGGAGGGGTGAAAACCAATTGTGCTGGTCTGCTAGCCATTGTAGTCGAGCCAAAATGCAGCTCAAATACCTTCGCTAGGGTGTTGAGGAGAGCAATTGGGCGGAATCTTTCCAGTGGGTTTTCTGCTGTGCTGGCCGGTTTGGGTATGAGGACTAAAAGGCCGATTTTCCAGGGTGATGGAAAATGGCCGAATCTTAAACACTTGGTAAAAAGTCCTGCAAGTAGTTTATGTAGGGGAGGACCTCCTAATTGAAGGCACTTTGCTCCAAGTCGATCAGGGCCTGGAGATTTCTTGAGTCCACAGCATTTGATGGCCCGAAGTACTTCAGCGTCGGTGAAGTCTGGCTCAATGAGGCCAGAAAACTGTATTAAGGGCCGAGGCTGAGATATTGGTGTGTCAGGCAGACAAAAGTGCTGCAAGATTTTTCACAGGTTTCCTCTGGTGTATAGGGGGTTCCGTCAGACTTTTTGAGCAGTGGTGGTCCTCTTTGGGTGCTTCGTCCTTTGGAAATATATTTGTGGACAGAGCTCCAAGCGGCTGAGGATACTTCTTGACAGAGGTTTATCCATGATAGGTGTTTGGCTCGTCTTATCTCGGCTCTCAACCTGTTGTGACATGCTCTGTAGAGCCCTTTGAAGAAGTTTCTAATGGGCGTGGATGTGCAATGCGAAAGGCGCCTTAGAGAAACTACTTCATTGCGGAGTTTTGCTAAGTCTTTATTCCACCAGGGTTTTGATGGTCTGTTGTCTTTCTTTTTCCTTTTCATGGATATGTTGCAGGCCTCTTGAAGGATTTTGGTTAGAATATGCACCACATCATCTATATCCTGGTGTGTTGTTGCGGCATGGAGACGTGAGACTGCATGTTGCAGAGAGGAGCCAAGGAATGCAGTGAAGGTGCTTTCCACACACGTCGATTCAGCCCAGGAAGTATTTTGCGCTGGGGATATTGTATCTTGGATTGTGGTGAGGATCGGTAGATGGTCTGTGAATGCCATTTCAGGGAGGCATGTTCTAGTAGCTCGGGCGGCTAGGGAACTGGAAGCCAAGGTTACATCGATGGAGGAAGACTGGTGTCCGTTACTCCAAGTGTATTGCACAGGAGCTCCCAGAAAGTGTAAGTTTGTGAGCATAGAAGATGCTTCCAGACTAGCGCCTCGAGCATCACGGACTGCACCGAGACCCCAGGTAGGGGAGTGGGCGTTGGCGTCCATGCCTAAAACACTTGGTATGGCACATGTGGTAATGATGGATTCGAGGGTCGGAAGAAAGTCATATTCTGTTGTATCATGGTGCCAGTAGGCTGAACAAACTAAGAGGGCTTGTTTGCCTAGCCAGACCTTCGCAGCAGTGATGTTTGGGTCGGAGGAATCAACCTGTACAGGATGAAGGCTGGCGCGAATAACTAATCCCGAGGGGATGTAGTTACCAGGTGGAGCAAACGTTAAAAATGTGCTATTGGGCCATCTGAAGTTTCGTGGGAGTTCCTGGAGCAGGATTACGTCTGCTTGTGTTTTGATGACCATTTGGGAAAGTTTCAGAACAGCATCTGGTGACTTTCTGAGGTTGGCCTGTAGAACTTTAAGGGGTTCAATCATATTTTCTAATCTTGGGTATTTGTGCTTTAACCAAGGGACATGCGCGGGATGTGGCTTGGTGGGTTAGTGCTTCAGATGAGGTTCCTACCTTTTTGGAGCAGTTATGACATTTTTGTGTGTTGCTTAGGCATTCATGTCCCTCGTGTCCTGTTGTACCACATTTGTAGCATATGGAGTTGGCGGCTTGGCAGGTCGATGCGCGGTGGTTGAAACCGCAGCATCTGTAACACTGCTTCAGAGAATAGCTTTTCTCATAACGGTGTATTAAGCTTGCGATGGGGATCTTGCCACGTTGTTGCAGAGTCTTGGCGGCGTCATCGTCCACTTCGACGAATACTGTGGTGCAACCTTTTAGATTGGGTTTGGGTCGATGTGCAATTCTGAAGTGTCTTTCCCCTGGTAGATTCTTGAATGATGGGTTGTTATCCAGACTTTTAAGGATTTCTTCATTTTTGGTGCTGTCTTCTACCCCAAAGATGCAGTATCTGGGGTGGATCGCTGGACGTTCCTGACAAGACACTTCGGATGGCATTGCATTGTTCAGCTTGGATGCTAGCTCAGCGGCGACATGTTTGGTTTTAGTGTGGATGACCAGCTTCCCTTTACCTTTCACTGAAGCAGCTACCTCGTTTGAGGCAAAGAGAGAAGGGTTTTTTGACTTTACTTCGCGGAGGATTTCTCGAGATTCCTTAGTAGGATTTATGGATTTAATTACGACATGGGATTCAAAGTCTCTTGCCAGGTTGTTATAGGTTGGTTTAACCTTCGAGGAGACAGGCGCTGGGGGTTTGGTCATGTCTGCTCTTTCAGCATATGAGGGTCTGGATGGTGTCTCTGCCATTGGCTTGGGGCGAGACTGTGCGAGGTTGATACCAGTGTAGGCATCCTGGAGAGCCAGCTCAGCGCAGGTCAGAGCGAAGTGAAGAGTTTTTATGAGGCTTCTGCGTAGATCTTAATTTAATTCAGCCTTGGTAGCGAGCGTATTTATTTTATTCACGCCGGTGTTAAAGGCGCAAGAAATTTGACCGAACTTGAAATCGAGATGTTTAGGGTCAGAGTCCATCTCGGAGCGATTTCGTTTCACGCCTGATGGCTTGTTACTTGACATCATATCTTTGCTCTATATTTTTTGATGGGTATATATATTCTGAGATTAAATAAGATATATAATTTTATACTGTATATGAGATTAAATACAATTAAATGTTATTATATAAAAATATAATTAGGCTTAAAAGTAATATTTACCGAAGAGCAATTTGAATTTAAATTTTGAGGAGGAAACAAATCCCTTGCATCCTTGATGGCTCGTGCGCGCGTTCTGAGGGAGGGCTATGAAATATGAATAAGGACGCGCGGATTAGGTTGTTCTTAGCTGCTTTTTGTAAACATACTGCGCTAGCTCCCGTTATTCTCTTCTTTGTAACCTTACTTTAAATAAACTATATTTAATCTCAACATAGAATTCTATTTAATTTATTCTACTCTACAATATAATCTGAATTTTAATATCTCTCTTAAGGATATAAAAAAAATTCAATACAATATAATCTCAAAATGGATTCAATTAAAGCACCCGAGTTTTGGCCAAACGATCCAGAATTGTGGTTCATAACATTGGAATCGCAATTTCTATTGAAAAGGCCAAGTCCAATTACAAATGATGACGCCAAATTTTCTTATCTAATTTCACTTTTACCTCCATCAACTGCCATAGAGGTACGTGAATTAATTATGTCATCTCCACCAGACAATAAATACGACGCGCTAAAGAAGGCCATAATTAAATGTAAAGCTGACAGCGAATTTAAAAAACTACAGCAATTGTTGACTCAAGAAGAACTTGGAGACAGACTGCCTAGCCAATTATTACGCCGTTTAAGATAATTGGTTGAGGAAAGCAAAGCCGTCAGTGACACAACATTAAAAATGCTCTGGGTGCAACGTTTACCTAAAAACATGCAAATAATTCTGACAACGCAAGAGCAAGCATCACTAAACTCTCTAGCAGATTTAGCTGATAGAGTGACGGAGCTTACTTCTGCACCATCTTCAAGTACTTCGACTTTAGAAAAGGAACTGACATCTTTGCGTGCGGAAATTTCAGCATTGAAAATTGACCTTAACAAGAAGTAGAAAGAATATCTCGTTCAAAATCCAGCAGCTCATTTTTTCTCGAAATTCTTCCACAAACAGTTATAGAAACTACAATCCAAAAGGCTCTTGGTGCTGGTATTATTTTCGATTTAAGCACCATGCAACAACAACAATCAGTAAACCCGGTGGTTACTGATTGTAGCAATAATAAAAGCCACCGTCTATTTATCACTGACTACCGCAAAAAAAAAAATAGTTTTCTCCTTGACACAGGTGCAGAGATCAGTGTCCTGCCTCCTCGTCCTGAAGATAGACGGTATGGTCCAACAAAATTTACTCTCACACCAGCAAACAATTCACCTATCAAGACTTATGGCGAAAGATTTCTTAATCTTGATCTAGGCCTTTGTAGAGATTTCAAATGGAGATTGATAATAGCAGACACAAACAAAGCCATTCTAGGAGCTGATTTCATGGAATACTTTGGAATAATTCCAGATATCAAAGGAAAGTTTATAATTGATTATTTAACGAAACTACGCAAGCGTGCATCAATTACAAATTTCAACTCACTTTCTCCGAAGTGCTCAATAAACAGCTATGAAGACAAATTTTTGAACATTCTCTCTCATTATCCCTCTCTAACTAAACCTCCGTCATATTCCAGACCAGTCAAGCATTCAGTCACTCATCATATTACCACAAAAGGACAATCAACATTCTCCAAACCAAGACGGCTGAATCCAGAATAATTTAAAATTACCAAATCAGAATTTGAGCACATGATGGAACTAGGTTTATGCAAGAGAGGAGACGGAGCATGGGCATCACCTTTACATCTAGTCCCTAAGAAAATTGTATAGACTGGAGTCCATGTGGCGACTACAGAAGACTAAATTCTGTGACCCAACCTGATTGTTACCCCATTCCGCACATTCAGGATTTCACCCAAAGCCTTCATGTTTGTACAATTTTCAGCAAAATAGATCTCGTGAAGGCGTACCACCATATTCCAATTAACAAAGAAGACATACCCAAAACGGCAATAACTATGCCATTTGGTCTATTTGAATTCACACGCATGAACTTTGGTTTAAAAAAAGCAAGGCAAACATTTCAAAGATTCATGGATGACGTAACAAAAGGTCTAGATTTTGTCTTCGTTTACATTGATGACGTTTTGAATGCCAGTAAAAATGAAAATAATCACATTCAACATCTACACACAATCTTCAAAAGACTTTCCGATCATGGATTAACAGCCAATATATCTAAAAGCGTTTTCGGAAAACCTTCACTAGAATTTCGTGGACACATCATTGACAAAAAAAGGATTAAAACCTCTTCCTGAGAAAATAAGAATCGTTAAAGATTTTCCTAAAGCTAATTCGACCCGTCAATTCCAAAGATTTATTGGTCTTGTAAATATTTATAACAGGTTCATAAGAAAATCAAGTCATATTTTAGCTCCGCTTCATTCACTTCTAAAACCTAAATCTCCCAATGCATTATTAAATGGGGGGGACTTCAGACACATTAGAAGCTTTTCAAAACATCAAAAATGCTCTTGCAGAAAACACACTTTTAAACTATCCTCAGCCCAATTCTACCTTAAGTGTATTGATTTGATGCCTCCAACGTTGCTGTTGGTGGTGTCCTCCAACAACTGAATGACACTGCATGGGAACCCATCTCTTTTTTTTTTCAAAAAAGCTTTCCCCAGCAGAAACGAAATACTCAGCATTCGACCGGGAACACCTAGCTGCATTCCTTTCTGTTAAGCATTTATCAAATTTTCTTGATGGAAAAACATTCATGCTTTTTACAGACCACAAGCCTCTAACGTATGCCTTCACATCAAAATCTGAACGTTCACCTCGTCAAGAACGTCATCTCAACTAACTTTCACAATTCTCCATGGACATACGCTATGTTAAGGGAAGTGAAAACATTGTAGCTGATACTCTTTCAAGAATTGAAATTGAAACTTTCAATCACACGAATGTTAATCTAGATCTTAATGCATTCCCTGAAATTCAAGAGAGAAAAGGACAAAGAACTAAAAACTCTCATTAATAATTCAAATTCTTCAAAAACAATCAAATTAATAAAGGAACAAGTTCCTTTCTGCAATAAATTAATATACTGCGATGTTTCTACGGGGAATCCCAGACCTTTCGTCCCTGGAAATTTCCGACGCCAAATTTTTAATTCTCTCTATGATTTGTCTCATCCAGGAATTCGTGCAACAAGAAAACTAATAACTCAAAAATACTTTTGGCCCAAAATGAATCAAACAATAAATCATTGGTCAAAGTCCTGTTTAGATAATCAGAAAAGCAAAATTCACAGGCATACAATTACAAAACACGGAATTTTTCCTCTCCCATCAACTCGCTTTGAACACGTTCATCTTGATTTAATATGCCCATTACCCCATTCTGAAAATTGTACCCACATTTTGACTGCTTTAGACAGATATTCAAAATGGCCTGAAGCCTTTCCGATTTCGGACAAAACTGCACTAAGCGTAGCAAAAGCTTGTTTTCGCGGTTGGATTTCTAGATACGGAGTTCCAGCAACAATAACTACTGACCAAGTTCGTGAATTAGAATCTCATCAGTTCAAGGATCTCACTTCACTCATAGGCACCAACAGAATACGAACAACGGTATACAACCCTGCAGCAAACGGTCTTGTCGAACGCTTGCATCGTCAAATTAAAGCTGCAATCATGGCAAGCGGAAATACTATTAATTAGATAGATGCTTTGCCTCTAGTACTGCTAGGCATCAGAACATCCTACAAAGAAGACCTGAAATGCACAACGGCAGAAATGGTTTTCGGGACAACTTTAAATCTTCGAGCTGATTTACTAACCAATTCAGAATTTAAAACCCCGATCCTTCAAATTTTGCCACTCAATTAAAAATTTATATGAGTATAATTCGACCTCAACCAATAATACAAACAAAGCAAAATAATATTTTTACTCATAAAGACTTAGACACCTGCTCACACGTCTTTATAAGAAAAGATTTTGTAAAAAGAGCATTATCTCCACCATACGAAGGTCCATTTCCAGTGGTATCAAGATCTCTTCGAAGATATTTATAGTTAAAATCAATGATCAAGACAAAGTCATTTCTGTCAACAGACTAAAGCCTGCATTCATAGAAAACACCCCTCAAAGTTTCCACGATTCTTCAATTCTGCCACCTATGTCCGACAGTGCTGAGGAAACTACACCTAAAACAAGTAGCTACATCACTCGCTATGGACGCCACGTACGTTTTCGACTTTAATTCTTCACAGGCGGGGGAGTGATGTAGCGGCTCCCAAATATAAACTTTCATATTTTCATTATAAGTTTTGATTTGTTTAATAACTATTCAATTCAAATTATAAATTAAATTATCTTTCAAATATATAATGCTCATAAAATATACTTTATTAAAATTATATGATTTAACATTACTATCATATTAATTGTTGTAATATCAATATAATAAAATAATTATACATCATTCTAAATATAACTCATAAATCATATAAAAGGTAAATATTTATCTATAATATATCAAACACATATATCTAACATTTTATAATCTAGGAAATGATATTTGACCACACACACATATACAAAAAGAACATCAACTTGTAGTATACAACAATTTAGCCCCTTCTGATAATTTGTATTGAATGAATGTAATTAAAAGTTGATTTTACAATAAATAATTTGTTATCTGACTCCGCCTAGAATTCCATGCCGCCCACAAAATGAATAACGCCATCTGTTTATTTTTCCTGAACTGACACACTGATATTATATTTTTTAATTAATTAGAAACAAATTGTTTTTTTTTTCTTTTTTTAGGAACAGGTTTTTTTATGAATCAAACATCTATTTTAAAAACATGTTTTTTATATAAATGCAATTACCTTCATCATTATATTTTCACATTCCCTTTTTGAAATCAATAATGCTCTGGGAAAGGTGTCTGAACTCGCTTTATGTGTTCGCGGAGCATGTTTTACGACACTTGGAATTTATTCCATATTTTATATGCATGGAAAATCTTTACGTAACAATTCATTATATATTTATATAAGGAATTTTCATGTAAATAGATCATTGTCAGAATTTCCCAAAACGGGTGTTGTGGTTCATTCTTTGTCACCACTAGTAAAGGTTATAAACTGGGATGATGAAAATAATGCATCGTTTTGATGCAGAAATAAAGGGAGAGATGCCTCTCTAAGTACACATTTATAACCAAATAAAGGGAGAGCTTTATTATAATTATTATTATATTTTCATATATATACATGTTGTATAAAAGTTTTATTTTAATTTAGGATTATGATTTCTAGATAAAACTACTCTGTAAAAATGACCGTCAGATGTCGCGACTTTCCATATATAAATCCATTGTTGTTATTTCTCTTGTTTCTGGTGTATGATGTTGTGCCCATACTCGTTGTATTGCCAGCTGCAACACTCTTTCTAATTGTATTTTCATTTGTTCTAATAGTTCTTATTGTAGCTTCGTTCATGCTATATGATTTTGCAACATCTTCTACTCTATCTCCCTTTCTTAAGCGATCCAAAATTTCGATTTTAGTTTCTAAATAAATAACTTTTCTTTTAACTTCTTCCTTCATTATAAGCCTATACTTTTTTTTAAATTTATGTTAATTTGGCTGTGATTAAAGTAAAATTCAGAGGGAATAAAATGCGGGTAATTTTGGAGGGAAGATTAAAAACTTTTATTTTTTAAAACATATTTTATATTATAATTTTTATTCAAATTAAAATGTTTTAATTTTTATTCATTTTAATTAAACCTATTTTAAAAAACGTGTAAAACAAATACCGTGTAAATCGGGGGATAGGTGTATATAAATTATTTGATGGCCTGATTTCTTGATGGTGAACTCTCCCAGGCGAAACCTTTATTAAAATATATCACTGTTTATTTTACTCATAATAAATTGTCATATTAAATATAAAAGAGTTTGTTTTAGTTTACTGAAGAAGGACTTGCTCGAAAGCTATACTTTATAAAATTAATAAAAAAGATTTGCGGAGACTCATACCTTTTTGTAATTTGTCGAAATTCACAAACCTGTGATAATTGAAAGAATTTACTTGTTATTTTAGAATAGGAACAACTTTTTTATATTAACATTGAGAAGCTTTACCTATTTGGCCAGCCAGATTGTGCTAAATATAACTAGCAAATCTTATCGTTAGACTATAGTCGTTACTGTAATCAAACAATTAGTTAGTTAATATATTTCATAATATTGTTACATGGAATCAAAAAGGGCGCATTACAGAATATATTGTTTCAGAACGTTCAATAAAAATGTAGAAAAATCGGAGAACAACTGATTGGCCAATCAGTAGCGATTGCGCGAGGCTTAGCGCCGGCGGCTTTCTGATTGGCTGACCAACCATGACAGTTCTGGAAATATCTACTCCGGGATATATAGGGATGGGGAACTCATGCCAAGAGGTAGAAGAACGAATCTACGTAAATAAAGTCCTAACGATCCTTTGTACCCACAGAAGTTATTCTTTGTCAACCAACAACGCAACAATTTGGTGTCAGAAGTAAGATCTTCAGTTGAAGCCTGAATAATTTATGGTTATTACGAGAACAATGGAAGAAATATTGAAAGCGATCCAAGCTATTCAAGCTCAAAATCATGAAACTCGTGAAGCTATGCAAGCTCAAAATAAAGAAACTCTTGAAGTTCTCTTCAATCTAAAAATAAAGAAACTTGTGAAACCCTAAACCAGGCTATTCAAACTCAAAATCAGGCTTCTCAAGCTCAACATCACGAGCTAAAAGAAAGCATGGGGCTCAAGTTCAAATGCTTAGAAGATGAAATCTCCTCTGTAGAAGAAGAAATAGATTCTTCAAAACAGAAACTTGCTGCTGTGGAAACGGACCATCCAAGAACTCAGGTTTTCGAGCTAGAAAATAACAATTCGTGTAGGCCTCTTGTCAAAGTTCCTACATTTGATGGACGATCATTATTTTGACATCCTTCAAAACTCAGTTCTATGTGGTTGCCCAAGCTAGCGTATGAAACGTTAGAGATAAGGCAAGCTTTTTGGTTGCTGCACTATGTGGACCTGCAGTGGAAGTTCTCCAGATTATTCCCGAAGAACTTCGTCTATACTTCAACGTCCTGTTTAACGCGTTGGAGTCCCAATATAGAGAATAACACTACCAACAGCTACATGTGGTGAAGTTCAAGAATAGACTACAAGATAAGCAAGAAATTTTGCAGGATTTGGCCAAGGAAATCTGACGCCTGGCGAAATTCGCCTTTCCAACGAGCCCATCTGAAGCACAAGACTTTATGGCCCAACAACAGTTTATTGATACCATCGGAGACCCTGAGACCTAAATTTTGCCAGACCTTCAAGTGCGGCTACTCTACAAGAAACCCTTGTCTAAGCAATGAAGCATGAAGCTGCCCAACAAGCTTCAAGAGGAAGTTATCGCGTGACTAGACAAGTTAAATTTGATAAACTAGAAAGAAAAAAGGGTCGCTGCTGGACCTGTGGAGCCCATGATCACATGTCCCCCAACTTGCCCCCGAAAAGTCAAACAGCGCAGTGATACAGGTTGCTGGAAATGTGGGAAGATGGCTACATAAGAAAAAACTGTCCATATAACTCTAAGGATAAGCCTGAAATAGAAAAGGGGATCTGCTGGACTTGTGGAGCACTTGATCAAATTTCTCCAACTTGCCCCCGAAGAGTAAAACAACGCAGTGATTCCGACTGTTGGAGATGTGGACAATATGGCCAATGAGAAGAAACTGTTCGGAAAATTCTAAAACCACCTCAACCCCTAGGGAGAACCATGGGAGTCCAAACGATAATGCAGTTGTCTTTTCAAGAAGGCCATGTGTTTTCTCAAAGTGGATATTGTGCTCGTGCTGAAGACAGATTTTGTATAAGAAAAGTTACAGTTCAAGAAAATGACGAAGTAGAAAATCAAAATTGTACTGGTCAAGCAATAAGAAAGGCTCAACGTGAAGACCGAGGTCTGTTTCCAGTGATAAATTGGAAGGAATTAGATGAAAGACCTTCCTGGGAAGATGTGGCCCCTACAGTCCTGAAACCAAAAGTCTCTGGTCCCTCTGGACTTCTTTGACCCTGCGAGATGGATTCTTATATAGGAAATGGGAGAGCGAAAATGGAAATGAGAGATGAATCCTGGAAGTTAGTGTTACCCAGATCTCATGTACCCATGGCTCTCCAGGATATGCATAGCAGTCCCACAGGAGGTCACTTTGGCATCAGAAAAACATTATACAAAGTTAGAGAATAAAATTGTTGTCCGGAAAGTCGAGATGATTTCGAAAAATGGTGCAGAAACTGTACACAATATTCAGCGAGAAAGGACCGACAATAATATCTAAAGAAAAATTGAAGATCTACAATTAAGGTGCCCCGTTTGAACGAATTGCCATTGATGTTGTGGGGCTCTTTCCAAAAGGCGACTTTAGAAATAAGTACTTCCTGGTAATAATGGATTACTTTACCAAATGGCCTGTCTCAGTCCCTATTCCAGACCAAGAGGCTTTAACTGTATCCGAGGCGCTACTGTAAGATTAGGTGTGCATTTTTGGTGTGCCAAGAATTCTGCATTCCGACCAAATAACAAATTCCGAATCAAATATTTTCCAAGAACTGTGTAGACGACTGGGCATTGAGAAAACAATAACTACACCTTTGCATCATCAATCTGATGGGATGATTGAACGTTTTATCAAGTATTTTACTCAACACCTGACCATGTTTGTCGACAAGAATCAAAGAATCCCATACTCCTGATGGCCTATCGATCAGATGAGTATGAATAGACTGGTTATAGTCCTTCTATAATGTTATTTGGCCATGAACTCCGAATGCCTTGTGATGTGCCCCTTGGTCGACCTGGAAGGAAGGATGCTGACCATTCACCAGTGGGAAAGAGAAAAGCTTCACTTTTCCAGTGAGAAAATGAAAAACAGGTACAAAATTAAGACTTCCAACAAGACTTTCAAAGAGGGTGAAATGGTATGGCTCCATTATCCTCAACAGAAGAAAGGACTTTCTCCTAAACTTCAGTATCAGTGGGAAGGACCCTACAATATCTTCAAGTGCCTCAATAATGTCATCTTTCGAATTCAGAAAACCCCGACATCTAAACCCAAAGTGGTGCGTTACAACAGGTTAGCACCTTTCAGGGGTACTGTTCCAGAACAATGGACTGTTCGGGACGATCATTCCTAAGGGGGGGGGGGGGGGGGC
>CP092864.1:162307192-162336608 GCA_030710605.1 Cordylochernes scorpioides
TTTTTGACACCAATACAGTGTGTCCAACTTTGGTCTCTGTCAGTATTTGTGCTTTAAGAACATGAGAGCACATGCGCTAGACCATTATACGTGTGCCATTGCAAAGAACCTGTTAATGATTAAAATTTCTCAGAAGCATAATAATAGAACCAACCTTAAGGTTTAACCGGTGTAGATGCATTCCTCTGTGAGTAAGGCTATTGAGAAATTCACTAGGGAGTTATTTTGCTCCTCCACATTCTCATACTCCACACTGTCAACACTAACTCATGTTTTGTAAGAAATTTCAGAGGAGAAACTATATAAATTGGTTAAAAGTGTGAATACATATATTTAAAGTGAAAAAAAAAAGATATATATAACAAATCAGAAAATAAAATTGCAAACAACACAACTATATTAAAGATAATACAACGTACAAAAGGATTGAATTTTTAATTTAAAGAACCTCTTCAAAAACTACATTTTTAGTTTATATCTACAGTATAACCTCGTTAATTCGACACACGATAATTCGACCATGTTTTGATGTCCTCACCTAGGGCCTATCATATAACAAAATGTGATTCGACACTTTCGATAATCTGACTCTTCCGATAATTTGATCATCTTAAAATTTAATTTTCGATAGTTGATTGTTGTTTGAATACAAATTTACCGAATAAAAGGTATTACAGAGGCCGGCGGCTACGCTGAAAGTGTACAAAACAAAAGTATAGGGCAGTGATAAAATAAGTGAAAAATCAAAATAATTGATAATAAATTATTTATAAGCAAATAAATAATACAAAAAAAAAATCCTTTCAGGTTAGATTCTATAGGCATTGGTGAAATTTTTAAATATATCTAAATAGAGATATAATAAGCTAACAGAGTTTACAGTTGTAAAGTTTGAAACTATCTTCTCCAAAGATACTTAACTATACTTAGCCATCTATATACCAAAGGTTTCGTTATTTTTTGCTTCACATGACCGTTTTATTTTTATTTTCCAAATATTAATAAATCTATTTATTTTTAATCTATTCGATTTCACAATCGTAGATTTTTTGCCTTCAAATGTTGCTTATCTTATTTGTTATTTATCTTATTTGTTTGTATTTATCATCATTAAATTGTTATTTTAAAACACGTTCTTTTGTTATATTGTTTTTAATTAATTTCTAATAAATATTTCGTATTTCTGATTCAATCATTACGTTTTTTTATTTATAATTACTTTATTATAATTGTAAATTTAAATTTAGGCCTATTTTTGTGTCTGGTTTTCTTTTTGCAGTCTCTTTCCTAATGTCTTTGGAATTTTTTTCTTAATTGTTGATTACTCAATTAGGATTGTAAGTATTCAAAAGAAATGTGCTACAATTAACAGAATGAAATAAAGAGGAAATATCAATGATACTTACAGATATGATTTTAATCATTTTTTTAAGTGGGATTTTTCCAATTTTTTTTCTAAGGATAATATTTTAGGTTGTGTGCTTTGAAAATTATATTAATCTTAGCTGCTATCTTGTTTCAAAACTTGATAACAGAAACCATTTAAAACATGCTGTGATATTTTTTTCTCATTCAGCCTTTTGAGCTCAAAAATCATACACTTTGGTTAGTAGCTCGTAAAATTTCTCTCTCTAAAATATTCTCTCTCTTTTCTTATTCAGCACTTTTGTCTGAACGTGTAACTGAACGCCACACACTATTTATTTATTTGGATTTGATCTTTTTGCCTTGTGTCCTTTTATATGTCGTTTTATCTGTATAATAGTTGTGTTTTCACTTTAAATATATTTATTTCAAATTTTCAACCAATGCCTATAGTTTCTCCCCCGAAATTGCTTACTAAAAATGAGTCAGTGTTTCCTCAGTGTTAACAGTTGGAGTGTGAGAATGTGGAGGAGCAAAATAACTCCTACTGAATCTCTCAATAGCCTTACTACAAGAATGCTTCCACACTTGTTAAACTCAAGATTGGTGCTATTGTTATGCTTCTGAGAAATTTGAATATTAAGCAGGGTCTTTGCAATGGAACACGTATGGTGATCCAGCGCATGTGCTCTCATATCCTTGAAGCACAAATACTGACAGAGATAAAAGTTAGACACACTGTATTGGTGTCAAAAATATATTTTTCTCCTTCATATACCAACTTTCCCTTCATTCTGAAGAGACGTCAGTTTTCACTAAGGTTGGCTTTTGCTATGAATATAAATAAGGCTTAAGGCCAAAACTTTGCTAGAGTGGGTCTCTTGCTACAAGAGCCTGTGTTTACGCATGGACAGCTCTATGTGGCTTTTCCATGTGTGCGAACTTTGGATAGCATACATGGAAAGTTGAATCCACGTATATATAAAACTGGAAATGTAGTTTTTAATGAGGTTCTTCAAATGAATTCCTTTATTAATTAGTCTATTCTACAATATAGTTTACAACTATTTTTCTGATTTTTCTCTTATCTTTTTTTTTTCCTTCATTTTGAATATTTTTATTTAAACATTTCACCAATGCCTATTGAAAGGATATTTTTTTCTATTATTTGTTTTCTAATAAACCATTTATTATAAATTATTTTGGATATTTATTCTAACTTTTTTTACCACCTTACCGATTATTCTCACTGCATATATTTCTCACTGCAATACATAAAAAAAATGTACATTTTTAATGGCCGCTGCTCGTCTCTGTAATACCTTTTTAGGGGTAAAGTTGTATTTAAATACAATCAAATCTTGAAATTTGAATTTAAAAATGGTCGAATTATCGAATTATTTATAAAACTATAAATGTAGTTTTTAATGAGGTCCTTTAAATAAATTTATTCCTTTTTATCTCCTCCTATCTGCATTATAGTTGTGTTGTTTGCAATTATATTTTCTGATTTGTTAATTTTTTTTTCACTTTAAATATATTTATTTAAACCTTTGACCAGGGTTTTTTTATCAATTATTTTGATTTTTGGTTTTCTCTTTATTTATATATTTTATCACTGCTCTATTTATTTATTTTCAAAATAGTTTTGCACTGTGCTGCACTGATTCCATTCTCATTTTGATATAAAATATATAAGATCAGACCGAGTGTATATACTTAGAAAGTATTTTTACATACCCTTTTACTTGAAATTCTGCTTCTAGAAAAGCATATTATACCCATTGCAATTTTAAAGCCAATATCTATACTCTAAATGTTTCTGCCGGACCTTCGGGTAAACCCTTGGCGTTTCCCGGGTCACTCGACTATATATATATTTCTCTATATATAAAAGTCAATGTCTGTCTGTTTCGCGATAAACTCAAAAACTACTGAACCAATTGGTACCAAATTTTGCATGTCGCTTTTTATAAACCTGAGGAAAATTATCGACTGCATTTTGATTAGTATTTTTAGCTAATTATTTTTTTCATTTGAAGAACCTTTTTTTACGCGGAGTAAATACGAGGCGAAGTAACAACACGAGGCCAATTAAGCGACCAATGAGCGTTCTGCATTTCTTTTCAAATTGCTTGCGTACTTTTTTTAAAATATCTTTTTATACTAGTGTCACTTTTTTTACAAAAGTATTGAGAGAGAAATTTATATTACTAAGTTACGGTAAGTGCACACAATGCAATTAAAAAAAAACTTTACAAAATTAGCGTTACTGTATGTAAACAATGGGTTTCGTATTTTTTATTTTTTGTTCTGGCCTTTGTTTTTTTATATATAATAAATAAAAGTTAGTCAATATGATAATTCTTAAAATTAAACAAACAATAGTCAATATGCAAAAAATACAAACTAACTTAATAAAATATTCTAATATCAAGCAATATGCAAAATCTCTCTCCTAATATTTAAATGTACATATTATTAGCATCTTAACGGCGTTTATTCGTTTTTATGTACTCCTGCAGGAAGGCAGTAATACTCGAAAGTTCGATATTGTTTTAATAAAGTGTAAAGAAACTCCTGAACTATTTTTTTGCGCGGCAGTAAATACGAGGCGAAGTGACAACACCAGGCGAATTAACCGACCAATGAGCGTTCTGCATATTTTCCAAATCGCTTGCCCAACTTTTTTTTTTTGAAATATCTTTTTATAATAGTATTTAGTATTAAGTATTGAGATAGAAATTCGTACTCGGGGGAATTCCCGGGCGAAGCCGGGTCATTCGTCTAGTATATATATATATATAATATTGTTTCAAATGTGCCGAAGAATGGATGAACTGGCAGACGTGTACGTGAGGCGAGTGTTTATGTTCTTCCCACACGCGGACAACAAGAATAAAAGGCAGGGCTAGATGTTAGCACCAATAGTGATCGGGGACAGCCCACGGGACAGAGGTAGAGGCCATGACATCAACTTTGATGTTCATCACCGAGACATGGAGGAAGAGTGTGTGAGACAGACAGGCTGAAGCGAACTACTGAGAAACACCCCTAGAACATCTGCCGACCCCCTGCCAAAACTTGTTCTGTTTTGGGGGGCTCTATAAGAATGTCCCTCGGGACCCCACATGGGCTGGGCGTTGCCTTTTTCCACCCCTCTGTCCCTGCTGCCACCAGCTGACCGCTCTCTCTTTGGATCTTTATTTTGACGTCACCAATTTTAGTTTATATACAAAAAGGGTGTACAGGTTATATTAATAAAGATATAGCATATATATACTGATGAGCCAAGCCCTCTCATTCATTAAATCATATCATTGCAGTAAGGTCTGTAGAGATTTAAAAAAGAAACGCATTGCCAGTAAATTTATTTGTGTAAAATTTTAACGATAGAGGGCAATAAAATTTAATTTACCAATATATAATGGTTATGAAAACATGTTTTGCGCGGAAGAGCTTTGCTCGATGCAATACCTTGAAATTTATATGTATGTACCTCTACAGACCTATAAGCTTATGTCCATAGTTCACTAAACACCATTTAGCTGCCTTCCATAGAAAATGCAGGGTATATAACAAAACTAGTCCAATACAATAGTAGAGCGGTCTAGAGATTAATTTGGCGAAACCGCTGAGAGGGTTCACTACTGATGAGCCAAGCCCTCTCATTCATTAAATCATATCATTGCAGTAAGGTCTGTAGAGATTTAAAAAAGAAACGCATTGCCAGTAAATTTATTTGTGTAAAATTTTAACGATAGAGGGCAATAAAATATAATTTACTAATATAGCATATATACAAAATATGGGGGTGGTAGAAAATAGAAAGTGTCATTATTATACAGTTTAAAATATACGATATATATATTTAAAATGAAAAAAAAATAATAATAAAATTGAAATTCTAGTTTTATGAATGGATTCAACTTTACGCTTATTCTATCGAAAATTGGCACTTGGTAAAAAGCCCATAGAGCTGTGCATGCGTATAAATACAGGCACATGTAGCAAGAAACCCACTCTAGCAAATGTTTGGCCTTGAGCCTTACTTATAGTCATAAGAAAAGTCAACCTTAGTGGAAATTGAAGCCTTTCAGAAGGAAGTGAAGGTTGTTATCCGAAGAAGACCAAGATATTTTTGTCCCCAATACAGTTGTGTTAAACTTTGGGCATTACAGTATTTTTGCTTCTCAAGGACTCCTGTTTGGTAATCAATTCAGTAATTTTTCATAAAGATCTAATGAGATACCAACAGTTTCCCCAGGGAAATGTAGGGCAGAGCAGTTAGGCCAAACTATAACTAGGGGGGGGGGCCCAATAATATATTAAGTAGTTACAGAAAAAAAAGCATTTGCCAAAGACATGAGCAAAGCGAAACAAATACTAGAATAGGTAAAAACATATTATTAAATGTAGCAACTCTAGCTGTGAAAAAATTATAAATCAAAAACTAACCAAGCTATATTTACAATTATAATAAAAATAAAAAAGGCATATCCTGACCAGGAGCACATGTGCTTTTTAGAAGGCAGAGCGCCATATGGTGGAACAGAAATCACCTAAACATTGATTTAGCCTGCTCCCTGATATTTGGCCAACCCAATTTCTTGATAAATCAAGAAAAGCCATCCACGAACGCGTTTCGCGCTTTTGGCGTTCGTCAGCGTGGAGTAGGCTGTACCACTGCGACCAAAAAAAATGTTGGTCCCAGAGGCTTCTTGAGAAACCAAGAAATAGGCATTTAAGGCCAAACTTGCGTAAAAACTCTTAACACATGGAAAAAACAATAGAAAAAAAAATAAAATAAGTGGGTCAGGTGTTGATATTAAAAATAAAAAAGGCATATCCTGACCAGGAGCCCATGTGCTTTTTAGAAGGCAGAGCGCCATCTGATGGAACAGAAATCAACTAAACATTGATTTAGCCTGTTCCCTGATATTTTATAAATACTATATATGTCGTAAACCCGGGTAAGCCAACAAGTGAGTTGGAAGTAGTCGGGGTTGAGTGGCAAGGAGTGAGAGTGGGAAGCCCGCACAGGACAGTAAGGATAAAGTTTGGGATCAAAAGGCGCACTCCCAGGACGTCTCAAGTGGTACCAGTACCGAGTGAAAGTTGAGGACTACCAGAAGAAAGCTCGGCGTCCAACCTGAAGCCGCGGGGGCAGGGGGAAGCCAAAACGGCGGCCACGAGGGCCGCGGTGAGATGACAACGGACCGAGTACAGAGCGGGCCTGTCAGAAATATCAACTGTAACTCTAACGTCGACCGTCGGCCAGCCTTCCCTCTTCTTCCTCCCCGGATCCCCGGGGATTGATTCTCATTGATCAGTGATTTATGTGGGTCATCCTTCCCTCCCTGGGGTCCGGTGGCAAACTGTTGTCACTTTGAGACAACTGGGAAGACTTCATACTTTATTACTTACATAAGGCAGATTGTGATATTTTAGAGCAACAGAGTGATTAAAAATGATCAATAGTGTTGCAGATCCATTGCCTTTTTTTGTGCGTGTTTTAATTATACTTTTATTTGGAGATATTGAGAGGGAGGTCTTCAAAATGTAAGAAAGCCGTGGAAGAAGACGCCCCCCTCTCCCCACACGGCGCGAGCGGCGGTGATGATGTCACGCCCATGATGCAATTTCCGCCCTCCCTCGCCCCTCTTCTCTTTGTTCTCAAGTTGTTGTCGACGCGTACTCGCGTCTTGAGATCCAAAACTCTATCTCTCTCTTTTGAAATAATTCTTTACCTATAATTTTTGTATTAATTACAAATAAATTTTCATTATTCCCAACAATCATTGAGTTGCAATAGTTTTACTTTATTTTATGCTGGTTACGCCGTCCAGTGATTCGAATTCTTTGTTTAAAGCTCGACATTTTTTTTGGCGTCCGCGGCAGGACGGTGCAACAGCATATTTTGTAACTCAACATGAATCGCCTCAAGAAAGGAAGAAGGCCCGTTCGTGGCCAAATCACAAAGCTCATCAACAGTGTTGAAACAGCCCTGAAGAAGCCTGTAGAAGAACTGGACAAGACAGACTTGAGGGTCTCAGCACTACAGCTTGAAGATTTATGTCGAGATCTTCATGAATGGGATGAGAAAGTAAATGAGGCCATGTTGGATGAAGAAGTGACTGAAGCAGAACAGGACAAAGAATATGATGAACGTCTGAGGTACGACAGACTAATCAAAAGGATGAGAGAAGAGTTAGAGAAAGTACTGAATCCAAAGAAAGGTGTGTCGCCCCAGCCTGATGAAACATCTTCGGATACGAGCAACAGTACAACCCGGAGAAGAGTTCTGCTTCCCAAGAGAAAACTCCCAGAGTTTGTAGGTGATGTACGGGAATAAATCACGTTCTGGTCAAGGTTTGAAGACACCTACAACGACGAGGATCTCTCAGGCTCAGATAAGTACCAATATCTAGTAGGCTGCATATTGGAAAATTCCGAAGCTCAGCAACTTGTTTTAAGTTATCCTGTCTCAGGAAAGAATTATGCTTCGATTATCAAATATCTTAAAGAAAGATTTGGGCGAGATAACATGTTAATCAAGGTCTACGTTCGAGATCTATTGTAGTTGGTCATTCGAAGTGCACAAGAAAGAAAGGTCAACTTTAAAGATCTTGTGACAAAGTTGAACTCTCAAATTAGGCATTTAAGTATGATTGGTGTAACTACGGACAAGTGTGCCGATATATTGTATCCAGTAGTTGAAACATGTCTACCAGAGGATGTCCTTAACTTATGGCAGCGCAGCAGCGAACCGTAAGACCTAGAAAGCTTGAACAAATTTCTTCGTCGTGAGGTCAATCATACTAAGGATAGAGAAATGGCCTACAATAAGCATTCAGATTCCTTAGCTCAGCCTACACCAGGGAAGATAGAAACGAAGAAAAGAAGTTTCAATGCAAGGCGTGAAATTGCTACAACCTCTGGATTTATGCATTCCAACATCTCACCAACACTGCGTGAGAAATTTAAGTGCATTTTCTGCGACAATGGTCATCCAAGTCAAGACTGTCGAAAAGGAATGAAAATGGGCATGGACCAGAAAAATGAGAAAATCAAGAGCTACAAGAGATGTCTTAAATGTCTGCTTCTAGGCCACAGAAGCAGGCAATGCAGAAAGAAAGTGTGCTGTGATTTCTGCAAGAGGGATGGCATTATGCCATCATGTGTAGAGGTGTACATCATGCTGAAACTGAAAGAAAGAGTCCACAACGACCACAGAATTCAACGAAAACTCCAGGTTCGAGTGATGTAGCTATGGTGAACGAGATGTCCAACTGTGTAAGCACCAAAGCATGCCATGAAACATTATTAGTGAAAGTTTTAGGGTCCTAAAGGTAGCAAAGTGGTACGGGCAGTAATTGATAGTGGATCATCCCAATCGTACATTTTGGAACACATTGTAAAGGATTTGGGTGTTCCTATCATGGGATAAGAAGAGCTTGATCATGAAATATTTGGTGGGATCAGGTATACTGATCGACAGCGGATCTACTGCCTGACTCTATCGAGTATTGAGAATGATAGATGCATTTCATGTCCGGCATCGGCCACTAATCAAATAGCCAGATGCATAAGAAAGCCTACATTTGGTTCATGGGCCCGCGAACTTGCGTCAAAGAAGATACAGCTCTCAGCATTTAAAGCCGAAAGTGATGTGGTAGAGCTTCTCCTCTGTGCAGACAAAAACCCAAAAATAGCTACAGCCAATATGATGAGATTATCGGATGATCTTATTGCTTGAGAAACATTGCTGGGTTGGGTAGTTCAAGGCAAAACGGAAGGAAAATTCCCAGATAAAAATTCTAACCAGGTTCATAACAGTATGCTGATCTCATCTTTAATGACACAAGAAATAAAGGTTTCCGATTTAGGATCTCTGTAAAATATTGGAGGCATGGATGACGGGCAAGCAGAGTCAAAGAAAGAGACAGATCAGGCTATTATGGATAATTTTCGGACTGAAACAAAGCGATTGGAATCTGGTAGATACGAGGTGCACCTTCCATGGATGGAACCAGCCCAGAAGCCGAAAGAAAATAAAAGCCATGCCGAGAAAAGACTCCGGAAGATGACAGAGGATCTAAAGAAAAGAGGCTTTTGTCAGCATTACAACAAGATATTTGAAGAATGGGAGGAAAATAGGATCATTGAAAGAATCCAGACAGTTCAATATGATACATTAGGATACTTTCTACCACACCGAGCAGCAGTGAAATCTGATAGCAGCACGACACCAGTACGACCGGCTTTTGGTGCTTCCTGTAAGACAAAGGGTGGATGGTCTCTGAATGATTGTTTGGCAAAGGGACCCAACTTATTGGAGCTCATTCCAGATATCATGCTAAGATTTCGACTCAATAAAATCAGCATAGTATCAGACATAGAAAAGGCTTTCCTCCAAATATCAGTGGTAAAAGAAGACAGACAATATTTGAGATTTTTATGGTGGGAGGACGGCAAGCAAGAGAATCTTCGGATTTATCAACACAAGAGAGTGGTGTTCGGAGTAACATCGAGTCCTTTCCTCCTAGCTGCTACATTGAAGTTACATTTGGAGCAATATGAAAATGAAAGAGAAGTAATCCCATTGCTAAAATGTATGTACATGGACAACTGCGTCAATAGTGTTACTTCGTTAGAAGAGGCGCAAGTATTTCAACAGCAGTCTATTGACCTGTTCAGCCCAGCAGGATTCAATCTAAGAGAGTGGAAGATGGGAGGCCCCGGCATAGTTAACAGTGAGAATATTTCTGTGCTAGGTATGAAATGGGACACAGCCGATGACACTTTGACAATTTCGGATAAGCTAATGATGACTCCAACCTACAAGTCATTGGATCAAGGGAATGATGCCGAAATAGATAATCAGACTCATAAATTGACCAAGAGGATTATGTTATCGGAGGCCCATGCGGTGTTTGACCCTCTTGGATTGTTTTCTCCATTCACCATAGTGCCGAAGATCATCCTACAACAGTGTTGGAAGTCTGAGTTGAAATGGGATCAGCCGGTCCCAGAGGACATTGCGAAGAAGTTTGTGGAATGGCAGAGTCAAATTCCCGAATGGTTGTCTGTCAGGATTCCAAGGTGGGTTATGAGAGATGGGTTTGAACAGCTATCACTGCCTGTGTTTTGTGATGCGAGTCAAGATGCCTATGCAATCTGCATTTACTTAAGAACAGTGAAAAATGAAGAAATAAATGTACAACTCGTCGCATCAAAGGCAAGAGTAGCTCTCAAAAAGAAACTTACTATTCCGAGATTAGAATTAATGTCATGCCTCATCGGATCCAGATTGACTAAGCAAGTCATGAAGATTATATCGGAATCAATTGCAATACCAGAGACCAATATTTAGTTTTTGACGGACTCCTCAACTGCACTTCGTTGGATTCAAAATCAGAAACCGTGGGCAACATTTGTCAGAAACAGAGTCAACGAAATCTATTTTATTTCGAAGAAAGAGAATTGGCATAATGTGTCAGGGGTAAACAATCCAGCTGACCTTCCATCATGTGGGAGCAGTGTGAAGAAATTGATAAAGCATAAATGGTGGGAGGAACCCTCTTTTCTCTGGATTGAAGAACCAAGCTGAAATCAATTTGATTCGATTTTTGATGAAGAAGAAATCAATAAGGAATTGAAAAAGACAGTAAACATCGCCGTCAACAGCACGAAAGATAATTTCACGGACAAACTTGAGAGGTATGGAGATTATCATCGTATAGTACGGTTTGTCGCTTATTTACTGCGTTTAAAAAGGAAGACCGTCTCAGATAAATCGCGACCCGGACAACATGATAAGATGTCAAATGAAATCTCTGTAGAAGAATTTGAAGAAGCCGAAAAGGTAGTATTACGGCATATCCAACTAATAAGTTTTGGGAGAGATGACAAGCGAATAAACAAGCTCAACGCTTTTACAGATGAATATGGACTATATCGAATCAAGAGTCAACTGTATTGTGGAGAAGATGACTATGATACAAGATGCCCAATAGTTATTCCGGGTGAAAACCAAGTAGTCAAGCTTTTGATTCGAAAAGAGCACGAGGTGATGTCCCAAGCCGGGATTCAAACAACTCAACAACTGGTGAGACGCCGTTTTTGGATTCTAAAAGGCAAGAGAACCATAAGAAGTATCATCTCTGCATGTGCTATGTGTTGTCGTTACAATTCCAAGAGAGTCCAGACTGAGAGCATTCCGATTCCGGCAATCAGGATTGGATCAACACCAGCATTTGGAGTGATCGGTGTGGATCTATCTGGACCTTCGACTGAGACAGGTGGAAAGAAAATATGGGTAGTGTTGTACACCTGTGCTGTGTACAGAGCTGTACATTTGGAGCTCACAAAAACAGTGTCTACCGAGAGATTTCTTGACACTTTTCGAAGATTTGTTGCAAGACATGGTAGACCGAGCATTGTGTATTCTGACAATGGTCTCAATTTTGTCGGATGCAATAACTTATTCAAGAAGGTTAATTGGAATGATCTCCTGCGTTATACCGTACAACGTATTAAGTGGAATTTCAACCCCCCAACAGCAGCATTTTGGGGAGGATGGTGGGAACGCCTTGTGGGTCTCATGAAGCAACTGATCCGAAAAGTATTGGGAGACAAAACAGTTTCATATGAAGAACTACAGACTGTGATATGTGAAGTGGAGTCAGCAATGAATTCGAGACCTTTGAAAGCGATTAGTGAAGAATCTGGCTTGGTACCTATAACACCTGCCACATTCATGTGTGACAACGCATCATGCTTATTTGTACCTGAAGCGGACATTGTTGACTCAAAGTTCCTCAAAGAAAGTCATGGAAAAGTACAAAAGTTACGCGTGACAATTCGACAAAGGTTTAGAAAAGAGTACTTAGGGTTTCTGCGACAAAAAACTAGAAACAAGACAAAGTCAATTAAAGAAGGTGATGTTGTACTCATGGAGGTCGATAACAAAAAGCGAACAGTATGGCCAATCGGAGTTATTGAGAAGACCTACCCGGGAAAAGATGGCATCGTTAGAGTCGCTATGATAAAAACTAAACGTTGCATTTTTTTGCGGCCGGTTCAACGATTGTTCTTTCTTGAATCCAGCGAAAACTATTCCAAAGGAGATTTAGGAAAAGGACGTGATCTAGAGAAATAGAAGAATATAAATCTTGACACACCAAGTATATCGTAACGGAGCATCCGAGGGAAAGATTCACCTGTTATAACAAGATCAGGAAGAATCATTGAGCCGCCTGACAGATATTGATTATAGTGAATCCTGAAGAATAATTACTTTATAATTATTGGTGGGAGTATGTTGCAGATCCGTCTTTTTTTTGTGTGTGTTTTAATTATCATTTTATTTGGAAATCCCTCCCTCGCCCCTCTTCTCTTTGTTCTCAAGTTGTTGTCGACGAGTACTCGCGCCTAGAGATCCAAAACTCTATCTCTCTCTCTTTTGAAATAATTCTTTACCTATAATTTTTGTATTAATTATAAATAAATTTTCATTCTTCCCAACAATCATTGATTTGTAATAGTTTTACTTTATTTTATGCTGGTTATGCCGTCCAGTGATTCGAATTCTTTGTTTAAAGCTCGACAAATAGTGTTACAATTTATATGGATTTATACTAATTTAACTATGGCCTGTTCTATGGTACAAAAATAATAAAGATTTAAGTTATATTAATAAAGTTATGATTTATTACACGAAATATGTGGTGAAGGCAGATGGGACAGAATTAATGGTTATTAATATGGTACAAGCTTGAGTAAGGACTAACAAATTATATAGCTTTGTTTAAATTACGATTTATATATAAATTATAATAAAGTACTGACATATATAAAACACTCAATCACTCTAGATGTTATCTAAAACCAAAAGAACGTGTTTTAAAATAAACAATTCGATGATGATAAATAACTAATAAGATAAATAACAAATAAGATAAGATAAGCAACATTTGAAGGCAAATAAAACGTTCATGTGAAGCAAAAAAATAATAACGAAAATTTTGGCGGATCTTGTCGATTGGGAGAAACAATTTCCAACGGGGTAAAACAACGACAGGTTCCACCAAGGTGGAACCTACGAGAAAGATGCCGATTGTTTCCGAAGCGTTAAGTCAGGAAGCCAAGAGGGGTATCGGCTGCAAAGCCATACCTCCTTCAACGTCACATGTCCAAGTACAAGAATGTACGATGACTCGGCAGAAACAGGCGGCGTTAAGAGCCAGGTAGGAGGTGAGACACTAAGACCAATGTGTCTAGCGTTCAGCAGTTGGGGCTGGAGAGCGAAAAACTCAACTTCACCAACAATTACTTAATGGACAAGCTATTGGCCATTTAAAACACCCCTCAGAGACAGGCCACCTTGACCACCTGCTAATGGCTTTGACGGGGATCTGTTCAAGAAGATTTCTCAGCAGCTTGAGTGAATTTCCGAGTTGCGACCTTGAACAAGCGCAGAATCGCCGCTCTTCGCATGAGATCGACATCTGCTTCCTGTTCATCGGCGTAGATCTTATGACCTAGAAATATTTATAAATTCTTCATAACCGTCCGGGTATTCTCTATGACGTGTGTCAATCCCACATCTTATGCTCCTGGAGGGCCGCGCCGCCAGTTCTAGACCATCTTAGCTTTGAGCCGGGAAGAAAGTGCATTTCTCTTCGGTGACCTGAACATCGCCGAGGAGTCGGCGAATGACCTGGCATCCAGTTCAACAGAAGCCCTCGCGGAACTCCTTGGCCAAGCCACCTTGTCGACCTCGCCATCTTTCTCTATGTTTAACTGGAGCACACTAGGGTTTCTACTATCGGAAGCCGGTTCGACGCGCGTCGTCTGTACAGAATGTCCAGTCCCTAAAATAGATTTGCAAAATAAGTCCCTCAGTTTCAAAAAACATCCTTTACCTTCGGGTAAAACCTCATGGTTCGAAGTCTCTACTTCTAAAATACGACCATGTGGTAACCGAAGGTATCTCGCTGTGGTGTGTGGTAACCGAGAGCGGCAAACCTGTAGTAACCGAGAGGGATAGGCAGCGCGTGGAGAGTTTTCCAGTACCTCTCTGCCCCTTGAGAGACCTTCAACAGTTCTCACAGAGTCGTGGTCGAGGCAGAGTGCAGAGTTTGGGAATGTCCATACACAAAAAACGAAGACACAGTTGCACTAGGAAAGTTCCGTGAACAGAAAAAAGTTGAGCTAGGAGCGAAAGATGGAGAGATAAGAAGTTTTCTTACTGATCTACGGCATGGTCGAGCATCAGAAGATGAAGTGACGAGGGCTCCCGCTGATGGTGAAGTGACTATATTTTCGCCAAGGGCGGAGGTCTTATAAATCTTTGCCGAGAGAGGAAGTATTGAATTTCAGCGGATGCAACAAGAGCGTGGGTCGGATTTTTAATTTTACACTTGCGCCGCTCTGACAGTTTCCTATCTTTAGACTTTGTTGTGGAACTGCTACATCTCGATTTTAGACGTTTTTGGACTTCTATCTCAATCTCTTGCTTCAGCTCAACTCTTAACCTATTACAGAGTTTTATTTATTTATCCTCAGTTTGTCCAAAGTACATTACATATGAGGATGTAATGACACATGTCAATCATGCGTATAATCATTTACAGATGTGTTTCTATTATACAACATGAAAATCTTGTTACAAGTGTTATACAATATAAGGTTGTTGGGTCAAATTACCATAGATGGGCCCCGAGAGTGAAAGGGTTTATTTTGTTTGATTTAAAAAAATATTGATGATTTAAAAAAATAATGATAAAATAAAATTTGGCATTATAAGAGATTATTGGTGGGCGTTGGAAAGGGTTAGGAGTTAAAGAACATGCAATTGTTAGGAGTGCACATGTAAACCAAATACTTAGATCCAGGTGCAAAGCGAGGATTTAGACTTGAGCGTCTTCCTAGGCAATGTTTCACTTGCGATCCTGTATAAGGGTTACAGTGCTTTGTCACAATTTTAGGGTTATTGGGTTATAAAGTTGTTGCAGAAAGGTTTTTGATTAATATGGTTGTGGAAGGGGTGAAATAGAGCCATGCGATAAGTAGAATTGTAGCGACAGTATGTGATCTGACTTGACTTGAAATCAAACGGTGATTTTGGTCCGCTAGAGCTAAAAAAAAAAAGTTGAAAGTTGACAAAAGTGAACGCTTTGTGCATGCTTTGGTGATTGTGCTCTGCGGATGATTGAAATTAACTCTTGAAGAGTGTTCAGGCCAGAAGTTGGGATTTTTAAATCTGGAGAACTGTGTTCAAAGAGTTTTTTTTTTTTTTAATAACGAAATCAGAAAAAAAAATTGCCAAGCAGTGCTGTAGTTTTTATACGATGGTTTAAAGCAATGGCTGAAATAGATAGTGATGTAAAGTATAGGGAAGTGGTTAGAGAATATGATTGTTGTAAACGATTGTTGTAGATGCCCGATAGTTGATGATAAACATTGTCATATAATAAGCTATTTAAACAAATATAAAATACTAGGCGAATGACCCGGCTTCGCCCGAGAAATCCCTTGGGTGCAATTTCCTTCATACTAAAAGTATATCAATAATAAATATTAGAAGTGCCATAGAATAGCAATACAGAAGTAACACATAAACTACAGGAAAAAAGTGTGTGTGATGGCAAAAATTGTATTATATTAGTGTTTAGGTATTTGATTTAATTAATATAGTTGATATAATAATATATATTTATATTATATATAATACTAGCGGATGTGCCCGGCTTCGCCCGGGTTTTACCTGAGTGAATGTTTGTCTAACGAACATTTGTTAAAACAATTCTCTATAAACTTATAAAACGTACTCGGCTTCGCCCGGGGTTTTACCCGAGTAAAGGTTTGTCTAGCGAACATTTGTTAAAACAATTCTCTAAAAACTTATTTTAAAAAAATATATAAATTTTGATAATTTGAAACTCGTAAATTTGAATCTCTCGATAAAGTGAACATTTTTTCCCGGTCCCTGTGTGCCGTGTCATCCTGAATTTTGTCTTTCCTAATTTTCTACATTAGAAAATCATAGTTTTATCTAGTGAACATTTTTTCCCGTGTCACATTGCCGTGTCACATTGCCTTTATTCTTCATTGTTGGCTTTTTATCTTAAATTTATTCTTCATTGTTGGCTTTTTATATTACATTTACTCTTTATTGTTGGCTTTTTATCTTACATTCATTCTTCATTGTTGGCTTTTTATATCATATTTACACTTCATTGTTGGCTTTTTATATTATATTCTGACCAAAATCTATCTGTGAACTTCACACAGTGAACTTCACACAGACAGAATAAGGCAATTATATAAGTAGATTTACTCTTCTTTGTTGGCTTTTTATCTTACATTCATTCTTCATTGTTGGCTTTTTATATTACATTTACTATTCATTGTTGGCTTTTTATCTTACATTCACTCTTCATTGTTGGCTTTTTATCTTACATTCATTCTTCATTGTTGGCTTTTTATATTACATTCACTCTTCATTGTTGGCTTTTTATCTTACATTCATTCTTCATTGTTGGCTTTTTATCTTACATTCACTCTTCATTGTTGGCTTTTTATATTATATTTTTAGATTGAGATTATTAGCTAGTATGTAAAAATATTAACTCTGTTGAAATTTAATTTTGTATTTATATATAAATAAAATTAACTCTGTTGATTTTTTTGTATTTAATCGATAACAGCGAAGTTACGCATGTTAATGTTAGGGAAAAATATTTTGACGTTAAGCAAAACCTGCTCCATCTCGTTTTACATAAATGTTGAAAATTTGGTCGAAATTGATGCATTGTAACGAAAGTTTTTAGTGATGTCCTCTTATTAAATTTGCATTTTATTAATATAGATAAATAAGTTTTAAAAATTGTAAAAAAAAAATAATAATTATGCATCGGCCGGGAATCGAACCCGGGCCGCCCGCGTGGCAGGCGAGCATTCTACCACTGAACCACCGATGCTTAAAAAAGGCCATATTTAGGTATTCATTCCATTCCGGATTAGTCCGCGTAAAAAAAGTTCTTCAAATGAAAAAAAAGAAATAGCCAAAAATACTAATCAAAATGCAGCCGAAAATTTTCCTCAGGTTTATAAAAAGCGACATGCAAAATTTGGTACCAATTGGTTCAGTAGTTTTTGAGTTTATCGCGAGACAGACAGACATTGACTTTTATATATAGAAAGATAGTGAATAAAAATATAGAAATATGATTGCTGGTAAAAAAAAGTGTAAGTGGACAAAATCAAACATGTAATATATAAAATATATGATATTTAAGAATTAAAAATGATTTTGGAAACAATTAAATGTTTTGCAATACTAAAATAATATCATGAAAAATAAAAGTAAATTTGATTCAATTTTTTTTTTCGAAAATATTGTTAGAATGAAAAGTTGATTTTATAATTGAAAGGTAAAATAAAAAATTAAAATTTGAAGATTTTATACAAAAAATTGAATGTAATTAAAGATTATTATAGTGATTAGATAAGTTGGATAGGAGAATTGGACAAAACTTATATTTTGAAGAGAAGTTACAACTGTGGTGTGTAGGTTGTTCAAATCGAAAGTTCAGAAGAGCTAATTGATGGCTGGGTTGGTTAATAAAATGTTCTATTGTGTTATCAAAATGTAAAATGTTTAATATGTGAAGTGTGGTGTGGTTGAGTTTGTTAAATTTGTGAGAAAACATAAATGGTTAGTGTAAAACATGTATTTAAAAAAATGGCGATCATGAAGTTAGCGGTCAAGATGATTGCTTGAGGGAGGACGTTGGACGGGGAATATGTACTGAAATAGTAGCGACTTGGGGAAGTGACGTCATAAAGGGCGTTCACTTCCTGTTTTTCACGGGAAACGCCGGGGTTCTATTTCTGGGATGGTCACTGGTGCGGGGTGTTCGTTAGATTTGTCATTTAGTTGAAACTAGCTTTCTCTCTCTTCTTTTTTTGAGGTTGGCAATTTTCTGTTATAATTGAAAGATATGGTTTTCTCGGTGTTCGTAAATGGTTGTGTTTCGAAGTTAGTTTAGACTTAGTAAAAATGTTATTCGATTATTTCAGGCTAGATGTGAGTGAAGGATATGAATTTCGACGTGGACACGCTTTGAGGTGAGATGTATCACAGGCGTGAAGGCGTCTTTATGGCCTGTTGAGTGAGAAAAGGTTTGTTGTGTCGCCGTGTGACACTTGTGAAGTGAATTGAATGGAAAGGTGCCACGTGAAGTCATAGTTCGGTACAGAATCTAACCTATTTCAACATGAATAACAAGTTTATTAAAGTCATGGGTGGTGGAAAGAACACATATCGATAATTTTTAGATTGTTAGTGAATGTGACACGTTTAATGGGAAAATGTTCAGTGTGCGTTTAGAGTGGCGACGTTATGGAGCTCGTGTGGCTCGAGATTAAATTTGTTTGTCAAGTCGCGCGCTAATAATGGTTGCCAATTGGAGATAGTGATGTGAGGGTGTTGTAACGTTTGTTGAGAGAGATTTGTTGATCATTAAATATGCATGTAAAAGGAAAGTATGAGGGAGTGTATTTATCCTCGAATATTAACGATTGTAATAGGTTTGGCCGGCGGTGACCTAATTTAGCTACTGGCGGAGAATGGACGTATCTTTATTTTTAACTTGTTTTGGGGAGATATGTTATGATTTTGAGATATTGCCTCTCAGGAGAGTACTCACAGGAGATTTCTGAAATTAAGACATGTGTTTTACACCTATGTTAATTTATATTTGAAAATTTCTTTTTTTTTTTAATCTTATCATTGATTATGGTAGCGCGAAAATTATCCTTGTAAAAGGGAAATGGTGTGATGACAAATAATTTGAATTGGGACGCCTACTTAAAATGGTGAATATGACAATTATTTTTGAAAATGTTTAAGTATTTGATTGAGAGATGGGTGTTTGGTATAAAGATAAAATATTAATAAAAACAAAAATAAGTTCAGAATTATGATATGATGAGATTTTTTAAAAATAATAATAATAATGATTTTTTTCAAGTTGTAGATTTGGATAGTACCATTTCAGTTAAATTTTAGAAAGACATGTAAAATTAGTAAATTGGTAAAAATCCGTGATGGGCGAAATTTTTTTTGAAAGTAAAATTGAAAGTAATAAATTGAAATTTAGAATCTGATTGAAAATTGAAATAAATTTGATAAATGATAATGTGAAAGTTTTAAAATTTGAATTAAAAATAGTATAAAAAAAGGTTAAAATTGGATTTAAAATTATTAAGGTGAAAATAAACACATTTATGGGGATTCAAGTTGTGAACTTGTGGAGAAAGTTATGTAAGATTTTAAAACTTAGTTTTGATGATAGTTCAGTGAGGAGACTTGATCTTTGTTTGTCTGACGTCGAAGGCGCTCCATGTAGGGCTTGTAGAAGCTTGTAGCTTCTGTAAAGTTGATCGCAGCCTGTCGCTTTGATCATTGTCTCGATGTCAGGCCGAAGGTGGGGAACTTGTCACCGGGTTTGCGTCATTCTGCTCCTCGATTTCCATGATTTGCGGGAATTTCGACTATGTCGTTGGGGTGGTCAGCTTGCTCCTGGCGCTGGCGATCTGTGTTAGCGGGTCTGCGAAGGTCCCTTGGTGAGGCGTTTGCTCTTTGAATATCTCTCGTTGGGGGAGAGATTGCTTGGTCGTTTCTTTGGAATGGCTGGTTTGTTCTTCCATCTTCGCTCTTTCTCGCATCTATCTGGACAGGCTTCTTACCTCTTCGTTGTGGTCATCCTTCGTTGGTCATCCTGTCGGCTAAATCTGTGATGAGTGTCCTGTCGACTAAAATTATGTTGAGGTATCCAGTCGACTTAAACTGTGGTGTGTTATCCTTTCGACTCTAGCTATATTGTGTTGACCGAGAGAAACAGTTAGGATGGGGAGTTTTCCAGTACCTTTCTGCACCTTGGGAGACTTTTACCAGTCCTCACAGAGTACAGGCAGTCGTGTTCGAGGCTGAGTGGAAAGCTCTGGAATGTCCATACACAAAAAACGAAGACACATTTATACTAGGAAAGTTCCGTGAACAGATAAAAGTTGAGCTAGGAGCGAAAGATGGAGAGATAAGAAGTTTTCTTACTGATCTACGGCATGGTCGAGCATCAGAAGATGAAGTGACGAGGGCTCCCGCTGATGTTGAAGTGACTATTTTTTCGGCAAGGGCGGATGTCTTATATATCTTTGCCGAGAGAGAAAGTATCGAATTTCAGCGGATGCAACAAAAGCGTGGGTTGGATTTTAAATTGTACACTGGCGCCGCTCTGACAGTTTCCTATCCTTAGACTTTGTTGTGGGGCTGCTACATCTCGATTTTAGACGTTTTTGAACTTCTATCTCAATCTCTTGCTTCAGCTCAACTTTTAATCTATTACAGAGTTTTATTTATTCATCCTCAGTTTGTACAAAGTACATTACATATGATGATGTAATGACACATGTCAATCATGCGTTTAATCATTTACAGATGTGTTTCTATTATACAACATGAAAATCTTGTTATAAGTATTATACAATATAAGGTTGCTGGGTCAAATTACCATAACCATATATCCCAGAAGAGTTCAGGATGACTATTTTCAAATCGATTCATGAACTGTTTCATTCTGGAATAAAGACTACGGTCAAAGAAGTTGCATCCCGCTATATATGGTTCAACATGAAAAGAGACATAAGGAATTGGGATAAAACATGCCTAGGTTGCCAGAAAAGTAAAGTTACTCGCCACACAAAAGCCGAATATGGCAAATTCTAACTTCCAGATGACCGGTTTGGAACAGTCCACATCGACTTGATTGAACCCTGCCACCATCAGAAGGGAAAACCTATTGTCTGACATGCATAGACCGTTTCACTAATTGGGTAGAAGTTGTACCATTGGAAGACATTAAAACCGAAACTATAATCATATTCTTCTACAGATATTGGTTTGGTCGATATGGAACTCCATGCTACCTGATTACCGATCGTGGCATGCAAATTATGTCCCAACAACTGAAGGAATTTGCTACGATGTGTGGAATACAATTGAAGCATACTACATCATACCATTCCCAAAGTAATGGCAAAGTAGAAAGGTTTTATCGAACTTTGAAAACAGCCATAAGTGCTCATAACCACACCAAATGGACAGAATGTCTGCCTACAGTTCTTTTAGGGCTAAGATCTTCAATCCACGGCACTTCTGATTACTCCATAGCACAGATGGAATTTGGCACGACTATCAGACTTCCAGGTGAAATTTTCAACAATTCAAATAATACAAAAGAAAAAGGAAGGCTGATCTCAGATTTACAAAGATATATGGTATCCCTTAAACCATTTAAGTCGAAAACGAACAGAAATCCAAACGTCTTTATGCACAAAGATTTGAAAAGTTGCTCTCACGTATTTATCAGAAAAGATAGAGTGAGAAGACCTCTAGAACCAGTTTATGAAGGACCATTCAAAGTTTTATAGAGGTCTGATAAATATTTTACAGTCCTGATTAAAGACAAAAATCACAATATATCCATAGACCGTCTAAAGCCAGCCTATATCCTGGAGGACTCTAATAATACACATCCCAGCCAGCTACCAGACCCCCAGACAGTCCTGCTACGAGAATGCCAGCAGCCACAGTCGAGCCAAGCCCAGACCCGAATAGTTCACTTCGAGAAGGCGCCGAAAAGAATCCGGAGCGGCAGAACTATTTTTACTCCACAAAGATTTGTACAGGACGTGACCATGGTCACAGGAGGGGGACTGAATGTAAAATAAATAGTTTATAAAACTGTACATAGATGGCGCTGTTAGGACAAACCTTAGCTAATTGTATATTATACCTTTCATTCCCAAACCTTTTTATGTTTATATTTATATTACATTTTTTATAACTAAGACTATTTTTAGTTCTTAATTAAATTAATTTTTCTGTTAACTAACCACTCCTTATATTTCAAAATAATATGTACTTTGACTAAAATATTTTAATAATCTAGTTATATATTGGCGAATCGTGTTTATGGTCATTTACTATAACACTACACTATTTTTCTGCGACCGCATCACCAAATGCCAAATTATTGACTACGAACACCCGGACCACCGTGTCGTCCTGATCCAAGTATGAGAGCCATACACCACTTGTCAAATGGCCGTGCATCGGGATTGGACAGATTACCCAGCGAGTTTGTGGAATCTTCTAAAGATTTCTTCGCTTAAGTTATTTGGCAAGTCTTCGAGGCTTCTCGATTCCGCGGGACCTTTATTCCATTTTCAAAGCGCAAAAAGATCATCCTGCTGCCGAAATCTCACGGTGGTTCAAGTATACTGGCACTTCGGATTATCAGTCTACCAACGACCGTTTAAAGAGTCCTCAACCGCGTGCTCATAGGATGGCTGCATCGTCATCTGCCAGACCGAAGTTCAAACCTACGCCGTTTCTTGCCAGTCATCCTCCTGGAACATTCCGCTAGTGTCTGACGAAGCTTCTGGGGCAGCCAGACATGACACGCCGCTGGCTGTTATCTCTATGACCTGAAGTCTGCGTTTCGCCCAGTTGGGCCTACCACATGTCTTCTTAGATTGGATTGCTTTCCTCCACGTAAAAGCAGACCGCAAGGCCTCTTAGAGTGGCTTTCAACTTCAGCAAGAGCTGCGGGCTCTGGTGCGGTTTCTGGAAGCACCGAACGGATTCTCCTGTGGGATTCTCTTGGACGTCCGAGTCGCTGACTGTCCTGGGCTGCAAGATCATCGTCGGAAACACCATCACCTCCACTCACCAAGCCTCCCACCTAAAGGGGCTGCTAAAACGAGCCATCGCCTTGTGGTCTTCCTTCACTCGCGGCCTATTTTTGGTGCGTCGTGCCCGCGCATAACAGCCTGATCCTGGGTTCCATCCTGCACCACCTCCTCGGTTACGTCACACCAGAAACCACAATCCGCCAGTTGCAGGCGTCGTTAGAGCGCTACGTGTGGGGGTGCGAGCCAAGTGGCGTGGCTTCCTAGCATACTGGCTCGTCCAGTCTTAGAGGTTGGCGACGTTTGCCTGCTTAACATCACGGGCCGGCTTCGGCTCGCCTGCCTGAAGGAAATGCAGTTCTGAGTTCGCGGCGCCGCCAACGGGTACTCTTGGCTGGTCCGCAGCCGGGCATGGCTGACACCGCCGGATCCTTACTTCTGTTCTTACCGAGACGGCTTCTGATTCTTTGGGAGGCCGCCTCAAGCGTCTTTGAACTGGACGACTGGGTTCTGCATTCCATCAAACTGAAGACTCTTCGTCTTCGAGGCGACAACAGGTTCCTGTGGCGCCAGACCTGCTGGCTCCCGAACACTGGCTACGAGGTGACGATTAGAAATTTTCTGATGGTGCTCCTGCACTAGCGTGCTCAGAGCGGGCTGCATCTCTGGATACGCAGCACCTGGGTGCCTCCTGCTAGACTCCTGCAGGAAAAAAACAGCTCCAGCTATCACGCGGAGCAGGAAGCGGAGACGATCTTCTTGCGGGGATCGACAACGACATTGCCCACCTCATTAGCCAGAGTGCGTGCCTAGAACTCTACTCTGCACGGATGCAGGCGCATCCTGTTGCAGAGCTTGTGGTGCGCTGGGCAACCCCCATGGACGTGCATATTTAATCTCCTTGGCTAACCTGCGTGGTATCTGCATTTCGAGGCACGACGTTGATGTCGTCCTACGATTTGCCCTCCACGCTCTACCACGAGGCGTGCTACCTGTGCCGCCTGTGATTCCAGCGACGGGTCGCTTACCCATAGTTATTCAAGTTGCCGAGCCGTTCGACCCTTGCTCCTGGAGGTGTTCGCCACCTGTGAAGTGTCCCTGGATATGCATCGATGGCGGAGTCTTTCTCGTGCTGGGTGCCACCAATATGAAGCTCTTTTATATATTTTATATATGAATATTTATCAAAACCTTATATGAAAAATATATTAAAGCTAGTTTCAATTTCAATCTTCTTTCTAGGACGTTCGGCCACGCTGCGCGCGAGCTCCGCCTTTTTTCGGCATGGTAGATGATGGATTTTTCTTACTGGTATTTGATATTGGCGGATTGCAAATATGACGGGAAGCAATATGGTGCTAACTCCATCGAGATGTAAACATCGAATGTATACAATATAAAATCGTAAACAATAGAAAATTGTACAAATTTGTGAATAAAAAAGGCGGCAATTATTCAAATTATTCTCAGAGCAGCCGGAATTTGGATGAAATCGTTCAGGAATAATTGCACAACTTTGAACAAAGGAAAATGAGAAAACAATCGCCTCCTTTGACGATGGAGCGCAGTTTTGCTAAAAAATCTGCCCAAGCCTTCGCCATCCGGAGCCATACTGTGCGATCGCGTCCCCGAATCAATATCGAACAGGTAAAGGTTTCGAGGCAAATGCTCGAGCGGGGCCGGATAATAAATACATCTGGAACCTTTGACCAGATTCTCTACCTTACGCTGGAGTTCACTCACGTGGACAATATCAGAGTCCTAGAAAACAAATTGGAAAATGGCTGCGTTGTTCAGCTTAGGAACGTTTCCGGGAAATGGCCTGGTTTGCCTTGAGCGGCTTAAAATGGGGAATAGTCATTGAGAGAGTGATGATAATCAACGGTAACCTTCTCAAAGTCTTTCTATATTAAAATAGAGCTGAACGAATTAAAATCAGCGGTGCGCCTTATATCATTGAAGACGCGGACATCATCAGAACCCTGAGGCCTACTGCCAAGTGGTCTCCATCGCCCCTGCCGTGAACACTTCCGTCGGCTACACCTGGAAGGACCTGAAAAATATGGCCTTCATACTCATTAACGAGGGTATCACTAATCTTCAAAAGAAGATGATCGTGAATGCCAAAGGCGACTCTGCCTTAGCCGACCTGGAGTAAGGCTTCCTTTGTTCCAAGTGTTACCGGATGGGCCATAAAAGGATAAATTGCCCTTACATGGCGGCATGTATTCCTCAGGCCTGAAGCCAGAGGAACAGAGTGAAGGCCTGCTTAACCACCACTACAGCTGCACATCCACCTGAAGCATTTAACCACCCTGTGCCTGAGGTTACCCCGGCGCAGATATCCGCCACACCAACTGTAATAAATTAGCTATTTTTTTAATATTTTATGATACAATATAATGCGGCTTATTATTGTAGAACGACATTTGAAAATTATCCCTCATGTATTTCTTTTGAACGAAAAATCGAGATTTATTTTAAGGAGAAATAACCTCAGGGATGAAGTATGAAAGGATGAATTTTGAAGAGTAATGATAAACGGAAAAATAAAAGTGTCCAGGGATGGGAATCGAACTAAAAAAAGGCAGGTGTTGATATTAAAAATAATGAAGGCATATCCAAACCAGAAGCACATGTGCTTTTTAGATGGCAGAGCGCCATCTAGTGGAACAGAAATCAACTAAACATTGATTTAGCCTGTTCCCTGATATTTGGCCAACCCACATAGCAGGCTATACCACTGCCACCAAATATATACATGTTATATAAAAAAAAATATTTTATTTAAAATTATATATTTCATAGTTTCAAATACTCTGTTTAAATCGACCGCCAGAGGTCGCTTTCTCTATAAAAACTCGTTGTTTTTTTATCCCGCTGGCCGGCCCAAATCTTTTGTACATTATGTAAATAAGCTTTTACTTTTTTATTCTTACGCCTTAAGCCAGGCAGTACTTTTTACCAAATTATGTTTTTATATATTCCTTTAGCACAATAAAAGCATTTACTGATCAAAACCAATATTTTTATTATTATTCTATCAAGAATTTAACCACGACTGCATCACCAATATCATTTAGTACCAAAAAGAACCAGCAAATAACTCCATACCATAATCCTCAAGATGATCAAAAATACAGCAGAAAATATCTCTTATCAAATATGATATATATATATATATATTAAAAATAAAGAAGGCATCTCCTGACCACAAGCACATGTGCTTTTTATATACATATCGTAATATTATATGCTGGGAAACCTTACTTTTGGGGTTGATGAGTGTTGAAGTGGTGGCGCAGTCGTGGTGGCTGAGTAAGAAGGTTTACACACAAGGGAAATAAGCCAGGACACTTAAGGGGTTGAAAATAAAAGGCAACTGGTTGGGGAAAGAAAGGCTTGAGAAGGCGGAGCGGGTTTTGACTATTAATTATCTGATCACATGGCGGTGATTGACGTAGCTATGGGATGAGCGGAGTTGACTAGCGATTATTCTATTGCATGATTAAGCATCGGACTTATCTGAGATTTGGGGAGATGTGGGATTGGCTCCAAGCTGGTCTCAAGGCGGTCCAGGTACTAACTCGGTGGTATCACCGTCCTATCTCGGTGGGAGCGAGTGAAGACTAGGTCCGAACTCGGTGGGAGCGAGTCGAGGACTTTTTTAGGTGCTGCCTCGGTGGGAGGGAGTCGAAGACTGCCTATCCTAGGTTTTCGATTTAACACCAAGACCTATCTTCTTTCCCATTGGTGGGAAGGTGGAACGTGGCCTTTTTCTATTGGCTGACCTTTGGGAAGCTGCTTCCTAATTGGTCCTTGCTAATTTCTTTGTCTTTTCGACTTGTCCTGACACGACCAGGAAATACTGTGTCGTTGAACTCAAGTTTTATTATTTCCGCGATCATAAAATTGGCTGTAATTTTGCTAATGATTGTGCTGAATTTTAAGCCTCTTTTCTAGGCCTTTTTTCTCTAAGGCGTTCTATCCTCCAGTTACCTTATTCTTTATTAAGTCTTTGAAACATACATTGCATACATATTGGGTCGGGGTTGCATACAGCTATTTACAAATTATGACATACATGTTATATAAAAATATTATTTTATTTAAAATTATATATTTCATAGTTTCAAATACTCTGTTTAAATCGACCGCCAGAGGTCGCTTTCTCTGTAAAAACTCGTTGTTGTTTTATCCCGCTGGCCGGCCCAAATCTTTTGTACATTATGTAAATAAGCTTTTCCTTTTTTATTCTTACGCCTTAAGCCAGGCAGTACTTTTTACCAAATTATGTTTTTATATATTCCTTTAGCACAATAAAAGCAATTACTGATCAAAACCAAATCTTTTATTTTTTTCTATTGTTTTTTCATATATATATATTATATAATCTAAAATACAAATTTTTTTTTTTTTTAAAAAACATATATTTTATTTTTTCATTCATTGACTGTTCTGCATTTTTGACCATATATTCAAAAAAATATCACTTTTATTTATTATTGTTGTAAATATGTATATTTAACCCTACCTATATTTTATCCACGATTATAGAATTCATTATATAAATTCTATATTCCTGTGATATAAATAATTTTATGTATATTATTACTTCAAGAGATTCAAAAATAAAAATCTGCTTGAAAGGTAAATAATTATTTTTATTTTTCCACGACTGCACCTCTTTTCAACAATCAAACACACAAAAAATTTCTAATCTATAACATATATATATATATATATTTGGTGCCAGAGGCTTCTTTAGAAACCAAGAAATGGGCATTCAAGGCCAAACTTGCGTAAATACGTTTAACATCTGAAAAAATAATAGAAAAATAAAAAGGTCAGGTGTTGATATTATTTCTGTTCCACTAGATGGCGCTCTGCCATCTAAAAAGCCCATTTGCTCCTGGTTAGGATATGCTTTCTTTATTTTTAATATAAATATTTATATATACGCGCGAATAAAAGTAAATCCCGCAATTTTTTTTTTTACTATTTTTTTTAATTGTTATGAAAATTATTGATTGGGAGAGAGAGAGATGTTTCTATAAAATTATTTCCCAAAAAATAAACATTTTCGTATATCAATTATAGATATAAGCACTTAAACCTTCTAAATTTGCATCAACCTATAACATTCTATTTTTAATTTTAATTTACATTTTTCAATTTATTTAATAGATTCTCTTTTAGCAAACCCTTCCAATAATAATATTCTTTTCAACCCTTAGTCGCATGATTACAATAATGATCAAGTACTGTACATTAATGTACAGCAGTTTTATATACCAAGATGAGATTTCCTTATGGTCGGCATTTATATTCATCAAAACCTTGAGACTTCGCCCAAAAAAAAAAAAAAATTATATAAATCAACGCTTCTGTAAATATACCCTTCAACTTCTGTTTTGAAAATCTGGAGCTCACCTGGGAACACAGCTTCAGTTCTATGAACACTTCAAAATCATCATCGACATTGGGTAATAACGTACCATACATAAAAATAAAACCATAATGCACAAATATCTCTTTAAAAAACAAACTTTTCAATGTCCTTACTGCGACGAAGAATATTGGGAGGGTTTGACTCCTCAGTAGTGCTCGAGATGCAAAAAATTATATGTAATTCTATTTTTCTCTAAGCTTATTTACAATGTTGTTTAATAACCATAACCAAGATTCCAGAGCCTGAATTATAAGCATAATCGCCCAGTATAATAATGAGCTCTTTAAAACGGTCTGGTGGATTAAATTAAATATTTTTCTTCGCAATAATATTTTATATATCTCATATTTTTATAACTCTGATGGTATTGTCTAATAATATAATATTATTAGACATTATTATTTTTCTTAATTTATGCACCTTATCCCAGTACAATGTTACATTTGTACTATTTTTTCATATAATATTATCTAAAAAATCTGAAATGTTGAAATAATTAATGAAATAATGATAAAATTTAGATAGAAAAAAGCTAGGTTAAATAATGAGTATGTTTTGTTTTCAGTATATAGCTGATCAATAAAATAGAGACTGTAAGTGGAGATAAGAAGAAGTAAAAGAAGAAATAAGTATCATTTTTAAAACAACAGTAGCTACATATCGACCTTTGCGAAATGGCTTGGTGGAGGAATGGTACGCAGTGTTGATGTTCGATAATCACGCAATTGGATCGAATCCTGATTTTCGCGCTTTTTCAACTTCAAAGGCCTGAAATTTAGAACAAGCTCACTAACACCTGTGGTTGTGAGTAAACAAACGGGATTTATGGCACAC
>CP092864.1:162336708-162447995 GCA_030710605.1 Cordylochernes scorpioides
AATGTACGTGGAATAAAAAAGGCGCATTCCAGAATAGAATGTTTCAGAACTTTCAAGAAAAATGTAGAAAATCGGAGAACAACTGATTGGCCAATCAGTAACGATTTTGCGAGACTTAGCGCTGGCGGCTTTCTGATTGGCTGACCATGATCGTTCTGTAAAGATCTAGTCCGGTATATAAAGGGATGAGAAACTCATGGCAAGAGGTAGAAGAACGAAGCTACGTGGTGTACTCCAAGCAAGCTGCTGTCTCAAGAGGTCGGACTGCGGCTTACCGCCGACGCCGGTGTACTTCTTGGAAGATTATAGAAGGTTCTACCAACTTCTATCTCCTGTTCTGCTCCGGATTTACTTCACTGTGCTGCAGTTGGTGAGTTTGTAACTGCTGTTTTCTTTATTGTTGTTTTACTTTCGCACTATTCTGTTCTTATTTAATCGATTAGGCTTAAATAAAGTCCTAAAGATCCTTTGTACCCACGGAAGTTATTCTTTGTCAAACAACAACGCAACAATATTTATTCATTTTAAAAATATATATTTTTGAGCTATACCTTATTCATTTAATCATATTTGCTTCTATTTATTTTTATCACAATTTGTATAATCGAACGAATTATTTTGTATGCCATTTTTAAAATCAATAAAATAATGTCAACACAGCAACTCAGAGTAAAGAAAGGGACCACCCAACTAAGCGCACTTAATTGACACATGTAATCCCGAGAGGGTGGTTTTAAACCCGTAAAGGACAAAAAATTAGACACGGCTTCCTTTTTTCTCTAAAAGCTCCTATCACAGCACTGCACCATATCGACTGCCAAGATTTGGGTGTCGCCGACCTGAGTCCGCTAGTCTGTGGAGACGGTCAATAGATAAGGCTTTGGCTTAGCATCCATTTTGCCAGGAGAGGCGACCTTTATTTTTATAGTTCAAAATTTAATCTCGGAATAAAATATAAATTTTCTATAATATGAGCACATTCCCAAAAATAATTGAACTTCTTTTATCTTTTTGGGTCGAGGAAAATCTCTAATAGCCTTGATGTTATGCTCCGCCGGTTTTATACCATGTTGGCTGGTTATATGGCAAAGAATCTCCAGTTCTTCGAAAGCAAATTGGCATTTTTTTTGTTCAATTTTAAATTAGCCTGGCGAAAACATCTTAAAACATCTTCTATTCTTTTGAGATGTGTTGAAAAATCCGATCTATATATGATTACGTCACATTCAGATAACAGAGGCAAATTTGCCATCAAGATTACCAAGCATATTTTTCATGTTCATCTCAAACGTAGCAGGGGCATTGTATAGTCCATGTGCTGTAGTGAAGGCTGTCTTTTCCTTATCTTTCTCCTCAACCTCTACTTGTCAATATCCTGATTTAAGGTCTATTGTTTAAAATTATTTGGATCCTTGAAGTGTATATAATACTTCATCAATTCTGGGAATTGGGTAAACATCATTCACTGTTACATCATTTAATTTTCTGTAGTCAACGCAGAATCTGTACTTACCATCTCGCTTCTTGACCAATATTACGGGGAAGGACTATGGACTCGAGGATGGTCTAATTATACCTTCTTTGAGCATTTAATCAATTTGATCTTTTATGATTTCTCGCTCTTTATCGCTCACCCTATACGGCTTGTGTTTGATCGGTTTCGCACCTTCTGTATCAATCCGATGCTTCGCTAAGTTGGATCCCCCTAATCCCGGCGAAAACAAATCCGCGTACTTTTCCAAAACTTGTTTCAATTGCTCCTTTTCCTTAAATGATAAATTTTCGTTTATCTGAAATTGAGGTTCTTCTGAATCCTTCTGTTCACTTTCTTCCATGAGATTCACTTTGGCTGGCTGGCTTCCAAAGCACAATGTTTGGTTTTTAATATTTTTAATGGTCAAGGATAAGGGTTTGTTATCCAGATATATGTTTTCTTATTCGCAACATTTATTAAGCTTCTTGCTAGTCGAAGTCCATTTGATTGAAACATTTTATGGTTCTCCTCGTTGATGTATTCGCCATCCTCTGCTTCTACAAATGCCTTAATCAATTTAATAGAAATTTCTGGTATAATGGCATCTTTTGCACTTTTTATTTTCTACTATTGATATTAGATTACGGCACGATTTCCTGTCAAGTCATTTTTGATTATTTCACGCTGACAATCAATTTTTGCGTTCATTTTCTTAAGAAAGTCTCGTCCAAGTATAAATATTCACAAATGCGTTCTCATTATCACAAATTGATGTGTAGTTGCTTTGTCATCAAATTTTATATTTAAAACAATTTTTCCTACGATATCTAATTCTTTTCCATCGGGTCCGAAGCACATTTTATCAGGGTTTATTATTTCAAGACCTATGTTAAGAGCTGTACTAAGGTCGACCACTGAAAGATCGGCGCCTGTATTAAACAAAGCTTCGCAGATACCGATTCTATCCACGTTAATGTTCATTTTATATTTGGGATCTAACTTTTAATTTTATTTATGGTCGACTTGCTTTGATTGACGGACTCAGGCGCGATGCTTAGTTTGAATCTTCCAACGCGGCATATCTATTCCGTGTAGGAATATTCGAGATGTGCTATTACTTACGTCAGCGTAGAGCAGAGGTCTCGACTTCTCAGTTCCCTTATCCAATCGAATTTATTCTTCGACCTTGTCTTGTGTAACTATGGGGTCCTCTTTCCACAATTCTTACAAACCTGAATCTGCAATACCGCGCTACGTGTCCTGGCTTGTTACACTTGAAACATATTGGTCTCCCGTCTTCTGTCCTATTCTTGTTTGAGTCTGGACTCTTATTGTATGTTTTCCTTGGGTAGACCGGTTTTCGCTTAGGATTGGGAGAGTAAGGTCATAGGGGCAGAGGCTTGTTCTGGTAGTACCTTGGAGCGGGGGACTGGGGCTTGGAGGTGTTCTGGTATAGTCTTCTGAACGGAGCGTTCTTTAATTGCTCTTGTTGAAGGAGACGATGAGAGCGTGGTCCATTATATAGAGCTTTTGATTTTTCTGCTCGTTCTTGATACTACTTTTCAAAAGAATCCATTTCCGTGCACACGACAAGAATTTCATCGGTCGTCTTAGGAGGGTTTAGGTATTTTCAGTATTCCAATGACCATGTTCGATTTTCCTTTCTTTTTCCATTGCTGGGTCAACTTTGTTGCACAACACTAGAATATCTTCCGCGAACCTGATTGCTGGTTTATTCAAGTGTTGCATTCTTTTAAGCTTCATTCTTAATTCTTCTTTATTCGCGCCCAAAGAAAAATCTTTAGTGAGGCGGATTTCAATATTTTTCCAACTCGTGAAACTAACTATGTAAATTCAACCAGGTTTTAGCGCTTCCCGTCATGTTCATGGCGGCATAACGGGCAATTATGTAGTCTGTCCAATGGTAGAAAAAACCAATATCTTCGAGGAATTCTATCCATGGGCGAGGGTATTCTGTCCCGTCATACTTCGGAATTTTTATATTGTGGTTCAAAGCAACTGGTTCGGAACCAGCATCTCTACCAATTGTTACACCAAGTTGCAGCTTTGCAGGGTCGTCGATCTTGGTTTCTTCCTTCTTGGTGTTATACACATTTCCCGAGCGGGTTTCCATATTCAAAACAAATAAATAAAAGTAAATAAAAATAAATTACCTTTTAAAGTTATTGTGCTTATTTATTCGTCGTTCTCCTCGTAGGTCGTGATCCGCAGTCTTCCACTCTGTCCTCCGTCGCTCCAATAAGCAATCAAGATATATATACAATAAAATATTACAAAAGGAATTAAAATATACAGTTATCAGAGTCATCAATCAACAATTCTGTCACCGTTTGCTTTTGTGAATGGATAAATACCCAAATATGGCCATTTTTATAAGCATCGGTGGTTCAGTGATAGAATGCTCGCCTGCCACGGGGGCGGCCCGGGTCCAATTCCCGGCCGATGCATTTTTTTTTACACTTTTTAAAACTCATTTATATTATTATTAAAATAAACAAGTATCAGAGTAATCAATTCTGTCATAGTTTGCTTTTGTGAATGGAATGCTTTTACGTAATATACGTAACTAATATGACTGAAATTTTAGCAGTATGTATAGTAGAATTTGGAAAAACTTATAATGAATATTTCAGGTCTCGGCTAGTGAAACTATAAAAAGGAATGATAATATAAATAATCTGTTCAAATAAATAATAAATATCATAGAAAATTTTGAATTTATATTATTATTAAAATAAACAAGTATCAGAGTAATCAATTCTGTCATAGTTTGCTTTTGTGAATGGAATGCTTTTACGTAATATACGTAACTAATATGACTGAAATTTTAGCAGTATGTATAGTAGAATTTGGAAAAACTTATAATGAATATTTCAGGTCTCGGCTAGTGAAACTATAAAAAGGAATGATAATATAAATAATCTGTTCAAATAAATAATAAATATCATAGAAAATTTTGAATAAATGTAGGGCGCATTAAAATTTATGCAAAAATATTAATCGATCGTTATCAAATTTATAGGCCCCCGGCACCTGGGTTAATTAAAAGTGTATTGTGAAATTTCGCACGTGGGTAGCTGAGATTTTGGTTTAGCATTTTGACTAAAAGTGCAAAAAATGAATTTCGTATAACCTTTTTTTTTTTCTTTTTAGAAGGTAACATTTTATTTAGTTATTTAGTAATATTTTTCAAATTTATTAATTGGAAATATTATTTACTAGCGGATGTGTACCCGGCTTCACCCGGGTTTTATCCAAGTGAAAGTTTGCCTAACGAATATTATTGATAATAATATTCCAGAACACACAGAATATTATGATAATATAATATTCGTTACATTATATCCTTTATCTTTTCATATATATAAGAAAGAAATCCAAAATCGATGTTTGTTATTGCGTTGCGCAAAATCTACAGAATCAATCATTATGAAATTTCTAATGTAGGTAGCTGAAGATTTCGTTTAACATATAGGCTATTCAAAAAACTAAAAAGGTTGAAGTGCTTATTTTTAAAATGTAAAACCAAAAAGCATTAGTTCCAGCCTTTTAACGCTTGGTGTAAATAAATTTGATTGGTTAATAATTTTACTCGTAGTTTGTTTACACGATGAATGTTTTTAAAAGGTAAGATTATCCAATCGCCGTGAAACTTTAGGAAGTAAAATTTACTATACTACTGGGAAGGTTTCTGGTTTGAATTTGATTTGGAATAAATATTCTTTGCAATTTTATTTGCAAATTTTCTACGTTCACTCGCAAGCAGCGCTTTTTGCGGAATCTGGTGAAATTACATTTATAAATTGTAAAAATGCTAAAATATGTTCCAAGTATAATAAATTAAAATTTACTTTGAGGATTTAGTAATATAATATTCCAATGACGTTGTAATTTCAATATTAATATATATTTGAAGAAAATATCTTATTTAAAATTTAATAGATGTTTTCAAAATAAATATGAGTTTCAAAAATATATTTAAACGCATATAACAATTTTTATATACGTTTATAAATCTATATATAGGTGGATTATAGTTTTTTTTAGAATCCTTTTAACAAATGTTAGTTAGGTAAAATTTACTCGGGTAAAAACTGGGCGAAGCCGGATACATTCGCTAAATATAGTTATTTACAAATGTTCGTTTGTGGCAAGATACTATTTCTTCAACTTCAAATTATTGAGTGGACCAATTAATATTGATTTTATTCAACTTATCGAGTATTTTTCAAGGGACCGGGAAAAATTACAAATTATCGAGAGTATAGACAAGCATAGATTCAGTAGGGATTGGGTGTTTGCTAGAATTGTTTTAACAAATGTACGTTAGGCAAACCTTTACTCGGGTAAAAACCGGGCGATGTCGGGAACATTTATATATATGTTTGTCGGCTATGCACGCCCTCGCTAAATTTTTAACAGGACAGAGAGTTAAATTTGGAAGAGTTTTTTGTCGAACTTTCAACCAAGAAAAATTATAATTAACCAAGTACTGAGCAATAATATTTTTTAGTCAGAAATAATGATGATAAAATTGCTGTATCTTGATTGATTGACCAAAACAAATTTCTTTAGGGGAATATTCACTAAAGCAGAACAAGGGCGAAGCCAGATAATAATTTTTAGTAGGCAGGAACAAAATCCTACAAGCGAAACATTCAAAGCAGAATACCCACGAAGCCAGGTCATCTCTATATATAAAATATCGTTTCTCGGCCTTTTGGATAAGATCATGTAGTATATCTCTAGATATTTTTATTTATATACTAGCGGATGTGTACCCTGCTTCGCCCGGGTTTTATCCGAGTGAAAGTTTGCCTAACGAATATTATTGATAGTAATATTCCGGAACACACTCGTATTTACTGCCGCGCAAAAAAATAGTTCTGGAGATTCTTTACACTTTATTAAAACAATATCGAACTTTCGAGTATTTCTGCCTACCTACAGGAGTACATAAAAACGAATAAACGCCGTTAAGATGCTAATAATATGTACATTTAAATATTAGGAGATATTTTGCATATTGCTTGATATTAGAATATTTTATTAAGTTAGTTTGTATTTTTTGCATATTAACTATTGTTTGTTTGATTTTAAGAATTATCATATTGACTGTCACTTTTATTTATTATTATATAAAAAAACAAAGGCCAGAACATAAATTAATAAAAAATACGAAAGCCATTGTTTACATACAGTAACGCTAATTTTGTAAAGTTTTTTTTAATTGCATTGTGTGCACTTCCCGTAACTTGGTAATATAAATTTCTCTCTCAATACTTTTGTAAAAAAAAGTGACACTCGTATAAAAGGATATTTAAAAAAAAGTACGCAAGTAACTTGAAAAGAAATGCAGAGCGCTCATTGGTCGCTTAATTGGCCTCGTGTTGTTACTTCGCCTCGTATTTACTCCGTGTAAAAAAAGTTCTTCAAATGAAAAAAAGAAATAGCCAAAAATACTAATCAAAATGCAGCCGAAAATATTCCTCAGGTTTATAAAAAGCGACAAGCAAAATTTGGTACCAATTGGTTCAGTAGTTTTTGAGTTTATCGCGAAACAGACAGACATTGACTTTTATATATATAGAGAGATATATGTATATGATTTAAATAATACGAATGAAATGAAAAACAAATATCAAAACAAAACCTAAAAAAAAAATATTGTCCTAATCAATAGGCTATGTGAGCTAGAGTTTACCTGCGAGTAGAACATTCTCGCATTATTCTCGCAATTAAAATATGCTAATTTTATATTAAATGTCTTTAAACCTATTCTTTAAAAGTATTATTTTGATATTCTAACAGTTGAGTTATTTAATCATGCACACCCACCCAGAGGATATATACAAATAGCATATCTCCCTTTTCATATGGTAACAGAATTTGCATAATAATTTGTTACAATATATTCAGTATGCATTGACAGCACTTATATATATTGCATGGATACTATTTTTATAGTCTGAATATACCCAGATAAAATAATAAATACCGAGGCAAACGAGGGGGAATATTGCAATTGACCTATACTAATACTCTTCGCTCTCTTCACATAGTTCCATGTTCATAAATTCTTATGAGGAGTCCATTACTTGTCTGAATGCTGTAATAACGTTAGCTCTATGGCTGTAGTTTACAATGCTATAAGCCATAAATGTGCGCCGTTGAAATATCATACGGTTCAATTGATAACACAAGTCAATGGAAGATATTGATGGATGCTAGATCTAAGTTTTCTTTCTTATAAACCAGTGTCGACATAAACCCCATTGTGAAGCCGCGAATATATAATAATATTTATCACATTTGCTTACAAAGAAACAACGTTTATTGGTATCTATCCAGATAACAACCACAGTATTTGCAAAAACAGTCCGGTCTCAGGTAGGGGAATTCTCCAAGTTTGAAAAAATATTTTTGCAAGAGATTATATGTGAAGTTTATCGACAACTTTGAAATTGTATTTCGTTTAGACAAATAATCTTTGGCAGAAAATCTGTAAGAAAAAATAAAATAACTAGATCAATGAGCATTTGAAGAAAATGTATTTTAAACGCAAATATAAAATTAAATATATAGATGAAATAAGAAAATTGATTTCTAAAAGTAACTTCGCTTTTCTCAAGCATACCAATGAAATAGCAAAAATGACTAAAGATAAGTTTTTTTGAATATAAGAATGCTGGGTTAAATAACTCGTGCAGGTGATATATCTAGAGAGAGAATTCATACTTCAAATAAAATGTTTAAAAGCAGCAACAATGGGATGCACATCTAGTATGTATATGGTGCCTATTGTAATGGATTGGCTATAAAGAAAAAATATATATCAAGGAAAAATACAAACTTTAGATCTGCTGTGTGGATAACATTTTATGTGATGCTGAAAAAAATGAGAGTAAATAGTTAAACACTTTTTTTCCATAAACAGTGTGAACCAAATAAATCCCAAAATTCAAATTTAGACATAAAATTGGCAGACAGAGATGAAGCTATGTGTACACAAGAAAAAAGTACATAAACAAGTTTTCAGAACTTTTTAAAGGGAATAAGAAAACAATTGCAAAACCATTAAACTGGAAAGGTGAATGAAATATAGTCCTATAAACAGACAAATATTAAATAAACGACTGTTTTGATACCCTACTTTTGTTTAAACACAATAGATTTTAAAATTTTGAAAATTCTGAATAGAAATGGGCTTAGCGTCTGCAACACTCAAGCATACCCATAGACACAAAATTAAATAAATGACTCACCGCAGTTTTTTTTTAATAACTTGCGGTAAGTCATTTACTTCATTTGTGTCAACATAGTATGTAGGTCTCCTCCCAGTATTAGTCACACACGCAGCCGATATCTACTGGTCAATTTCTCTTTAATTGCACCGTTAATGTCCTATATATACAAATATATATTTACATATTAATAATAAAAAACATGCAAAATACATACAGATGTTTAACAATTTACATACACAACAGGGTAGTAGAAAATTGTTTTAAATCAAAAAGAAGCATACGCATCGAAAATATTTTGCATTTCTTATAAGAGATTGCGCACTAATGCATCATAGTATATCCCAGCAATTTTCGAATATCAAGGTACTTTGATACAAGAAACCAATTAGTATAAAAGGAAACAGAGATATAATATATATTTATTATAAGACTAGCCGAGTGACCCGGGCAACGCCCCGGGTTTATGCAAAGGGCCCGCAGAGACTTTAAGAGTATAGAGAATGGCTTGAAATTGCAATGGGTATAATCTGTTTTCCTAGAAGTAGCATTTCAAGTATAAGGGCGTGTAAAAATACTTTCCAAGTAAAGTATATACATTCGGGGCAGATCTTGTATATTTTATATCAAAATGAGAACGGAATCATATCATCCACAACAAACCTTATATTTAACAACATATTAGACAGCACAGTGCAAAACTATTTTGAAAATAAATAAATAGAAAAGTGATAAAATAAGTAAATAGAGAGAAGACCGAAAATCAAAATTATTGATAAAAATTCTCTTTGAAATGAGAAACTCTCTCTCTCTATAGGCATTGGTAAAAGGTTTAAATAAATTTATTTAAATTGAAAAAAAAAGTAACAAATCAGAAAAGAAAATAGCAAAAAACATAACTATAATGCAGATAAGACGACATGTAGAAATACATTTATTTAAAGGACCTAATTAAAAATAGCATATCTAGTTTTATATATAGAGTATAACTTTGTTAATCAAACATACAATATTTCGACCATGTTTTGATGCCCAGACCTACGGCCTATCTTATAACAAACTCTAATTCAACACACTCAATAATTCAAGTCTTCCGATAATTCGTACATTTTAAAATGCAAGTTTTGGGAGTTGATTGTTGTTTGAATTCAACTTTGCCTCTGAAAGGTTATTACAGAGGGGAGCGGTGGCTACTGAAAGTGTACAAAATGTATGTATGGAGCAGTAGAAAAATACATAAAAATAGAGAAGACCAAAAATCAAAATAATTGATAATAAAACTTATCAGAAAGCAAATAATACAAAAAATAAATTATTTCAGGTGAGAAACTTTAGGCATTGGTAAAAATTTTAAATAAATATTTAAAATGAAAAAAAAAAAATAGAAGAAAATGAAGTTGCAAACTATATTGACGACTTATTGAAGAAATTTATTCAAAATGACCTCATTAAAGACTACATTTTTAGTTTTATATATACGTGGGTTCAACTTCAGATGTATGCTACCCAAAGTTCGCACACGTGAAAAAGCCACATAGAGCTGTCCATGCGTAAACACAGGCTGTTGTAGCAAGAGATCCACTCTATCAAAAGTTTGGCCTCAAGCCTTATTTATAGTCATAGCAAAAGCCAATCTTAGTGTGAATTGAAGGTTAATATCTGAAGAAGCCTAGATATTTTTGACACCAATACAGTGTGTCCAACTTTGGTCTCTGTCAGTATTTGTGCTTTAAAAACATGAGAGCACATGCGCTAGACCATCATACGTGTGCCATTGCAAAGAACCTGTTAATGATTAAAATTTCTCAGAAGCATAATAATAGAACCAACCTTAAGGTTTAACCGGTGTAGATGCATTCCTCTGTGAGTAAGGCTATTAAGAAATTCACTAGGGAGTTATTTTGCTCCTCCACATTCTCATACTCCACACTGTCAACACTAACTCATGTTTTGTAAGAAATTTCAGAGGAGAAACTATAGAAATTGGTTTAAAAGTGCGAATACATATATTTAAAGTGGAAAAAAAGATATACAGGGTGCTTCAAAAAAATGTATACACACTTTGAACTTCCATAGAAAATTTATTTACCGTTCTACAAAGTTAAATTTCAGGAAAATAGAAAACTGAAAGTCCAATATAAATGAAACATAAATAACAAATGTTAATACTGTTCAAATTGGTGACCTGCAGCATCAATACAATTCTGAGTACGAGTCACCACAGATTCTGTACATCGTATCAAAACGTCCAATGAGATTTCTCTACACACTGCTTGAATCTCATTCCAAAGAATGTCTAGGTTACGTGGTTTACGTTTGTTCACCCCATCTTTTACTGTGCCCCACAAGAAGAAATCCAGTGGTGTAAGGTCTGGAGAGCGTGCTGGAAACTCGATTGGCCCCCTGCGTCCTATCCACTGACCCAACAAATTTTGATCCAGCATGCTCTCCAGACCTTACACCACTGGATTTCTTCTTGTGGGGCACAGTAAAAGATGGGGTGTACAAACGTAAACCACGTAACCTAGACATTTTTTGGAATGAGATTCAAGCAGTGTGTAGAGAAATCTCATTGGACGTTTTGATACGATGTTCAGAATCTGTGGTGACTCGTACTCAGAATTGTATTGATGCTGCAGGTCACCAATTTGAACAGTATTAACATTTGTTATTTATGTTTCATTTATATTGGACTTTCAGTTTTCTATTTTCCTGAAATTTAACTTTGTAGAACGGTAAATAAATTTTCTATGGAAGTTCAAAGTGTGTATACATTTTTTTGAAGCACCCTGTATATAACAAATCAGAAAATAAAATTGCAAACAACACAACTATATTGAAGATAAGACAACGTACAAAAGGATTGGATTTTTAATTTAAACAACCTCTTCAAAAACTACATTTTAGTTTATATCTACAGTTTAACCTCGTTAATTCGACACACGATAATTCGACCATGTTTTGATGTCCTCACCTAGGGCCTATCATATAACAAAATGTGATTCGACACTTTCGATAATCTAACTCTTCCGATAATTTGATCATCTTAAAATTTAAATTTCGATAGTTGAATGTTGTTTGAATACAAATTTACCGAATAAAAAGTATTACAGAGGCCGGCGGCTACGCTGAAAATGTACAAAACAAAAGTATAGGGCAGTGATAAAATAAGTGAAAAAATCAAAATAATTGATAATAAATTATTTATTAGCAAACAAATAATACAAAAAAAATCCTTTCAGGTTAGATTCTATAGGCATTGGTGAAAACTTTAAATATATCTATATAGATAATAAGCTAACAGAGTTTACAGTTGTAAAGTTTGAAACTATCTTCTCCAAAGATACTTAACTATACTTAGCCATCTATATACCAAAGGTTTCGTTATTTTTTGCTTCACATGACCGTTTTATTTTTATTTTCCGAATATTAATATATTTATTTATTTTTAATCTATTCGATTTTACAATCGTAGATTTTTTGCCTTCAAATGTTGCTAATTTGTTATTTATCTTATTTGTTTGTATTTATCATCATCAAATTGTTATTTTAAAACACGTTCTTTTGTTATATTGTTTTTAATTAATTTCTAATAAATATTTCGTATTTCTGATTCAATCGTTACGTTTTTTATCTATAATTACTTTATTATAATTGTAAATTTAAATTTAGCCCTATTTTTGTGTCTGGTTTTCTTTTTGCAGTCTCTTTCCAAATGTCTTTGAAATGTTTTTTTCTTAATTGTTGATTACTCAATTAGGATTGTAAGTATCCAAAAGAAATGTGCTACAATTAACAGAATGAAAGAAAGAGGAAATATCAATGATACTTACAGATATGATTTTAATCTTTTTTTTTAAGTGGGATTTTCCTATTTTTTTTCTAAGGATAATATTTTAGGTTGTGTGCTTTGAATATTATATTAATATTAGCTGCTATCTTGTTTCAAAACTTGATAACAGAAACCATTTAGAACATGCTGTGATATTTTTTTCTCATTCAGCCTTTTGAGTTCAAAAATTATACACTTTGGTTAGTAGCTCGTAAAATTTCTCTCTCTAAAATATTCTCTCTCTTTTCTTATTCAGCACTTTTGTCTGAACGTGTTACTGAACGCCACACACTATTATTTTATTTGGATTTGATCTTTTTGCCTTGTGTCCTTTTATATGTCGTCTTATCTGTATAATAGTTGTGTTTTTCACTTTAAATATATTTATTTCAAATTTTCAACCAATGCCTATAGTTTCTCCCCCGAAATTGCTTACTAAAAATGAGTCAGTGTTTCCTCAGTGTTAACAGTTGGAGTGTGAGAATGTGGAGGAGCAAAATAACTCCTACTGAATCTCTCAATAGCCTTACTACCAGAATGCTTCCACACTTGTTAAACTCAAGATTGGTGCTATTGTTATGCTTCTGAGAAATTTAAATATTAAGCAGGGTCTTTGCAATGGAACACGTATGGTGATCCAGCGCATGTGCTCTCATATCCTTGAAGCACAAATACTGACAGAGATAAAAGTTGGACACACTGTATTGGTGTCAAAAATATATTTTTCTCCTTCATATACCAACTTTCCCTTCATTCTGAAGAGACGTCAGTTTTCACTAAGGTTGGCTTTTGCTATGAATATAAATAAGGCTTAAGGCCAAACCTTTGCTAGAGTGGGTCTCTTGCTACAAGAGCCTGTGTTTACGCATGGACAGCTCTATGTGGCTTTTCCATGTGTGCGAACTTTGGATAGCATACATGGAAAGTTGAAGCCACGTATATATAAAACTGGAAATGTAGTTTTTAATGAGGTTCTTTAAATGAATTCCTTTATTAAGTAGTCTCTTCTGGCCGCTGCTCGTCTCTGTAATACCTTTTTAGGGGTAAAGTTGTATTTAAACAACAATCAAATCTTGAAATTTGAATTTAAAAATGGTCGAATTATCGAATTATTTATAAAAATATAAATGTAGTTTTTAATGAGGTCCTTTAAATAAATTTATTCCTTTTTATGTCCTCCTATCTGCATTGTTGTTTGCAATTATATTTTCTGATTTGTTAATTTTTTTTCACTTTAAATATATTTATTTAAACCTTTGACCAGGGTTTTTTTTTAATCAATTATTTTGATTTTTGGTTTTCTCTTTATTTATATATTTTATCACTGCTCTATTTATTTATTTTCAAAATAGTTTTGCACTGAGCTGCACTATTTCCATTCTCATTTTGATATAAAATATATAAGATCAGACCGAGTGTATATACAGGGTGATCTAAAAGTCCCGCACAACTTTACAAATTAATAACTCCGCGAATATGTGCGCTATAGCAATGCGGTAAACACCATTGTGTTCAGGATGCAATGGGATTTTTTATGGCAAATAATGAAAATTTCGAAATTGATTTTAGTTACAACTTTACTTTCTAGATGGCGCTCTACCAGAATCAGCTATTCAGCGGCCAAATTGTTTGATAAATTGAAAAATATAACTGATCGACACGTATTTTTCCTTTTTGAATACCAGGAAAGAACAACTAATAATATCAAATGATAAATTAATAAAACACCATTTCGCCAAAAGTTAGAAGAAATGGTTAACGATTTTTAAAAACAATCTGAGATATGTAAAATAGGTATATGCAAATTAAAACATGTAGCAAAAAAAAAACTGATATTTTAGATGCTGCTTGCTGGAATCCTCTCAGCGATTTAAATTTCGAAAATAATAATTTTATAATTTTTTTAAATTCAACTCTCTCTCAGTATCGATTATATTTATTTTAATTCATTTGAAAAATATCTATCTATCTCTGATGCTTTATTTTACTCTGGAATGCCGTTGTTGTTTTTGTCGTGTCCAATAAAGAGCCTCAGATGTCTCCATGCATCTCTATCACAGCAGCAGCATTGTCCACTATCTTGGGTGTGTAAAGCAGCTGCTCTGGGTCTATGTCAAATTTCTGCAAGGCTGCGGGCATGAGAATATGTGGGTAGGTGTTAGTTCCACACCAGGACAGTTGTTGCATTTTCTATAGGTTCTTGTGCCATCTGGATGCATTGTCATTCCTTTATAATGTTTTGTTCTGAATCTTGTTATAGTTTTGTCATTTTCTCTCGGAGTTTATTTCACATTTTGATCTTTCTTATTTTTTGTTTAATTGTCTTGTATTTTGCAAAAGCATTAGCGTCAAATAATGACATTTGTTCTTTCCTTTGGCTCAACATTATGGATTTCTTTGCAAATTCAACTGCCATTTCATTACCCCCTATCCAAACACTGGCAGGAATCCATTGTAGAATGCAGTTATTCTCCAATGATATCAGTTGAGTAAGCAACGAGTGTATTTTCTGGGTGATTTTAGAATTGCCCTTCTGAATTGCTTCTAGATCGGATATGAAGTCGGTGTATATTATAATTCCTTCTGCTTGATGCAGGGATGGTTGGTTAAGGCATACATCAAGAGCTTTCCAGATAGCTATCAGTTCACAAGTGAAGATTGACGAAATCTTTCTTGCTCCTTCTTTGATTTTGATGTATGTTCCATCTTGCAGTATTATGTTAATTCCGGCCCCTCCATTACTCAGGGTAAGGTCTGATGATCCATCTGTATATGCTGTTGAATAATTTATCTGATCGCATAAACCAATTGTGTCAAGTCCTTTCTTTTTAAGTATGTTTTTGTTCTCTTTTTTATTGCAGGGTTCATTCAGGTTAAAATTGATGATTACATTTGATGGAAATGGGGTAGGAAATATTGGTTATTCTCGAATTTGAAATTCATTATGTTTCATATTTATGCCCTTTCTAATATTGTTGTCGTACTGAAGTGTTGAAGATCTTTTGAGCCTTTCTTTTTGTGTCCAGTTTAAATAGGTTCTATGGGATATGTGTTCGGTTTCTTTAGTTTTTGAGCTATTGGTGAATTTTATTGTTTTTAATTGTCTTCTGCTTTCAAGTAGGTCTAGACCACATTCTCTCTGAATTTTCTCATTGTTGGTATTTGAAACAGAACCAGTGATTAATTTGGCCGCTTTTGCTTGAACACTGTCCAATCTTCATTTTAGTGATGAACTTGAGGGAGCCCAGACAGGTGTTGCATATTCCATTATTGGCCTTATTAAGGTGATATATGTTGTTCTGAGAATTTTGGGTTTTGCTCCCCAATTTGTTCCAAATAGCCTTCTCAGAATGTTTAGGTTTCTGGTAGCTCTATTTGAGGTGCTAATTATGTGTTCTGTAAATCGCAATTCCTCATCAAGTATCACACCTAGGTATTTTGGATATCTATTTTTATCAATTACATGGTTGTTTATGCTTATTTTGGAGTTAAATTCATGCCTTTTTTCCTGTCAGTGAAGGAAACCTATAGGTTTGTCCTCTCATTGATGTGTTAAGTATTTTTCTGATATTTCTATACTGCTACTTGTGTGCCATATGGCTATATAATCTGCATAACAGGCAACTTTTGTGTCGTCAGTGAGGTAAGGATGGATGTTGTTAAGTTTGTGTCGTAATTAGATATACAACAACTCAAACTTGACTATGATTCTTTTAGCTCTTATTCTTTTCGTTTGGCCAACAAAAAAATGTCCAATTTATATACACATATATTCTTACATAATGAGATTTAAAGAATGCAAATAATCTTCATCTATTTACATACACAACACATCCACCCTAATAATACTCCAGTCGGTCTGGAAGTTTCCTGGCTCTCTGAGGTCTATGACTGAGGACGGGCACTTGCACAGCGGCAGGCTCCGGTTTAGGAGTGCAAGAGTTCACGTGCACAGCAGCAGGCCCCGGTCTAGGAGTGCAAGAGGGTACGTGCACAGAAGCAGTTTCCTCCTTGTTTCCTGATGTAACCTCTGGAACCTCCTCTTCACTTTCGTTCTGACTTCCACCTACAGGCTTCTCTCCTGATGTTCGAGGAAGTATCAAATTTCTTGTCTTACTTGTTTCTTTCTCACAGGTCGCAATTGATTGATATGCCTCTTACACACGACGCCCTCGCAACTCATAAGGTAGTGACGATAGCTCAATAATTTCAAAATGCTACCTTTTTACCGTTTAGGTCCAGTTGCATAGTTGCGGAAATAAAACCTCGCAACCTGTAGTAAACTGCTCCTGCCTTCTTACGGTCTCATGAAATACCTCTTGCGGATTCCCCATCTTGGTATTAAATTCGAGAATTTTGATCTTAAACTTCTCTTCATTAGCTGTTCCGGGGGGAATTCCTTTATTACAGTTTGGGGGAATGCTCTATGAGCAAATAAGAATCTTTGTAGATTCGTCTCTAAATCATCCTTCCCATTATTCTTTCTCAAAAGGTTTCTAAACTCTCTTACATATCTCTCAGCTAAACCATTTGTACTCGGATTATACGGACTGGTCTTAGTCCGGATTCACAGGAGACGAACTGTCTTCCGTTATCTGTAACCAAAAGTTCGGGCAATCCAAATCTGGCAAAATTCTCTCTAAGATGATTTATAATCATTTTGCTGGTAATATATTTGATAAACATTTCTATCCACTTTGAGTATGCGTCCACGAGAACCAAAATCATCCTTCCCATGAACGGACCCGCTAGTTCAAGATGAAGTCGATGCCACGGTTTTTCGGGCCAAGTCCATTCCGAGATGATAGCCGGGGGCATGCTTGCCGATTCTTGGTATACTCTACATTCTATAGTTAACTCCTTGATGTTACTGTCTATGCCTGGCCACCTGAAAATACCATCTGGCAATCATCTTCATTTTAACAATCCCCATGTGTATTTCATGCAAGTCATTTAATTTTAAAGATCTTAATTTTTGGGGAATTACCACTCTTTCACGCCATTGAAGACAACCAAACTCCAAACTTAATTCCTCATTGATCTTATAATGAGGAGCTAATGGATTTTCTCTCGGTACCCTTGTGAATTTCCAGTTGCCTTCTCTAACATTCCATAATACTATAGACAATATTTTATCTTGGGACGTCTCATATGCCGCCTCCATAAAAGAGAACGGTACCTCATTCAACTTCCTGAGAAGAAATACCTGGTTTTCATCAAGAGACTCCCTGACACTCGATTCTAAAGGAAGACGTGACAATGCGTCAACATTGGAATTATCACTAGTTTTTGGAAATTCCGCAGTATAATTAAATGCAGCTAATTTCAAGGACCATCTTTTAATTCTTGATGATGCACATATGGGAATTGGTTTCTAAGGTGAAAATATATGAATTAAGGGTCGGTTGTCTGTGACAAATACAAATTTTCGTCCCAGTAAGTATTGTCTGAATTTCTCAACGTCATAAGTTATGTTCAACGCTTTCTTTTCTAGTAGAGAGAAACGTTTTTCCGCTTCAGTTAATGTTCTAGAAGCAAAAGCTATAGGGCATTCTTCCTTTCTATCATTTATATGACTCAGAATTACGCCTACTCCATAATAGTCCATAGTCCATTAATAATGATTTACATTTTTTAAATAACATTCGATATTCTTTCGTCCAATTCAATCTACAATTTTTATTCCAAAGTTGATAGAATAGCGCTAAAATGTTTGCTATTTTCTTTATGAATCTATAATAATAAATTAGGAGTCCTATGAAAGATCTTAATTGCGAAACATTCTTTAGGTTCAGCGCCTCTATCACTGCTTTAATTTTATTTTCTAAGGAATGCAGTCCATATTTATCCATTTTAAACCATAAATATTCCACCGATTTCTTTTTAAATTTACATTTATATCTGTTTAACTTTAAACCTTTTTCTAGCAATCATCTAAACACTAGATCCAACTTTTGTTCATGATCTTCAGTCTTTTCTTGCCACCAAAATATCATCTATGTAGCAGGCCACACCTGGCAAATCAACAAATAGACCTTCCATAATCCTCTGAAATTTATTTGGTGCTACCGATACGCCATATGATAGTCTTTTATAAGAAAACAACCTCTTTGTTGTGTTTATATCAACAACAACTTTGGCTTCTTGCGCTAACATTACTTGTAAGTAAGCCTGTGATAGGTCTAGAGTCTAAAGTACGGTGCTTCTAGATAATTTTGAAAATATCTCATCGATCGATGGAATGGGATACCTATCTAATTCTATTGCTTTATTAGCTGTACATATAAAATCACCACATACTGGTACTATTGGAGTGGTCCAATATGCATGAACTATAGGTTATAAAATGTAAGAATTCACTAAACGATCAATTTCATTCTCTACTTTGTTTTTTTAAAGAGAGAAAGGTAAACTTTTCTGGCCTTACAAAACACAGGAGTCACATATTTTTTAAATTAAAATTTATTCTAACATCCTTTAGACAGCCCGAATCTTTGTTAAACAAATCTGCATATCTATCAATCAAACTATTTCTATTAGATTCATTATTTTAGGTTTTAACTGTTTAAGCCATTCTCTTTCCAACAAAAAATCACCTGGATTTTTAATTTAAAACTATTAATCGTAAATATTGGTTGGCTTCTTTTACAAAAACATTTCTTTGCCCTATAATCTCTATTGATTTACCACAAAAGGATTTGATCTTAAATTTGTTGGAAATAATTTTTTACCTTGCCAATAATTCTTATAGATATCTTTAGGTATTAACGTAACTGGACTTCCTGTATCTATTGTAAAGCACAAAGAATAATCATCTACTGTTAAATTCATTGTGGCATCAGTTTCGCCCTGTACAGAATATATAGAGTCCTCTTGTACAAATTTACATCCCCATATTTTTTTACCAGCTTTGCAGACCCTACTTAAATGACCCAGTTTTTTACATTTTAAAACAAGTCTTTGTTCTATGAGGCCAAACAGAGGCCACGTGTGAATGTCTTTCACCACATCTATAACACATTATTTCTCCCCTTTGCCTGAAAGGCCCATGCTGCACCATACTATTATTGTACTCACATTTTTTATCTTTTCCATTCACAGGGGATATCTTGGCCACTAATTTAACTTGTAATTCTCTTGTATTTATCTCCGCCAGTTCGAACGAGATCGCAACTGCAAAAATTTATCCAAGGTGATATCGTCGTCCTCTTGTAGTAGCTTCTTTTGCAGGCTTTCCAACTTGATTCCAGCCACAAAACGGTCTCGCAACATGGTTCCCAGCATATCGCCGAAATTACAATTTATTGCTAAATGTTTCAATTCTCTAAGATATTCCGAAATTGATTCTCTTTCCTGTTGAATTCTCTTCAAAAATCTGCATAGCTGTGGTATCACTTTCTTCTTTGGATCCAAATGCAGCATAATTATTTGAATGATAGTATCATAGGGTTGATCTTTCATTAGTCCAGGAAGAAAATGTCGTTTCCCAGCTTCAAAGTTTCAGAATCTGGTAGCGAAGTGAAAATCAGTACTTTAATCTCCTCCTTCAGATGCCAAAAAGAAAGCCTCGAATTTTTGTACAAAAAGATCGAAGTGTCCTCCACTGGGCTATAGCATCTAAAAGGTACTATTAACTTTTAACTTGTCATGCTGATATTTTCTACTCTTTTGTTTTCTTGATCCAGATAGTTTAAAAGATGTAGTTGTTATACTTGCGTAGACGCCGTTTTCTTCAGATTTTTACTGGCTCTGTAGATGCCGCATCCTTGTTGCCACTTTTGTTGTGTCGTAATTAGACGTACAAGAGCTCAAACTTGAGCAGGGCCAACAACAAATGTCCAATTTATATGAACATATATTTTTACATAATGAGGCTTTAAATAATACAAATAATATTCATCTATTTACATACACAACAGTTAATATATAGCGAGAAGAGTAGAGGACTGAGCACAGATCTCTGAGGTACACCAGCCCATGTTCTTCGGTCCTTGGAAAATATTCCATTGACCCGAACTTTTATCCTTCTTCCCCTTAAGAAGTCTGCAATCCAGATTAAGGTTTTTCCTCTTTCTCCGATGTTGTGCAGCCTTTCAAATAATTTCTCCCTCTACACTCTATCAAAAGCTGAGGTCATATCCAGAAATACGGCCGTTGTCTTCTTTGGCTGTTTTTCCTGGAAAGAATCTATTATTGATTGGCAGAAGTAGAACAGTTGATCAGTTGTACAGTGTCTGGATCTTTAGGCAGTTTTGTAGAAGTTTATTTTATTATTGTCAGTGAGACAGACTATGAGCCTAGAGTGGATAATTCGTTCTGTTATTTTACAAAGTATACTGGTAAGAGCAATTGGCCGATAGTTTTTGCATTCCTTCGCATCTTTGTTTGGTTTCAGTATTGGCACTATAATTGATATCTTTCAATTCTTTGGTAGTTTACCAGTTTGCCATGAAATGTTCAGTATTCGTAGGAGTTGATTTTCAGCTTCGTCTCCAAAGTGTTTAATCATTTGACCAAAGATTAGAGCATCTCCACGTGAGATCTTGAATTTAACTTTTCTATTGATGAGTTTAGCTCATTCAGTGTGAAGTCTCTAGATAAAATATCTTGTTGATGGTAATTTCTTGCTTGTTTAACTAACTTGTTTACATTATTTTTTAGAGTCCTGCCTTCATTCGTATAGCTGAGTCTGGAAGTGCATGAAAGATATTCAGCAATTATTTCAGCCATCTGTTTGTTCGTTCTCTCTATTCATATCGGTTAGAGTATCGGAGGATTAGTGTTGGTTTTGATTGTTTTATAACACTAATTAAATTCCAGCAATGGCTTTCCTTTTTTGGATCCATTTTTTTTCGCAGAATTCTGCCCATTTTTCACTTGTTTGAATATACAAATTTCTTGTTCTATTTTGTGACTAATTTCAATGAGTTCCTTTATTATTTCTTCTCTTTTATTTGTTTTAAGAAGTTCATTGATATTGTCTCTCTCTGCAATCATTGCCTCGATATTGTGGTCCTCTCAGTAAAGTATTCACAGGTCTTTACGTCTACCTCTAGGTATCGATACTTTTGCAGCTTTGGATATGTTCGAAGATAAGTTTTCCAATTTTTTGTCAATCGTTTTGTGATTTAATTCTTCGTTGCACAGTTCTTCAAGCTTTTCTGTGAATTTTTCTCCAATGTTCTTTTATTCTGTTGGACATTCTCAATTTTGAATTTTAGGGTTGGTAAATTGGTCTGTGGTCACTGATTGCACTTTTCAGAATTTTCCATTGTGTTGTTGGTGCGATGTTGTGTAATTTATCGCTGTGATGTCTATTGCGGATTCTGTGCCTGTGGACTTCTATCCAAGTCCATTTCGTTATTTAACGGTGTAAGGTCGTGGTCGGTTAGCATTTCCTCAACCTGCTGACCTTTGTTATCCTGGACAGGTGATCCCCAAGTTGGTCTTTCGGCGTTAAAATCACCAAGTATGATTGCGATATCCGAAGACGCTTCACTTAATGTCTCTATCAGGCCTGTATTGATGCTAGTATTATCGTGGTGATAAACATTTATGATTGGAATTGTTTTATCTGTAAGATAGATTTCTATTGCCTGAGCTTCTGTCGTGCTTTCTCTAGGCTTACTCTGATTATAGGCGATTTCCTTAAATGTGATTTCTAGAGTTTTAATCAAAACGGCAAGTCCTCCTCCGAATTTTCCCGGTCTGTCCTTTCTTAGTGTTGTATAACCTTTGATATTGAATCTCAGATTCGGATTCAATTTTGTCTCCTGAAGACAAACTATATGCACATTGTTGTCACAGAGAAGACAAGTCATCTCTTTATTTTCCTCTGGGTACCATTTATATTGAGTTGTAGTAGATTGAATTGTGTCCTCGTAGTAGATTTCTCATCATGAGCTCGAGCTGCAGCTCCTGACGCGGCGGTTACCCCGGAGGCGGTAGCATTACTGGAGATATTAGTTTTGCTCTTCATTTGAAAATGGGTGCCGTTGCAACGTTAGTCACCTTGGAAACGAATCAAAATTTGGTCAAATATTCCAAGGGTCCAAGGGGACCGCAAGGAGGTGTGGTCGGACTTCTCCCCTTCCCCCTGGAATGCCGTCACTACAGGATAAAGCACTCTTGGTGAATTTTTTAAATTGTGATTCAGAATCTGCCACTGAAGCTTTACGAGCGTTTCCTTCCTTTAAAGATATTCGAAGAGGTAAAGGACCAATGCGTTGCTACTCTCTAAGGCGAATGATTAAAGGTTTTGAGGAAACTGGATCTCTGGAAGCAAAACCTCGGAGTGGAAGACCATCGACATGCAAGTCAGTGGCTGTTACGGTTTTGCAGAATGCTGAAGCTATTGAAACGTTATCCACGTATGGAGAAGTAAGTGCTAGACAAGTTTCTCGACAAACGGGGATTTCGTATGGAACAGTTTGGAGAGAACACACATTTAGAATTTTCCTTTAAAAATACCCTAACAAAATTCAAAGTTTTCACGAGTTGAAAGTCAGCGATTTTGAGAAGCGTCAAGAATTCGCTGCATGGGTTTTCCAGCAAATTGATATTGATTTAAACTGTCTGTCAAGAAGAATTTAACATTCAAAACTGCCTCATGTTGGCAACAGAAAACCGTAGGATTTTTACAGAAATGCCACTTAATCAGCCCAGAGTTACAGTTTTGGGTGGGTTCACTTCTTATTTTATTATTGAGCCATGTTTCTTTGAAAAAAACAATGGAGGAACTTTTAAAACCGTTTTTGTAACTGGTGAACGTTATGTTCAACTTTTGAGAGAAAAGGTTATTCCCGTATTGCAGGACAGACAAGTATTAAGCGAAATAACATTCATGCAAAATGGTGGACCTCCTCATATCTCCCGCGGTGCCAAACAATTGCTGAAGGATACGTTCGGTGAAAATCGTGGGATAAGTTGCCACTTTATATACCAGTGGCCTTCAATATCACCAGACTTGACGCCTTACAATTTCGGTTATGGGGGTACATTAAGTCGCGTTTTTATCGATGCCGGCCTACCACATTGGCCATGTTGAAAGCTTCTATCAGATGGCACGTATTATAAATTTCAAATATTTAATTGTGACCATTCTGTCATCTATCGTCTGCAGGCGGTGTTTGAGAATGAAGGGCGCCACATTGAGCAAGGATTGTGACCTAATACAAGAGAGAAGGCAGTTACCTCATGTGTTATATTTTGCAGCTCTTTGTTTTGGGTTATGGGAATAATAAATGCTGTCCTCACATCTTGACTCTTTTTTTTTCTGTGAACAGTAATTTTTTTGTTTGTCATTTGCCCACATCTTATATTATGTCGTGCAGGCCAAAGTGTTATAACTTCTCGAATAACACTGGTATACACAATTTTACCCCTTATGTTTAGTTTATCGCTTCTCGCTCATTAGAAGAAATAGCATAAGGAATATTCTCCGTACCCCCCCAACTTTAGAGAATTTGCGCAAAAAATAATACAAATGATTTTACTACCACGTTTTCAACGCAAAAGGTCGATTCAAAAAAATTATTTTTAGTGGATACATTTTCAAAATTATGTACAGTATAATAAACAATGATAACATTTGACAAACCCATAGGATATTTGGAATAAAGTAAAAACAAATAGATTTTGTCACCCCCCTCTATATTTCATTTTTGGATCATGACAAATATCCAGTTAAATAGTCAAGTGTCGCCAATCAGTCAAGTAACTACACATTCCTTATAGCAAGAAATCCTATTAATAGTGCCATCATAATTTTTGGTACTATATTAACATTTCAAAAATCGTGTATTGATATCAGTAATGTTTTCCAAACATTCAATTTATTTCACAAAACTCCATCTAAATTATAAATATTTTTGCTACATGTTTTAATTTGCATATACCTATTTTACATATCTCAGATTGTATTTAAAAATGGTCAACTATTTCTTCTAATCTTTGGAGAAATGGTGTTTTATTAATTTATCATTTGACATTATTAGGGTTCTTTCCTGGTATTCAAAAAGGAAAAATACGTGTCGATCAGTTATATTTTTCAATTTATCAAACAATTTGGCCGCTCAATCTCTGATTCTGGTAGAGCGCCATCTAGCAAATAAATTTGTAACTAAAATAAATTTCGAAATTTTCATTATTTGCCATAAAAAATCCCATTACATCCTGAACACAATGGTGTTTACCGCATTGCTCTAGCGCAAATATTCGCGGAGTTATTAATTTTTAAAGTTGTGCGGGACTTTTGGATCACCCTGTACTTAGAAAGTATTTTTACATACCCTTATACTTGAAATTCTGCTTCTAGAAAAGCATATTATACCCATTGCAATTTTAAAGCCAATATATATACTCTAAATGTTTCTGCCGGACCTTCGGGTAAACCCTTGGCGTTGCCCGGGTCACTCGGCTATATATATCTCTCTATATATAAAAGTCAATGTCTGTCTGTTTCGCGATAAACTCAAAAACTACTGAACCAATTGATACCAAATTTTACATGTCGCTTTTTATAAACCTGAGGAAAATTTTCGGCTACATTTTGATTAGTATTTTCAGCTATTTCTTTTTTTCATTTGGAGAACTTTTTTTTTTTACGCGGAGTAAATACGAGGCGAAGTAACAACTCGAGGCCAATTAAGCGACCAATGAGCGTTCTGCATTTCTTTTCAAGTTGCTTGCGTACTTTTTTTTTAAATATCTTTTTATAGTAGTGTCACTTTTCTTACAAAAGTATTGAGAGAGAAATTTATATTCCCCCGAGTACGAATTTCTATCTCAATACTTAATACTAAATACTTTTGTAAAAAAAAGTAACACTATTATAAAAATATATTTCAAAAAAAAAAAGTTGGGCAAGCGATTTGGAAAATATGCAGAACGCTTATTGGTCGGTTAATTCGCCTGGTGTTGTCACTTCGCCTCGTATTTACTGCCGCGCAAAAAATACTTCAGGAGATTCTTTACACTTTATTAAAACAATATCGAACTTTCGAGTATTTCACGAGTGCACACAACGCAATTAAAAAAAAACTTTACAAAATTAGCGTTACTGTATGTAAACAATGGCTTTCGTATTTTTTATTTTTTGTTCTGGCCTTTGTTTTTTTTATATATAATAAATAAAAGTTAGTCAATATGATATATATAATTCTTAAAATTAAACAAACAATAGTCAATATGCAAAAAATACAAACTAACTTAATAAAATATTTTAATATCAAGCAATATGCAAAATCTCTCTCCTAATATTTAAATGTACATATTATTAGCATCTTAACGGCGTTTATTCGTTTTTATGTACTCCTGCAGGAAGGCAGAAATACTCGAATGTTCGATATTGTTTTAATAAAGTGTAAAGAATCTCCTGAACTATTTTTTGCGCGGCAGTAAATACGAGGCGAAGTGACAACACCAGGCGAATTAACCGACCAATGAGCGTTCTGCATATTTTCCAAATCGCTTGCCCAACTTTTTTTTTTTTTTGAAATATCTTTTTATAATAGTGTTACTTTTTTTTTTACAAAAGTATTTAGTATTAAGTATTGAGATAGAAATTCGTACTCGGGGGAATTCCCGGGCGAAGCCGGGTCATTGTCTAGTATATATATATATATATATATATATATATATATATATATATATATAATATTGTTTCAAATGTGCCGAAGAATGGATGAACTGGCAGTCGTGTACGTGAGGCGAGTGTTTATGTTCTTCCCACACGCGGACAACAAGAATAAGAGGCAGGGCTAGATGTTAGCACCAATAGTGATCGGGGACAGCCCACGGGACAGAGGTAGAGGCCATGACATCAACTTTGATGTTCATCACCGAGACATGGAGGAAGAGTGTGTGAGACAGACAAGCTGAAGCGAACTGCTGAGAAACACCCCTAGAACATCTGCCGACCCCCTGCCAAAACTTGTCCTGTTTTGGGGGGTCTCTATAATAATGTCCCTCGGGACCCCACATGGGCTGGGCGTTGCCTTTTTCCACCCCTCTGTCCCTGCTGCCACCAGCTGACCGCTCTCTCTTTGGATCTTTATTTTGACGTCACCAATTTTAGTTTATATACAAAAAGGGTGTACAGGTTATATTAATAAAGATATAGCATATATACGAAATATGGGGGTGATAGCAAATAGAAAGTGTCATTATTATACAGTTTAAAATATACGTTATATATTTAAAATTAAAAAAAATAATAATAATAAAATTGAAATTCTAGTTTTATGAATGGATTCAACTTTACGCATATTCTATCGAAAATTGGCACTTGGTAAAAAGCCACAAAGAGCTGTGCATGCGTATAAATACAGGCACATGTAGAAAGAAACCCACTCTAGCAAATGTTTGGCCTTGAGCCTTACTTATAGTCATAAGAAAAGTCAACCTTAGTGGAAATTGAAGCCTTTCAGAAAGAAGTGAAGGTTGTTATCGGAAGAAGACAATATATTTTTGTCCCCAATACAGTTGTGTTAAACTTTGGGTATTGCAGTATTTTTGCTTCTCAAGGACTCCTGTTTGGTAATCAATTCAGTAATTTTTCATTAAGATCTAATGAGATACCAACAGTTTCCCCAGGGAAATGTAGGGCAGAGCAGTTAGGCCAGACTATAACTAGGGGGGGGCCCAATAATATATTAAGTAGTTACAGAAAAAAAAAGCATTTGCCAAAGACATGAGCAAAGCGAAACAAATACTAGAATAGGTAAAAACATATTATTAAATGTAGCAACTCTAGCTGTGAAAAAATTCTAAATCAAAAACTAACCAAGCTATATTTAAAATTATAATAAAAATAAAAAAGGCATATCCTGACCAGGAGCACATGTGCTTTTTAGAAGGCAGAGCGCCATATGGTGGAACAGAAATCACCTAAACATTGATTTAGCCTGCTCCCTGATATTTGGCCAACCCAATTTCTTGATAAATCAAGAAAAGCCATCCACAAACGCGTTTCGCGCTTTTGGCGTTCGTCAGCGTGGAGTAGGCTGTACCACTGCGACCAAAAAAAATTGTTGGTCCCAGAGGCTTCTTGAGAAACCAATAAATAGGCATTTAAGGCCAAACTTGCGTAAAAAACACTTAACACATGGAAAAAACAAAATGAAAAAAAAATAAAAATAAGTGGGTTAGGTGTAGCTATTAAAAATAAAAAAGGCATATCCTGACCAGGAGCCCATCAGCTTTTTAGAAGGCAGAGCGCCATCTGGTGGAACAGAAATCAACTAAACATTGATTTAGCCTGTTCCCTGATATTTTATAAATACTATGTATGTCGTAAACCCGGGTAAGCCAACAAGTGAGTTGGAAGTAGTCGGGGTTGAGTGGCAAGGAGTAAGAGTGGGAAGCCCGCACAGGACAGTAAGGACAAAGTTTGGGATCAAAAGGCGCTCTCCCAGGACGTCTCAAGTGGTACCAGTACCGAGTGAAAGTTGAGGACTACCAGAAGAAAGCTCGGCGTCCAACCTGAAGCCGCGAGGGCAGGGGAAAGCCAAAAGGGCGGCCACGAGGGCCGCGGTGAGATAACAACGGACCTAGTACTAAGCGGGCCTGTCAGAAATATCAACTGTAACTCTAACTGTCGACCGTCGGCCAGCCTTCCCTCTTCTTCATCCCCGGATCCCCGGGAATTGATTCTCATTGATCAGTGATTTATGTAGGTCATCCTTCCCTCCCTGGGGTCCGGTGGCAAACTGTTGTCACTTTGAGACAACTGGGAAGACTTCATACTTTATTACTTACATAAGGCAGATTGTGATATTTTAGAGCAACAGAGTGATTAAAAATGATCAATAGTGTTGCAGATCCATTGCCTTTTTTGTGTGCGTTTTAATTATAATTTTATTTGGAGATGTTGAGAGGGAGGTCTTCAAAATGTAAGAAAGCCGTGGAAGAAGACGCCCCCCTCTCCCCACGCGGCGCGAGCGGCGGTGGTTATGTCACGCCCATGATGCAACTTCCGCCCTCCCTCGCCCCTCTTCTCTTTGTTCTCAAGTTGTTGTCGACGCGTACTCGCGTCTTGAGATCCAAAACTCTATCTCTCTCTTTTGAAATAATTCTTTACCTATAATTTTTGTATTAATTACAGATAAATTTTCATTATTCCCAACAATCATTGAGTTGCAATAGTTTTACTTTATTTTATGCTGGTTACGCCGTCCAGTGATTCGAATTCTTTGTTTAAAGCTCGACATTTTTTGGCGTCCGCGGCAGGACGGTGCAACAGCATATTTTGTAACTTAACATGAATCGCCTCAAGAAAGGAAGAAGGCCCGTTCGTGGTCAAATCACAAAGCTCATCAACAGTGTTGAAACAGCCCTGAAGAAGCCTGTAGAAGAACTGGACAAGACAGACTTGAGGGTCTCAGCACTACAGCTTGAAGATTTATGTCGAGATCTTCATGAATGGGATGAGAAAGTAACTGAGGCCATGTTGGATGAAGAAGTGACTGAAGCAGAACAGGACAAAGAATATGATGAACGTCTGAGGTACGACAGACTAATCAAAAGGATGAGAGAAGAGTTAGAGAAAGTACTGAATCCGAAGAAAGGTGTGTCGTCCCAGCCTGATGAAACATCTTCGGATACGAGCAACAGTACAACCCGGAGAAGAGTTCTGCTTCACAAGAGAAAACTCCCAGAGTTTGTAGGTGATGTACGGGAATGGATCACGTTCTGGTCAAGGTTTGAAGACACCCACAACGACGAGGATCTCTCAGACTCAGATAAGTACCAATATCTAGTAGGCTGCATGTTGGAAAATTCCGAAGCTCAGCAACTTGTCTTAAGTTATCCTGTCTCAGGAAAGAATTATGCTTCGGTTATCAAATATCTTAAAGAAAGATTTGGGCGAGATATAACATGCTAATCAAGGTCTACGTTCGAGATCTATTGTGGTTGGTCATTCGAAGTGCACAAGAAAGAAAGGTCAACTTTAAAGATCTTGTGACAAAGTTGAACTCTCAAATTAGGCATTTAAGTATGATTGGTGTAACTACGGACAAGTGTGCCGATATATTGTATCCAGTAGTTGAATCATGTCTACCAGAGGATGTCCTCAACTCATGGCAGCGCAGCAGCGAACCGTAAGACCTTGAAAGCTTGATCAAATTTCTTTGTCGTGAGGTCAATCATACTAAGGATAGAGAAATGGCCTACAATAAGCATTCAGATTCCTTAGCTCAGCCTACACCAGGGAAGATAGAAACGAAGAAAAGAAGTTTCAATGCAAGGCGTGAAATTTCTACAACCTCTGGATTTATGCATTCCAACATATCACCAACACTGCGTGAGAAATTTAAGTGCATTTTCTGCGACAATGGTCACCCAAGTCAAGACTGTCGAAAAGGAATGAAAATGGGCATGGACCAGAAAAATGAGAAAATCAAGAGCTACAAGAGATGTCTTAAATGTCTACTTCTAGGCCACAGAAGCAGGCAATGCAGAAAGAAAGTGTGCTGTGATTTCTGCAAGAGGGGGTGGCATTATGCCATCATGTGTAGAGGTGTACATCATGCTGAAACTGAAAGAAAGAGTCCACAACGACCACAGAATTCAACGACAACTCCAGGTTCGAGTGATGTAGCTATGGTGAACGAGATGTCCAACTGTGTAAGCACCAAAGCATGCCTTGAAACATCATTAGTGAAAGTTTTAGGGTCCTAAAGGTAGCAAAGTGGTACGGGCAGTAATTGATAGTGGATCATCCCAATCGTACATTTTGGAACACATTGTAAAGGATTTGGGTGTTCCTATCATGGGAGAAGAAGAGCTTGATCATGAAATATTTGGTGGGATCAGGTATACTGATCGACAGCGGATCTACTGCCTGACTCTATCGAGTATTGAGAATGATAGATGCATTTCATGTCCGGCATCGGCCACTAATCAAATAGCCAGATGCATAAGAAAGCCTACATTTGGTTCATGGGCCCGCGAACTTGCGTCAAAGAAGATACAGCTCTCAGCATTTAAAGCCGAAAGTGATGTGGTAGAGCTTCTCCTCTGTGCAGACAAAAACCCAAAAATAGCTACAGCCAATATGATGAGATTATCGGATGATCTTATTGCTTGAGAAACATTGCTGGGTTGGGTAGTTCAAGGCAAAATGGAAGGAAAATTCCAAGATAAAAATTCTAACCAGGTTCATAACAGTATGCTGATCTCATCTTTAATGACACAAGAAATAAAGGTTTCCGATTTAGGGTCTCTGTAAAATATTGGAGGCATGGATGACGGGCAAGCAGAGTCAAAGAAAGAGACAGATCAGGCTATTATGGATAATTTTCGGACTGAAACAAAGCGATTGGAATCTGGTAGATACGAGGTGCACCTTCCATGGATGGAACCAGCCCAGAAGCCGAAAGAAAATAAAAGCCATGCCGAGAAAAGACTCCGGAAGATGACAGAGGATCTAAAGAAAATAGGCTTTTGTCAGCATTACAACAAGATATTTGAAGAATGGGAGGAAAATAGGATCATTGAAAGAATCCAGTCAGTTCAAGATGATACATTAGAATACTTTCTACCACACCGAGCAGTAGTGAAATCTGATAGCAGCACGACACCAGTACGACCGGCTTTTGGTGCTTCCTGTAAGACAAAGGGTGGATGGTCTCTGAATGATTGTTTGGCAAAGGGACCCAACTTATTGGAGCTCATTCCAGATATCATGCTAAGATTTCAACTCAATAAAATCAGCATAGTAGCAGACATAGAAAAGGCTTTCCTCCAAATATCAGTGGTAAAAGAAGACAGACAATTTTTGAGATTTCTATGGTGGGAGGACGGCAAGCAAGAGAATCTTCGGATTTATCAACACAAGAGAGTGGTGTTCGGAGTAACATCGAGTCCTTTCCTCCTAGCTGCTACATTGAAGTTACATTTGGAGCAATATGAAAATGAAAGAGAAGTAATCCCATTGCTAAAATGTATGTACATGGACAACTGCGTCAATAGTGTTACTTCGTTAGAAGAGGCGCAAGTATTTCAACAGCAGTCTATTGACTTGTTCAGCCCAGCAGGATTCAATCTAAGAGAGTGGAAGATGGGAGGCCCCGGCATAGTTAACAGTGAGAATATTTCTGTGCTAGGTATGAAATGGGAAACAGCCAATGACACTTTGACAATTTCGGATAAGCTAATGATGACTCCAACCTACAAGTCATTGGATCAAGGGAATGATGCCGAAATAGAAATTCAGACTCATAAATTGACCAAGAGGATTATGTTATCGGAGGCCCATGCGGTGTTTTGACCCTCTTGGATTGTTTTCTCCATTCACCATAGTGCCGAAGATCATCCTACAACAGTGTTGGAAGTCTGAGTTGAAATGGGATCAGCCGGTCCCAGAGGACATTGCGAAGAAGTTTGTGGAATGGCAGAGTCAAATTCCCGAATGGTTGTCTGTCAGGATTCCAAGGTGGGTTATGAGAGATGGGTTTGAACAGCTATCACTGCCTGTGTTTTGTGATGCGAGTCAAGATGCCTATGCAATCTGCATTTACTTAAAAAACAGTGAAAAATGAAGAAATAAATGTACAACTCGTCGCATCAAAGGCAAGAGTAGCTCTCAAAAAGAAACTTACTATTCCGAGATTAGAATTAATGTCATGCCTCATCGGATCCAGATTGACTAAGCAAGTCATGAAGATTATATCGGAATCAATTGCAATACCAGAGACCAATATTTAGTTTTTGACGGACTCCTCAACTGCACTTCGTTGGATTCAAAATCAGAAACCGTGGGCAACATTTGTCAGAAACAGAGTCAACGAAATCTATTTTATTTCGAAGAAAGAGAATTGGCATCATGTGTCAGGGGTAAACAATCCAGCTGACTTTCCATCATGTGGGAGCAGTGTGAAGAAATTGATAAAGCATAAATGGTGGGAGGGACCCTCTTTTCTCTGGATTGAAGAACCAAGCTGAAATCAATTTGATCCGATTTTTGATGAAGAAGAAATAAATAAGGAATTGAAAAATACAGTAAACATCGCCGTCAACAGCACGAAAGATAATTTCATGGACAAACTTGAGAGGTATGGAGATTATCATCGTATAGTACGGTTTGTCGCTTATTTACTGCGTTTTAAAAGGAAGACCGTCTCAGATAAATCACGACCCGGACAACATGATAAGATGTCAAATGAAATCTCTGTAGAAGAATTTGAAGATGCCGAAAAGGTAGTATTACGGCATATCCAACTAATAAGTTTTGGGAGAGATGACAAGCGAATAAACAAGCTCAACGCTTTTACAGATGAATATGGACTATATCGAATCAAGAGTCAACTGTATTGTGGAGAAGATGACTATGATACAAGATGCCCAATAGTTATTCCGGGTGAAAACCAAGTAGTCAAGCTTTTGATTCGAAAAGAGCACGAGATGATGTCCCAAGCCGGGATTCAAACAACTCAACAACTGGTGAGACGCCGTTTTTGGATTCTAAAAGGCAAGAGAACCATAAGAAGTATCATCTCTGCATGTGCTATGTGTTGTCGTTACAATTCCAAGAGAGTCCAGACTGAGAGCATTCCGATTCCGGCAATCAGGATTGGATCAACACCAGCATTTGGAGTGATCGGTGTGGATCTATCTGGACCTTCGACCTAGACCGGTGGAAAGAAAATATGGGTAGTGTTGTACACCTGTGCTGTGTACAGAGCTGTACATTTGGAGCTCACAAAAACAGTGTCTACCGAGAGATTTCTTGACACTTTTAGAATATTTGTTGCAAGACATGGTAGACCGAGCATTGTGTATTCTGACAATGGTCTCAATTTTGTCGGATGCAATAACTTATTCAAGAAGGTTAATTGGAATGATCTCCTGCGTTATGCCACCGTACAACGTATTAAGTGGAATTTCAACCCCCCAACAGCAGCATTTTGGGGAGGATGGTGGGAACGCCTTGTGGGTCTCATGAAGCAACTGATCCGAAAAGTATTGGGAGACAAAACAGTTTCATATGAAGAACTACAGACTGTGATATGTGAAGTGGAGTCAGCAATGAATTCGAGACCTTTGACCGCGATTAGTGAAGAATCTGGCTTGGTACCTATAACACCTGCCACATTCATGTGTGACAACGCATCATGCTTATTTGTACCTAAAGCGGACATTGTTGACTCTAAGTTCCTCAAAGAAAGTCATGGAAAAGTACAAAAGTTACGCGTGACAATTCGACAAAGGTTTAGAAAAGAGTACTTAGGGTTTCTGCGACAAAATACTAGAAACAAGACAAAGTCAATTAAAGAAGGTGATGTTGTACTCATGGAGGTCGATAACAAAAAGCGAACAGTATGGCCAATCGGAGTTATTGAGAAGACCTACCCGGGAAAAGATGGCATCGTTAGAGTCGCTATGATAAAAACTAAACGTTGAATTTTTTTGCGGCCGGTTCAACGATTGTTCTTTCTTGAATCCAGCGAAAACTATTCAAAAGGAGATTTAGGAAAAGGACGTGATCTAGAGAAATAGAAGAATATAAATCTTGACACACCAAGTATATCGCAACGGAGCATCCGAGGGAAAGATTCACCTGTTATAACAAGATCAGGAAGAATCATTGAGCCGCCTGACAGATATTGATTATAGTGAATCCAGAAGAATAATTACTTTATAATTATTGGTGGGAGTATGTTGCAGATCCACTGTCTTTTTTTTTTGTGTGTGTTTTAATTATCATTTTATTTGGAAATCCCTCCCTCGCCCCTCTTCTCTTTGTTCTCAAGTTGTTGTCGACGAGTACTCGCGCCTAGAGATCCAAAACTCTATCTTTCTCTCTTTTGAAATAATTCTTTACCTATAATTTTTGTATTAATTATAAATAAATTTTCATTCTTCCCAACAATCATTGAGTTGTAATAGTTTTACTTTATTTTATGCTGTTACGCCGTCCAGTGATTCGAATTCTTTGTTTAAAGCTCGACAAATAGTGTTACAATTTATATGGATTTATACTAATTTAACTATGGCCTGTTCTATGGTACAAAAATAATAAAGATTCAAGTTATATTAATAAAAAGTTATGATTTATTACACGAAATATGTGGTGAAGGCAGATGGGACAGAATTAATGGTTATTAATATGGTACAAGCTTGAGTAAGGACTAACAAATTATATAGCTTTGTTTAAATTACGATTTATATATAAATTATAATAAAGTACTGACATATATAAAACACTCAATCACTCTAGATGTTATCTAAAACCAAAAGAACGTGTTTTTTAAATAAACAATTCGATGATGATAAATAACTAATAAGATAAATAACAAATAAGATAATATAAGCAACATTTGAAGGCAAATAAAACGTTCATGTGAAGCAAAAAAATAATAACGAAAATTTTGGCGGATCTTGTCGATTGGGAGAAACAATTTCCAACGGGGTAAAACAACGACAGGTTCCACCAAGGTGGAACCTAGGAGAAAGATGCCGATTGTTTCCGAAGCGTTAAGTCAGGAAGCCAAGAGGGGTATCGGCTGCAAAGCCATACCTCCTTCAACGTCACATGTCCAAGTACAAGAATGTGCGACGACTCGCAGAAACAGGCGGCGTTAAGAGCCAGGTAGGAGGTGAGACACTAAGACCAATGTGTCTAGCGTTCAGCAGTTGGGGCTGGAGAGAGAAAAACTCAACTTCACCAACAATTACTTAATGGACAAGCTATTGGCCATTTAAAACACCCCTCAGAGACAGGCTACCTTGACCACCTGCTAATGGCTTTGACGGGGATCTGTTCAAGAAGATTTCAGATGCCAAAAACCTTTCTCAGCAGCTTGAGTGAATTTCCGAGTTGCGACCTTGAACAAGCGCAGAATCGCCGCTCTTCGCATGAGATCGACATCTGCTTCCTGTTCATCGGCGTAGATCTTATGACCTAGAAATATTTACAAATTCTACATAACCGTCTGGGTATTCTCTATGACGTGTGTCAATCCCACATCTTATGCTCCTGGAGGGCCGCGCCGCCAGTTCTAGACCATCTTAGCTTTGAGCCGGGAAGAAAGTGCATTTCTCTTCGGTGGCCTGAACATCTCCGAGGAGTCGGCGAATGACCTGGCATCCAGTTCAACAGAAGCCCTCGCGGAACTCTTTGGCCAAGCCACCTTGTCGACCTCGCCATCTTTCTCTATGTTTAACTGGAGCACACTAGGGTTTCTACTATCGGAAGCCGGTTCGACGCGCGTCGTCTGTACAGAATGTCCAGTCCCTAAAATAGATTTGCAAAATAAGTCCCTCAGTTTCAAAAAAACATCCTTTACCTTCGGGTGTAACCTCATGGTTCGAAGTCTCTACTTCTAAAATACGACCATGTGGTAACCGAAGGTATCTCGCTGTGGTGTGTGGTAACCGAGAGCGGCAAACCTGTAGTAACCGAGAGGGACAGGCAGGGCGTGGAGAGTTTTCCAGTACCTCTCTGCCCCTTGAGAGACCTTCAACAGTTCTCACAGAGTCGTGGTCGAGGCAGAGTGCAGAGTTTGGGAATGTCCATACACAAAAAAAACGAAGACACAGTTGCACTAGGAAAGTTCCGTGAACAGAAAAAGGTTGAGCTAGGAGCGAAAGATGGAGAGATAAGAAGTTTTCTTACTGATCTATGGCATGGTCGAGCATCAGAAGATGAAGTGACGAGGGCTCCCGCTGATGGTGAAGTGACTATATTTTCGCCAAGGGCGGAGGTCTTATAAATCTTTGACGAGAGAGGAAGTATTGAATTTCAGCGGATGCAACAAGAGCGTGGGTCGGATTTTTAATTTTACACTTGCGCCGCTCTGACAGTTTCCTATCTTTAGACTTTGTTGTGGGAACTGCTACATCTCGATTTTAGACGTTTTTGGACTTCTATCTCAATCTCTTGCTTCAGCTCAACTCTTAACCTATTACAGAGTTTTATTTATTTATCCTCAGTTTGTCCAAAGTACATTACATATGATGATGTAATGACACATATCAATCATGCGTATAATCATTTACAGATGTGTTTCTATTATACAACATGAAAATCTTGTTACAAGTGTTATACAATATAAGGTTGTTGGGTCAAATTACCATAGATGGGCCCCGAGAGTGAAAGGGTTTATTTTGTTTGATTTAAAAAAATATTGATGATTTAAAAAAAATAATGATAAAATAAAATTTGGCATTATAAGAGATTATTGGTGGGCGTTGGAAAGGGTTAGGAGTTGAAGAACATGCAATTGTTAGGAGTGCACATGTAAACCAAATACTTAGATCCAGGTGCAAAGCGAGGATTTAGACTTGAGCGTCTTCCTAGGCAATGTTTCACTTGCGATCCTGTATAAGGGTTACAGTGCTTTGTCACAATTTTAGGGTTATTGGGTTATAAAGTTGTTGCAGAAAGGTTTTTGATTAATATGGTTGTGGAAGGGGTGAAATAGAGCCATGCGATAAGTAGAATTGTAGCGACAGTATGTGATCTGACTTGACTTGAAATCAAACGGTGATTTTGGTCCGCTAGAGCTAAAAAAAAAAAGTTGAAAGTTGACAAAAGTGAACGCTTTGTGCATGCTTTGGTGATTGTGCTCTGCGGATGATTGAAATTAACTCTTGAAGCGTGTTCAGGCCAGAAGTTGGGATTTTTAAATCTGGAGAACTGTGTTCAAAGAGTTTTTTTTTAAAATAACGAAATCAGAAAAATAAAATTGCCAAGCAGTGCTGTCGTTTCTCTACGATGGTTTAAAGCAATGGCTGAAATAGATAGTGATGTAAAGTATAGGGAAGTGGTTAGAGAATATGATTGTTGTAAACGATTGTTGTAGATGCCCGATATTTGATGATAAACATTGTCATATAATAACCTATTTAAACAAATATAAAATACTAGGCGAATGACCCGGCTTCGCCCGAGAAATCCCTTGGATGCAATTTCTTTCATACTAAAAGTATATCAATAATAAATATTAGAAGTGCCATAGAATAGCAATACAGAAGTAACACATAAACTACAGGAAAAAAGTGTGTGTGATGGCAAAAATTGTATTATATTAGTGTTTAAGTATTTGATTTAATTAATATAGTTTTTATTTATTTATTTATCAAATCAGACGCGATATCCCTACAAGGGATGCTTGCGTCAATAACAACACTAAATTCAGATACTATATTACAAAAAAAAAAATTCAATAATTACAATATTTGAAAAGATAAGAAAGAGGACATTAAAATCATTCTTGATTTTACATCACAACCAACAAAATAAACAAACCAAAAAAAAATACAAATAGGTAGTAATTAAGGTTTTTTTAACCAAGAGAGAAAATCATAGATATATTTACAGAATTTTCTAAATTTAAAATACGAGTCCCTACTATTTACAAACATAAAAAGATCCTTGCATTCGATGTTTTCCCGGTTTCTGTAGCTCTGGAAGATTGGGCACTCAAGAAGCAGATGACTGGAATCCTGCTTTCTCTTTCCACATAAACATCCTGGATCGTCTATTGCTCCTATTCGAAACTAATTAATATAGTTGATATAATAATATATATTGATATTATATACTAGGCGAATGACCCGGCTTCGCCCGATAAATCCCTTGGGTGCAATTTCCTTCATACTAAAAGTATATCAATAATAAATATTAGAAGTGCCATAGAATAGCAATACAGAAGTAACACATAAACTACAGGAAAAAAGTGTGTGTGATGGCAAAAATTGTATTATATTAGTGTTTAGGTATTTGATTTAATTAATATAGTTGATATAATAATATATATTTATATTATATATAATATAAATAAGTTTTAAAAATTGTAAAAAAAAAAAATAAATAAATATGCATCGGCCGGGAATCGAACCCGGGCCGCCCGCGTGGCAGGCGAGAATTCTACCACTGAACCACCGATGCTTAAAAAAAGGCCATATTTAGGTATTCATTCCAATCCGGATTAGTCCGCGTAAAAAAAGTTCTTCAAATGAAAAAAAGAAATAGCCAAAAATACTAATCAAAATGCAGCCGAAAATTTTCCTCAGGTTTATAAAAAGCGACATGCAAAATTTGGTACCAATTGGTTCAGGAGTTTTTGAGTTTATCGCGAGACAGACAGACATTGACTTTTATATATAGAGAGATAGTGAATAAAATATAGAAATATGATTGCTGGTAAAAAAAAGTGTAAGTGGACAAAATCAAACATGTAATATATAAAATATATGATATTTAAGAATTAAAAATGATTTTGGAAACAATTAAATGTTTTGCAATACTAAAATAATATCATGAAAAATAAAAGTAAATTTGATTCAATTTTTTTTCGAAAATATTGTTAGAATAAAAAGTTGATTTTATAATTGAAAGGTAAAATAAAAAATTAAAATTTGAAGATTTTATACAAAAAATTGAATGTAATTAAAGATTATTATAGTGATTAGATAAGTTGGATAGGAGAATTGGACAAAAATTATATTTTGAAGAGAAGTTACAACTGTGGTGTGTAGGTTGTTTAAATCGAAAGTTCAGAAGAGCTGATTAATGGCTGGGTTGGTTAATAAAATGTTCTATTGTGTTATCAAAATGTAAAATGTTTAATATGTGAAGTGTGGTGTGGTTGAGTTTGTGAAATTTGTGAGAAAACATAAATGGTTATTGTAAAACATGTATTTAAAAAAATGGCGATCATGAAGTTAGCGGTCAAGATGATTGCTTGAGGGAGGACGTTGGACGGGGAATATGTACTGAAACTAGCCGAGTGACCCGGGCAACGCCCAGGGTTTACCCAAAGGGCCTGCAGAGACTTTAAAAGTATAGAAGGTGGCTTAAAAATCGCAATGGGTATATTCAGATTTCCTAGAAGCAGCATTTCAAGTAAGGATAAGTAAAAATACTTTCAAAGTATAAATTCGTTAATTCGACCATGTTTTGATTTCCAGAACCTATGAAATTACAAACAGTAATTCGACAATACCGAGAATTCGACCCCTTGCGATAATTCGACCTTGATTTGATTTCCCAATCTCTGGCCTATCAAATAACAAACGGTAATTCGACAATATTAATTATTCACCACTTCTGATAATTCAACCATTTTAAAATGCAAATTTCGACGATTGATGTTTACTTACAACTTTACTAAAAAAAAGGTATTATAGATGCGAGCAACGAAACATTTTGAACCCATATAATGCAAATTCATATCCACACTTATAGGGTGTCAAGCCTAAAGGATGCGAATTCATGTCCCTGATTTCTAAAAATTAACATAAAATTGTAGGCTACCAACGCGAATTCGCGTCTACTGGGATCTTTTCCCATACCTTCTTGCCTATTTATCAGTGGGTTGGGTTGGGGGGGAATGTCAGCTGTCCCAATGTACCTGTAAAATGTCACATGCGACCGAGTTCAAGCAGCCATTATTTTTATTTATTTCAAGCTACATAGATTACATTAAAAGAAAATAGCATTTTTTAAACATGTTATTATATGAACAACTCGATTTTCATACGGCCCACTGGACCATGTAACTCTGGAATCATAAGTGCAAAAACAGACATCCCTAAAGGACTCCTTTAAAATATCTTTATGATTCTTTTTTAATAATATTCTTAAACATTTGTAATTTTTTTTTTCATATTTATTAACTTTTCAATATAGAAAATAAGATAACATAAAAGGGATAAATTCATTTAATGGACCTCACTAAAAACTGCATTTCTAGCCGAGTGACCTGGGCAAAGCCCCAGGTTTATCCCTAAAGGCCTGTGAATGGGCAGGATAACCATATGTGTGCCATTGCAAAGATCCTAAATCAATGTATAGAGCACTGGGGAAAATAGGTTTTTTTTTTTTTTGCTTATCCCTAGTACACGTGGTACAGGCCATGATAATCATGGTGGATAGTTAGCGACTGCTTTTACTGTAAGCGCACCACATGTCTACACATGTGAAAAGCAGTTTGCCTTTGCACTTACAAATGCCAGAGCCCCGTTCGGTTACATGCACTCGCTGGTGGGGTTGGACTTTTGCAAGAATCGGGGGCCATTGGAGCATTTTTTTTTTTTAACAGAAAAAGTGCCCAATGCGGGAATCGAACCCGGGTCCTAGTGGTCGAAAACCAAACGGTTTACCCAGCCTTCCACCGACCAAAAGTCAAAATAATAATAAATATTTTATGAATGAACAAATAATACAAAAAATTGCTCTCAGGTGAGAAACTATAGGCATTGGTGAAAACTTTAAAAAATTATATTGAAAAAAAAAAAAAAGAAAACAAATATTAAAAGAAAATTTAATACAACACAACTATATAGCAAATACAGCCATTATTTCTAGCCGAGTGACCCGGCAACGCCCCGGGTTTAGCCTAAAAACATGTGAAGCGCTAGATAACCATATGTGAGCCATTGCATAGATCCTGAATCAATGTATAGAGCACTGGGGAAAATAGGTAAATAAAGACCAAAAATCAAAATACTTAATTATAAATATTTTATTAGTGAACAACTAATACAAAAAAATCCTTTCAGGTGAGAAACTATGTTGTTGTTGTTTCTTATCCCCTTGTGTAAAGATTACACGAATTCCATGATCTCATGGAATGGGGTATAGGGGTGCAGCTTTCGTTGATCATGGCACCATGATCCAGGCACACTTTGGTGAAAGTCTGACTTTGCCTGTGATTTGAGGCCATTCCAAACATGGAAGCCTTTGTTTCTGACTCTAACATGAGCACAGACGCAGCTCCTCCGTATCCCTGGAGTGGAACCATTGCTGAGGTCCATCAACTGGGTCAGTTGAACTCAGGATTTTTAAAGAGGGAGTGTCCCTCCTGGTTACAGCATCAAGTCTACCAGAACAAGACTTGATACAATCGTGTAGAGTTTACTGTACCTCCCAACAATGTCCACTGCACCATAGGCCAGTTACAGAGGGGTAAGCATGGGAGGTGTGAGAAACTATAGGCATTGGTTGATGAGGCACAAATTGGATTGTAGATTATAAACAAAAGGTAATAAGACCAAATCCAAATATATAAATAGTGTGTGACGTTTCGGTAACAGCGTTGTTACCATCTTCAGACAAAAGTACTGAATGGAAAAAAGGAGCCTACAGCACCCGGTGTTCCCAGGTGGTCACCCTCCCAAGTACTGACCGAGCCCCGACGTTGCTTAACCTCGGTGATCGGACGAGAACCGGTGTTTTCAACGTGGTATGGCCGTAGGCCATAGTACTTTTGTCTGAAGATGGTAACAACGCTGTTACCGAAACGTCACACACTATTTATTTATTTGGATTTGGTCTTATTACCTTTTGTTTATAGGCATTGGTAAAACTTTAAACAAAATTTTTGGAAATGAAACAAAAAGTAAAAGAAAACAAATCTTAAAAGAAAATAAAATACAACACAACAATAAACCAAATTAGACAACATAAAAGGCATACATTCACTTATTTGAAATGAAAAAAAAAATTAAAAGAAAACAAATCTGAAAATAAAATTGAATACAACACAACTATATAGCAGATAAGACAACATAAAAAGGAAAAATTCATTTAAAGGACCTCATTAAAAACAATATTTCTAGTTTTATAAATACGTGGGTTCAACTTTACCCGTATGCTATTCAAAGTTCGCACACGTGAAAAAGCCACATAGAGCTGTCCATGAGTAAACACGGGCTCATGTAGCAAGAGACCCACTCTAGCAAAGGTTTGGCCTTGAGCCTTATTAATAGTCATGGCAAAAGCCAACCTTAGTGGAAACTGACGCCTCTTCAGAATGAAGGGAAGGTTGGTATCTGAAGGAGCCAAAGATATTTTTGGCACCAATACAGTTTGTCCAACTTTGGTCCCTGTCAGTATTTGTGCTTCTAGGACATGAGAGCGCATGCGCTGAATAACCATACGTGTGCCATTGCAGAGACCCTGCTTAGGATTCAAATTTCTAAGGAGCATAACAATAGCACCAATCTTAAGGTTTAACCGGTGTGGAGGCATTCCTGTGGGGAGTAAGGCTATTAAGGAATTCAGTAGGGTAGTTATTTTGTTCCTCCACATTCTCACACTCGACACTGTCAACACTGAGAAAACACTGACTCCTGTTTGGTAAGCGATCCAAAACTTTTTCATTAATCTCTAATGAATCTGTGTTTTTAGGCGTTAAAATCACAGACTGGCTAAGGGCGGTAATATCACCATAGGAAGAACCAAATATTTCCTGCACCAGGTCAACCCCATGAAAGATACAGCTTTCTGGAAGAGAAATGAGGCCCTGTTGGTCTGTAGGTAGATCACCATCACCAACTTTAAGTAACCATTGAGAGAAGCTCTGTGCATCAATACCTGCTCGCATATTCTGAGTAAGGCGCAAGATGACAAACAATGGCCATAGCTTGCTTTGCTTAATGCAAGCAGCAACAATTTCAGCTCTTGAAGCTCGAGGTACCACAGGTAGCACTTGGCGAAAGTCACCTCCAAGAACAACAACCTTTCCGCCAAAAGCAAGGTCACAATGCATAATGTCCTTTAGGAGACGATCCACAATTTCAAGTGCTCTGTAGTGGGCCATAGGAGCCTCATCCCAAATAATTAAGGATGATCTACGAATAAGCTCAGCCTCAGAACTATTGGCCGAGATCGCAGCTACAGAATTCTCAAGCAAGGGAATCGGCAGCTTAAACCTGGAATGGACAGTCTGGCCACCTGACAAAAGGGTAGCCGCTATTCCAGTGGAGGCCAGCGGAATGACAATTTTTCCAACGGCTCTAACACAATGAATTAGGGTGTTATAAACATAAGTCTTGCCCGTACCACCAGGCCCATCAATAAAAAAGCAACGTGGATTTACATTGAGGGAATCAACAATTGTGTCAACAATTGACTTTTGATCCGGTGTAAGGGACCTATACATTTCTGTCCCAATTTGCAGCTCTGCATTAACATCAAGGTGATCCTCTCCTGAATCAAGAAGTGGGGTTAGGGGTGCAGGAAGTCCATAATGGTGGCAACTGAGGCGATTTTCTCTCAGCTGGAATTCAAGCTCTCTGAGAGTCATCTGTTCAGCAGCTGCGTCAGATGTTGCACGAGAAAAGTCCTCACTAAGATACCCCTTGTATTTGGTCCACAGTGATACAGGGTCGGTAGGATTATTGTAGATGAGAATTGTCGCAAAGAGCTGCCGCAGTTGACAAGGCATTTGGAACAAAGCCGCCTCAGCTAAGCATGCATCCCATTCAGAATCATCAGCCAATAATCCACGGCGCTGGGCAGCCTCTTTAAAAGTGGAGCAAACAATATCATCCACAGTTCGCAAATCTTCAAAACTCTGAGCACCTGCAACATGTAATAGCAGAAGCCGGAGGTGGTAACGCTCAGAATCTTTAGGATTCACTGAACACATACGTCCAATGCACAAAGCCCCACCCCGAACTCTAGCACTCCATTGATTCTGCCTGAAAACATAAGCGGAAGGTATGTCTCCATATAAAAGTGATCTTGCGGATACATTAACACAATTGAGCTGAAACCAGGCAGTCAGAGTTGTGCGTCTGCGTGAGGCATTTTCAAGAGCCTGTTCTTCACTACCTTCAACAAAATAGACAGATTGAAAATTAGGTAGATGAACAGCTAAGCGACATATGGTATGCGAGTGAGCATGCAAGCGATATTCAAACATTCGCCACATTGCCTCAGGAGCACTTACATACCGAGCGTCAAGAAAGTTTTTGATTTCATCATGTGTCCTGCTTTCCATATCTAATTCTCCAACAGACACTTCCACCTCAGCCCTGTCGTGTCCCTTATATACATACTTGAAAAGATATTTGACCACTTTTCACAGAGGCACAGACCTCCACATTAATGTGAGCATTGAACCTAACCAGCAGATAGGGGTTATAGGGAACAACCCAGCGGTTATCCACCTCGTGAGTGCCCACAACTAATGTCTGGCCGTCATCTCGACGTCTGTAGCGAGGATAGCCATTATTGTTAGCCTCAGTCAGCTGCAGGAATGATTTAGGGAAGTCTTTAGTACACTTGCCATCAGACATGCATGGTGAGTGAAGATTGAAGTTTCCACAAGGACCATGGATCATATGTTTACGAACCATGTCATACAGCTGAACCTGCATAGTAGGGCTAGGAATTTCTGCACAAACCAATCTGTCAATGGCATCCCTGTCTCTAGGCTTGTCTTCTTCTCTAAGCATAAACAGCATGTGGGCATGCGGTAAACCGCGTTTTTGGAACTCAACAACATGCACCCGAGCAATGACCACTCCCAATACATGCTGACTAACAATCTCGTGCAGTAATTGTTGTAACTTGAGATTGAAAACTCTAGCCACCAGATCCGGTCTATCAGAAGGATTCTGGTTAGGAAGAAGATTTTCAACAATGTCAGTCCAACGTGGGTTACAGGTAAATGTCACGAATAGGTCAGGTCTTCCAAACTTTCTAACAATGGCCATTGCATCCTGATAGTTTTGTTGCATGGCCCGGGAACTCCCAGGAAAGGAAGATGGAAGAATAAAAATACGGCCTATTCGCACACCCCGAGAATGTTCCTGCTCATGGATATAATCCATCAGACCTTGATATAACTCCACCCTAAGCAGGGACTGATTTTGGCGAATATAGTTCAGGCGATTGCCCTCTGTTTTTACATAGGCATCAACAACATATTGCTGAAATAGTCTCCTGCCATAGTGAATGGGCGAAAAGCCAGGTCTGATGGCCAACCTATAACTATAGAACTGAAGCATGGTAACATGGTTTCTGGTGCTTGTGCGCATGTTTTCTTCATGTAAGATTCCTATTGCCCAACCAGGATCACCGGCAGGAAATAAAAGAGGGTATGTCATTGGGTCACAGTTAGGATTAAGTGGAGAAATACGCACTAGACCACAATCATGCGGAAAAAACAGCAATATCTCTGTTAGAAGGTACATGGCCATCTTGATCAACAAAAATGGCCGCAACTTCACTTACACTTGGGGCATTATATCGGCGAAGATCTCTACAATGATTTTGCCGGATGAGCATCTGAACCTGACACATTTGCCGGTTCTCAATGCGAGCCCGGTGTTCCTCAGCTAGTTCCACCTGGTGCATCTGCCTATAAGCAGAAGTATACGGATTCACACGCCTAAGCACAGAATCCAAAAGAGTCAATATACCAGGATGGCATTCCAAAGGCCTAGATGCTGCAATGCGTGTATTATTCGCAGCCTCAGAATCCAAAATATAAAGTTGGGCATAAGACGGGGCTCTGTTTCCATGAGGATGAAGGGGCCCAGTCAAATGATAGATCTGTCCATGGATTCTATAACAAAAAGGCCCCTGTCCAGAAAAGACATCAACCTGCGCACCCATGGAGGCAAATGCCAAAGAGCTGTTGTAGCTCCGAATGTTGTTCTGGAAGTACTTAGCCTCCACACTGTTTGAAGTCATCAATTCCATCATTTCATATGGAAAGGAGGACAAAGTAGGAAGAATAACTTTCCCTTTGTGGCAGCAGGAGCTACCAACAGTTTCGCCAGGGAAATGAAGGGCTGAGCAGTAAGGGCAGACTATATCGAGGCCCCCAATAATATATTCAGTGGGAACAGCAGAAATAGGATTAGGGGCGTTGTTCCCGCGGCGAGTCCTATAAGCGAGTCTTCCACGGCCTCTGCGAGGCATGATACAGAAGCAGCTGAAAAAAAAAAGCTAAACTAAAAACCAAGTTGAGCAAATACATGTCAAAATAAATTTAATGTAAAATTGTATGCATCATATAACATTTTATCATATAACAAATTTAGTAATAAACAATTGAGTATACAAATAAATAATTAGCCTCTTATTGCGAAAAAATAAAGATGCCAAAGACATTATGAAAGATACTGCAAAAAAGAATTATGAAAGATACGGCAAAAAAGAAAACCAGACACAAAAAATTGAGCAAAATGTAAAAGTAAAAACTACAACAAAGAACCCACAAATTAATTTAATCAGAAATACAAAAAAGACGCTGAAAAAAAAAGGTAAAATAAGAACCAAGCAGAGGAAAACTATAAAACTGAAAGCCAGGACAGGCATAAAAAGAAAATTCCAAGCATGTGAGGAAACAATTGATGAAAAAAAAAAATGTGCAAATAATATGTATATAAAAAAGCAAATCCCAAAAAATATTTTGGTATATATATGGCTAAATGTGTAACAAACATGTATATGAAAAAGCAAAGCTTAATTCTAAGTTTAAATATTTTTTTCAATATACAGAAGAAATAAGACACAAAAATGGAGCTAAATTCAAATGAAAAACTATAACAAACAGCATAAATATTGCTAAATGTGTAACAAACATGTATATGAAAAAGCAAAGCTTAATTCTAAGTTTAAATATTTTTTTTCAATATACAGAAGAAATAAGACACAAAAATGGAGCTAAATTAAAATGAAAAACTATAACAAATAGCTATAAAAGATAATTATTATAGAATTAAATCTACAAATCGAAAAATGTATATATTTAAATGAAAAACTGTAACAAACATGTATATGAAAAAGCAAAGCTTAATTCTAAGTTTAAATATTTTTTTCAATATACAGAAGAAATAAGACACAAAAATGGAGCTAAATTCAAATGAAAAACTATAACAAACAGCTATAAAAGATAATTATTATAGAATGCAATCTACAAATCGAAAAATGTATATATTTAAATGAAAAACTATAACAAAGTACTTACATAATCAAATTAATCAGATATATATATTATTTCAAAACACGTTTCTACGGAATTTCAAAACAAATGCAATGATGATGATAAATGCAAAAAATCTACGATTGTAAAATAGATTAAATTAAAAAATAAAAATAACTGTTAACATTAGGAAAATAAAAACAGGCCTATGACACGAAGAAAAAAATAACGAAAATTTTGGTATATAGATTGTTATGTGTAGTTCAGAATCTTCGGAGGAGATAGCTCAAGACTTTACAATGGAAAACTCTGTTACGGTATTATCTATATAGATAGTAGCGATTTGGGGAAGTGACGTCATAAAGGGCGTTCACTTCCTGTTTTTCACGGGAATCGCCGGGGTTCGATTTCTGGGATGGTCACTGGTGCGGGGTGTTCGTTAGATTTGTCATTTAGTTGAAACTAAATGTGTTCGTAAGTGGTTGTGTTTCGAAGTTAGTTTAGACTTAGTAAAAATGTTATTCGATTATTTCAGGCTAGATGTGAGTGAAGGATATGAATTTCGACGTGGACACGCTTTGAGGTGAGATGTATCACAGGCGTGAAGGCGTCTTTATGGCCTGTTGAGTGAGAAAAGGTTTGTTGTGTCGCCGTGTGACACTTGTGAAGTGAATTGAATGGAAAGGTGCCACGTGAAGTCATAGTTCGGTACAGAATCTAACCTGTTTCAACATGAATAACAAGTTTACTAAAGTCATGGGTGGTGGAAAGAACACATATCGATAATTTTTAGATTGTTAGTGAATGTGACACGTTTAATGGGAAAATGTTCAGTGTACGTTTAGAGTGGCGACGTTATGGAGCTCGTGTGGCTCGAGATTAAATTTGTTTGTCAAGTCGCGCGCTAATAATGTTTGCCAATTGGAGATAGTGATGTGAGGGTGTTGTAACGTTTGTTGAGAGAGATTTGTTGATCATTAAATATGCATGTAAAAGGAAAGTATGAGGGAGTGTATTTATCCTCGAATATTAACGATTGTAATAGGTTTGGCCGGCGGTGACCTAATTTAGCTACTGGCGGAGAATGGACATATCTTTATTTTTAACTTGTTTTGGGGAGATATGTTATGATTTTGAGATATTGCCTCTCAGGAGAGTACTCACAGGAGATTTCTGAAATTAAGACATGTGTTTTACACCTATGTTAATTTATATTTGAAAATTTCTTTTTTTTTTATCTTATCATTGATTATGGTAGCGCGAAAATTATCCTTGTAAAAGGGAAATGGTGTGATGACAAAAAATTTGAATTGGGACGCCTACTTAAAATGGTGAATATGACAATTATTTTTGAAAATGTTTAAGTATTTGATTGAGAGATGGGTGTTTGGTATAAAGATAAAATATTAATAAAAACAAAAATAAGTTCAGAATTATGATATGAAGAGATTTTTTAAAAATAATAATAATAATGATTTTTTTCAAGTTGTAGATTTGGATAGTACCATTTCAGGTAAATTTTAGAAAGACATGTAAAATTAGTAAATTGGTAAAAATCCGTGATGGGCGAAATTTTTTTTGAAAGTAAAATTGAAAGTAATAAATTGAAATTTAGAATCTGATTGAAAATTGAAGTAAATTTGATAAATGATAATGTGAAAGTTTTAAAATTTGAATTAAAAATAGTATAAAAAAGGTTAAAATTGGATTTAAAATTATTAAGGTGAAAATAAACACATTTATGGGGATTCAAGTTGTGAACTTGTGGAGAAAGTTATGTAAGATTTTAAAACTTAGTTTTGATGATAGTTCAGTGAGGAGACTTGATCTTTGTTTGTCTGACGTTGAAGGCGCTCCATGTAGGGCTTGTAGAAGCTTGTAGCTTCTGTAAAGTTGATCGCGGCTTGTCGCTTTGATCATTGTCTCGATGTCAGGCCGAAGGTGGGGAACTTGTCACCGGGTTTGCGTCATTCTGCTCCTCGATTTCCATGATTTGCGGGAATTTCGACTATGTCGTTGGGGTGGTCAGCTTGCTCCAGGCGCTGGCGATCTGTGTTAGCGGGTCTGCGAAGGTCCCTTGGTGCGGCGTTTGCTCTTTAAATATCTCTTGTTGGGGGAGAGATTGCTTGGTCGTTTCTTTGGAATGGCCGGTTTGTTCCTCCATCTTCGCTATTTCTCGCATCTATCTGGACAGGCTTCTTACCTCTTCGTTGTGGTCATCCTTCGTTGGTCATCCTGTCGGCTAAATCTGTGATGAGTGTCCTGTCGACTAAAATTATGTTGAGGTATGCAGTCGACTTAAACTGAGGTGTGTTTATCCTTTCGACTCTCGCTATATTGTGTTGACCGAGAGAAACAGTTAGGATGGGGAGTTTTCCAGTACCTTTCTGCACCTTGGGAGACTTTTACCAGTCCTCACAGGCAGTCGTGTTCGAGGCTGAGTGGAAAGCTCTGGAATGTCCATACACAAAAAACGAAGACACATTTATACTAGGAAAGTTCCGTGAACAGATAAAAGTTGAGCTAGGAGCGAAAGATGGATTGATAAGAAGTTTTCTTACTGATCTACGGCATGGTCGAGCATCAGAAGATGAAGTGACGAGGGCTCCCGCTGATGTTGAAGTGACTATTTTTTCGGCAAGGGCGGATGTCTTATATATCTTTGCCGAGAGAGAAAGTATCGAATTTCAGCGGATGCAACAAAAGCGTGGGTTGGATTTTAAATTGTACACTGGCGCCGCTCTGACAGTTTCCTATCCTTAGACTTTGTTGTGGGGCTGCTACATCTCGATTTTAGACGTTTTTGAACTTCTATCTCAATCTCTTGCTTCAGCTCAACTCTTAACCTATTACAGAGTTTTATTTATTCATCCTCAGTTTGTACAAAGTACATTACATATGATGATGTAATGACACATGTCAATCATGCGTTTAATCATTTACAGATGTGTTTCTATTATACAACATGAAAATCTTGTTATAAGTATTATACAATATAAGGTTGCTGGGTCAAATTACCATAACCATATATCCCAGAAGAGTTCAGGATGACTATTTTCAAATCGATTCATGAACTGTTTCATTCTGGAATAAAGACTACGGTCAAAGAAGTTGCAACCCGCTATATATGGTTCAACATGAAAAGAGACATAAGGAATTGGGATAAAACATGCCTAGGTTGCCAGAAAAGTAAAGTTACTCGCCACACAAAAGCCGAATATGGCAAATTCTAACTTCCAGATGACCGGTTTGGAACAGTCCACATCGACTTGATTGAACCCTGCCACCATCAGAAGGGAAAACCTATTGTCTGACATGCATAGACCGTTTCACTAATTGGGTAGAAGTTGTACCATTGGAAGACATTAAAACCGAAACTATAATCATATTCTTCTACAGATATTGGTTTGGTCGATATGGGACTCCATGCTACCTGATTACCGATCGTGGCATGCAAATTATGTCCCAACAACTGAAGGAATTTGCTACGATGTGTGGAATACAATTGAAGCATACTACATCATACCATTCCCAAAGTAATGGCAAAGTAGAAAGGTTTTATCGAACTTTGAAAACAGCCATAAGTGCTCATAACCACACCAAATGGACAGAATGTATGCCTACAGTTCTTTTAGGGCTAAGATCTTTAATCCACGGCACTTCTGATTACTCCATAGCACAGATGGAATTTGGCACGACTATCAGACTTCCAGGTGAAATTTTCAACAATTCAAATAATACAAAAGAAAAAGGAAGGCTGATCTCAGATTTACAAAGATATATGGTATCCCTTAAACCATTTAAGTCGAAAACGAACAGAAATCCAAACGTCTTTATGCACAAAGATTTGAAAAGTTGCTCACACGTATTTATCAGAAAAGATAGAGTGAGAAGACCTCTAGAACCAGTTTATGAAGGACCATTCAAAGTTTTATAGAGGTCTGATAAATATTTTACAGTCCTGATTAAAGACAAAAATCACAATATATCCATAGACCGTCTAAAGCCAGCCTATATCCAGGAGGACTCTAATAATACACATCTCAGCCAGCTACCAGACCCCCAGACAGTCCTGCTACGAGAATGCCAGCAGCCACAGCCGAACCAAGCCCAGACCCGAATAGTTCACTTCGAGAAGGCGCCGAAAAGAATCCGGAGCGGCAGAACTATTTTTCCTCCACAAAGATTTGCACAGGACGTGACCATGGTCACAGGAGGGAGACTGAATGTAAAATAAATAGTTTCTAAAACTGTACATAGATGACGCTGTTAGGACAAACCTTAGCTAATTGTATATTATACCTTTCATTCCCAAACTTTTTTATGTTTGAATCGAACTGGCTTTGGCCTCCTGACACTAAGGAGGAATCACCGCCTAATTCTTATTTTAACGCTGGTTTTAATTCTATGCTTCCTGACTCAGCGAGCTAACTCATTCAAACTTGAATAACTGCTATTGTCTCGTCTCACTAACTCTAATGACTCAACCACGTATATATTAATAACTCTTGTCTCACCAACTCTAATGACTCAACCACATATACTTAAAAACTCTAACTGTCTTTATTTTCTAAAATCAAGATTATATACATTTCTAAAATTTACATAATTTAACAATAATTAACAAAAGTAAATTCTAACAATTTGCATATTTAAGGCTGGAACATACTCCCCCCGGCCGCTGAACCCTAGTTCAGATTTGAAGGGAAGCGGAGCCAACTTCGTAATAGGTCGTAGGTAGACTCCGGTAGCAGCCCGAACTTGGGCAACTCGCACCTTCTGGTCTTGAAGAACGACAAATACTTCTCTGCAGTCTCGTGTTCTTTATCAGCTGGTCCCAATATGAACACCAGGTCCAAAGCTACAGCAGTGTATTGACTATCTCTGTATTTGACATAGGTTGGTAGTTCAGTCCATTGTTTAGACTTCAGGTTCAACTTCCATAAATATTTCGACTCCTTCCCAGCGTGAACAAATACAGCTCTTACCCAATCCTGCACAATAGTAAAGTGATTGATATTTTTTGGATAGCCCTCTTTCTCACCAAGAATCGGAATAGTTGTATAACACCCCCAGGAATCTGTTTGAAGTCGGTAGTTATACAGATTACAGAAGTGTTGTTCCCACTGCATTCGAGGGAATAGTAAAAGTTTCTTGTTGGTATAGCCAATCTGAAGAGAGAGAAATTTCTCTTTCCAAAATATTTTGTCTGATCCAATCAGATGCCAATCTTTGTTTAGGAGATGATAGGAGAAAACCTTGTAAGTAGAGTGGTCGCGGGTCTCTGCAAGCATAAACAAGAACGCCGATGGTGCAAATGTCATTGCCAGGACCAAGAGGTCAGTTTGGGGCGACTTCCTGCTTTTCACTAGAACAGAAGCCCGACCCTCTTTAAGTTTCACTCGGACAATATTGTCGGTGCAAGTTACCTTATTCCCTCTAGAGTGTATTCTCCCTCCTACAAAGTACACCCTTTTATCGTGAGAGGCATAAACGATAGACTTGGAAATAACTATTGGAGCGAAACCATTCACTTTTCTCCAGATCCATTTTTTGTGAGGGATGTGGTATTGGTACAATACCGAGCGGACATTCGGGCCATCTAGAGATTCCACATCTTCTATGAGGAGGTAAAGATGAGTTCCGTCGCCGACAAAGACCTTCGGGTAGCTACATTGGATGGCTTTGGTAACTTCTGGCCACTCTCCATTTTCCTTCAATATGGCGCGGTGGTAGACTGGTAGCCCTTCTAAATCCTCGACTTCTTTGACCGCGGTCTGCCTCTGGAGATTCGCCATTGCCACTGTAGTAGGTGAGAGGAAACCAATTGGATCGAAAATCCTCGCAATATTGGAGAGAAGATCTCTTTTGGTAACAACTTCCTCAGGAAGAGTTATATTAACTCTAAACGTATCTTGTACATGATCCCATACAATTCCTAAAATCTTGGATATGGCTCCTTTCTCCAAGTTAATTTTCCTCTCTTCGTTCATTTCCTCGACATGAGACACTATCTCGTGGCAATTTGAATTCCACTTTCTTAAGTGAAATGCTCCCTTTTTCATTAAGTCTTTTAATTGGTCTATTAGTTCTTTGGTTTCAGCAATCGTTTGAGCTCCTGTTAGCAGATCATCGACATAGAAATCATTCAAGGTCACCCTAGAAGCCTCAGGATAATTTTGGCCTTCATCTTCTGCTAACTGTTGTAATGTTCTCATTGCCAAAAATGGAGCCGAAGTTGTACCATAGGTAACAGTCAGTAGTCGATAGTCCACCACAGGCTCTTCTGGCGATGGTCTCCACAATATCCTCTGATAGTCCGCATCTTCTGGATGATGAGGCATGTAATAGCATCTGCACAATTCTCGCTTCACTTCTGCAATTGGGACCCTTTCCATATGGTTTAAGTGTTCATATTCCTTCATGAATCCCCGGTATTGGTCATATAATTTCACATTCTTACACAATTTTCCTTCCAACGAAAGGAACCTTCTTAAAGCTTTTTCTCTTGATTCACCCAGAAGCGGTCGATGTTGTCTGAATGGCAATTTTACCCAATACCTTCCATGGCTATCTCTGCCATGGTTATTCGAAAATAACCTTTCACAATCTTCGTCCTGTGTACAAAGATCTGGTGACGGCACAGATTCAGTTTCCCAGAATCTTTTCATTACGAATTCTAGTTCTGGTTCAGATTGTAAACTCAGGTTACAGACTTCTGTATTACTCTCTGATGTTCCCATGAGTTTTCCTAGAAGTACCCAACCTAGTCTTGTATTAATAGCCATTGGCAATCCTTCTCCGAGAGATATAGAGCCATTCAACATAAGTTCAGTGTATATATCTGCTCCCAATATCATATCTATTGGGGCTTGTATGTAGAACTCTGGGTCTGCCAATTTGAGGCTCTTCAAAGTTGGCCAATTAGGGTCTTTTAACCTGAAGTTCGGAATTTCTGAAGTGAGCACTCCCGTGACTACTGCCTCCACCGAGAATTCCTCAGAATTATTCAGTGGACAAAATGTCACACTTACTGTCGATGAAGAATGCTGCACTGGTGTGTTTCCAACCCCTATAATCATCCGATCTGATTTCCTTTGGACAAGTCCCAATCTTTCGCAGCATCCTTTTGTTATCATGGTGACTTGGGAACCGCTGTCCAGTAGGGCTCTGCAGGTGCATAACTTTCCGAGTCCATTTTTTATCTTGATTCTAGCTGTTGCGAGTAGTACGTGGCTATCATTGCAGTTTGCCTGTTGAGTATTAGTCAAATTGATAGCACTTTCATGTTCCTTCGGAGTTGTGTTCTCAACTTGGGCCGAAGCGCCTTCCGTGCTCGGTTTATCATAATGAATCATTGTGTGGTGCTTCCCTTTGCATACTTTGCATCGTTGGTTCAGCCCACAATTCCATGAGAAATGGCCTTTCCTCAAGCAATTGAAGCACAATTTATGACCTTTTACTACATTTAATTTTTCTTTTAAAGGCATTTTGCAAAATAAGTTGCACATGTATAGTGGATGATGCTTAGATTTGCATAATATGCAAGTGTCCGATTTCTCAATTAGCATCCCGTAGCTTTGGCATTTGGGAAATCTCGATCCGGTGGTTTCTTCCCTTTTTGAACATTCCCTGACAGCACAAGACATGCTTCTTGCATGTCTGGAAATGAACGCTATGAACTTGTCATAAGAAGGAAGAGTGTTGTCCACTGACAGTTCCCAATCCAACCTTAGATTTTCACTCAACTTCTGCTGGAGGAAGTGCACCAAGATCACATCCACTAATTGATTTCTCTTCAATTCCAGCGTTTCTAAGTTTCTTATGGCTTCATTACAAACATCCATGAATTCATGGAGACACTTAGCCGATGGATTCTTAATTGCCCGGAGAGAAAATATTTTTGACACCTGGGCATAAGCTAGCTCTCTCGGGTTATCATATCTTGATAACAGTGTATTCCATGCTTGGCCATAATTTTCACTTAGTAAAGGGAAACCCCTTATTAATCTGGCCGCTTCGCCTTTTACTGCTGAATTCAAATATTGTAACTTCTGTATATTAGTTAACCCTGGATGTGCATCGATGGTGGTGAGGAATAGCTCTTTGAAGTTGATCCAAGTGCCCATATCTCCATCATATATCGGCAAGTCAAATTGAGGCAATTTTGTATTTGCCTGAGAGCCATTTGGCTTTATGTCCGCCAGTTTGTCTTTGAGTTTTCTCTCATTTTCTATTTTTACCCTCAAGCTTCCAATCTTGTTCATTGAACCATCATATGCCTCACTTTCTTTATCTATATCAACTTCATCCAAAGAAAACAGCTCGTCGTAGAGTTTCTCAATTTTCTCTTTGATCTCCTTTAATTCTTCACCCATTATTTCTAAGCGTATTGTTTCATCTGCCTCAATAATTGAATCCACACTTTCAATAAATCCATCAATTCTCCTTATCTGACAACTTAACTTTCTTTGGAGGATCCTTTCGTCTCGAGACATTTTGCAATTGTATTCTCACTGAGTTTCTGCTTAAATTTCTTCTGTTTCAAATCCTAATCAGGCTCTCGAGGGACCATGAATCGAACTGGCTTTGGCCTCCTGACACTAAGGAGGAATCACCGCCTAATTCTTATTTTAACGCTGGTTTTAATTCTATGCTTCCTGACTCAGCGAGCTAACTCATTTAAACTTGAATAACTGCTATTGTCTCGTCTCACTAACTCTAATGACTCAACCACGTATATATTAATAACTCTTGTCTCACCAACTCTAATGACTCAACCACATATACTTAATAACTCTAACTGTCTTTATTTTCTAAAATCAAGATTATATACATTTCTAAAATTTACATAATTTAACAATAATTAACAAAAGTAAATTCTAACAATTTGCATATTTAAGGCTGGAACAATGTTTATATTTATATTACATTTTTTATAACTAAGACTATTTCTAGTTCTTAATTAAATTAATTTTTCTGTTAACTAACCACTTCCTTATATTTCAAAATAATATGTACTTTGACTAAAATATTTTAATAATCTAGTTATATATTGGCGAATCGTGTTTATGGTCATTTACTATAACACTACACTATTTTTCTGCGACCGCATCACCAAATGCCAAATTATTGACTACGAACACCCGGACCACCGTGTCGTCCTGATCCAAGTATGAGAGCCATACACCACTTGTCAAATGGCCGTGCATCGGGATTGGACAGATTACCCAGCGAGTTTGTGGAATCTTCTAAAGATTTCTTCGCTTAAGTTATTTGGCAAGTCTTCGAGGCTTCTCGATTCCGCAGGACCTTTATTCCATTTTCAAAGCGCAAAACATCTATTTATTATAACATGGTTATATATCTAAGAGTGTTTACAAGTCGAGTCGGCAGTGTTGCCGGATCAATCATAACATGTTTCCTTTAAACAAAAATAAAAAGGATTGCAGTTCTCCTAGTCTCTATAACGCAAAGGTTTTCTCACTGTTCTACCACTGCGGGTTCGCACACTAGGAGAAGTGGATGATTCTTCACCTTTCTTGGCCACGTTCTTCCTTGGATCATATGCTCTTCTGTTTTCAGAAGTGGGTCTTCCGTGATCTTGTATGTTGTCATCCATGGTTGTCCCTGCTTGAGATCCAGGAATGCTTGGACTTTGACTTGTTGGGGCAGAGTCTTCTACACTGAACTTTCTCGGTCTAAGGTGAGACCTGTTCCTGCGGTATTCAGAACCACTTGGTGTTTTCACCATATATGAGCGTGGAGTTTCATGCTTTGCGGTCACTGTTGCCGGAACCCATTTTCTATGCCTTTCCTGCAACATGATGTTGTCTCCTACTTCCAAAGGTCTCAAAATTCTCTTTGGACTTCCTGCATACTTTTGTTGATGGTCTCTCAATTTTTGGTAATTCTTTGTTGTGTCAAACAGTGGTTTCAACTGTTGTCGGGTGTATGTCGAAAGAGTTCTCACAGATCTTCCCATAAGCATTTGGGTCGGAGATGGCAAGTCATACTTAGGTGTGTTGTTGAACTCCATCAAAGCCAGATTGGGATCTCTTCCTGACTTCACAGCTTTAATTATCAATCCTTTGATGGTTTGAATTGTCCTCTCAACTTGTCCATTAGATCTTGGGTATTTGGGACTGGAGGTTTGGTGTTTGAATTCATATATCTGAGCAAAATTTTTGAATCCAGTAGAGTTAAAAGGGGGTCCATTATCCAAAACTAGAGTTCTTGGAATTCCATGAGTCCTGAAAATGGTTTTCAACTGCAGGATGGTTTCGGTTTCTCTTTTGCTTGATAATTTCCGGATTTCAACAAACTTTGAGTGGTAATCGACAACCAAGATGGAACTGGTTCCACTCACCTCCATGAAATCTACAGCAATTTTTTCCCATGGAAATTCAGGGATTTCATGAGCTATTCTTGACTCCTCAGGATTCTTTCTTGAATATTCCTGACATGTTCTGCACTTTTCCACTTCATTTTCTACTTGTGTTATCATGCCGGGCCAGTAAAATGCTGATCTTGCTTTTTCTTTGGAAGCTGCTATGCCCTGGTGTGATGAATGAACAACCTGCAGGATTTCTTTTCGAAGAGTCGATGGCACCATGATGCAATTTCCTTTGTAAACAATTCCGTCACTCACATGAATTTCATCTTGAAATTGCCAGTAGGGTTTTGCTTCATCACAGACCTTAGTTTTATATTTCTGCCATCCATTCTTCGCATACTCTATTAGTTGTATCAAGGTGTGGTCCTCATGAGTTTCTTTTTGTAGTCTCTTTATTTTTTCATCTGTGGTAACCAACAACATGTGCACTGATTCAGTTTGACCTTCTAAATAGCTTGTGTCCACCTCATCTTTTAATGGATCTCTAGACAGATGGTCAGCTACAAACATGTTTTTCCTTGGTGTAAACTTCAAAGATATTTGAAATCTCATGAGACGTAAGACCATTCTTTGCAGTCTTGGGGAAAGCTTTTCTAAAGGTTTCTTAACAATACTCAGGAGAGGTTTGTGGTCAGTTTCCACAATAACATCATTTCCCCAAATATAGTACTGGAAGCGTTCACATCCAAAGACTATAGCCAAAAGTTCTTTCTCTATCTGTGCGTATTTTCTTTGAGTTGCATTCAGACTGAAGGACGCATACTCAATTGCTTGTCCCCCTTGCATGAGCACTGTACCAATACCATATTGGCTTGCATCAGATGAAATGGTGATTGGCTTGGTTGGGTCAAAAAATGTCAATATTGGAGCATTCGAAACCATATCCTTGAGTTTTTCAAAACAATCATTTTCTTCGCCTCCAAATTTCCATTCACTCTTGTTGCTTATCAATTTCCTTAGAGGTGCAGTCTTGTCAGACAGATTAGGAATGAATTTGCCAAGGTACGTTACCATACCTAAGAATCTTTGGACTTCAGTCTTGTTTTCAGGTCTTTTCAACTTTTGTATTGCCTCTGCTCTTGAAGCTTGAATGGCTATTCCATCTCGACTGATTATATGGCCTAAGAAATTTACTTTGTCGACAGCTATCTGCTGCTTCTTAGCATTGAGCTTGATATTATTTTCTTCCAACCTTCGAAGAACTGTTTCAAGGTTTCGGTTGTGCTCTTCCATTGTGTTTCCATAGATCAATATGTCATCCATATAGCAAGCAGTTCCCTGGAGACCTGAAAGAATATTGTTTATGCATCGCTGGGATACCTCCGATGCACTGTTCAATCCATAGGGAAGTCGCTTGAACCGGAATCTTCCAAAGGGAGTCGCAATGGTGCACAGGTTGGTGCTTTCTTTGTCTAATGGGACTTGCCAGAAAGCTGATGATGCATCAAATACAGAGAAAACTGTAGCACCTTTCAATTCAGAAAATATTGTTTCAGCTGTTGGCAGAATATAGCGCTCTCTCTGAACATATTTGTTCAGTTCCCTGGGGTCCATGCAAATTCTGACATCCCCAGAAGGTTTTTGTACCACTACAATAGGGTGTGTCCATTCGCTTGGTTCTTCAACTTTTTCAATAATGTCAAGTTTTTCCATCCGTTCCAATTCTGCTTTAACTTTTTCTCTAATGGAAAAAGGAATTTTTCTGCTTGGAGCAATAACTGGAGTTGCATTTTCTTTTAGTCTAATCTTGTGTTCAATTGGCAGTCTTCCTATGCCTTCAAATATATTTTTGTGCCTGTTCAAAATTTCTTTTGCTGAATTGTTTTGCTCTGTTTGGACAGCATCACATTTCTTAATTAGTGAAAGCTTTTCAATAGCTTCTATTCCTAAAATTGGTTGATAGTATCCATCAGCAATGAAAAATTCTAGACTTTCCGTCTTATTTTTAGTTTTGCAATTTAGTGTGGCAATTCCTTTTATCTTGATTTCATGTCCTGTATATGATGTTAGCTTTCGGTTAGCCTGAAATATTTCCAAACCTTTCATTTGTCTGGTGAATGTGTATGGCAAAACATTTACTTCTGCTCCAGAGTCCAACTTGAAACATATTTCCTTTCCATTCACTATGATGGATTTTTTCCATTCCAAAGTATGGACTACTTTTGCTTCATGTATTGACCATACAGTTTCTTCTGTTTCATCATTCAGACTTCTGATAGCTGAACTTTTACAGAAAGCTGCAAAATGATTCATCTTTTTGCATTTGGAGCATCTTTTACCCCATGCAGGACAATTTTTTGCTCTGTGGGACTTTCCACACCTTTGGCATTTGAATTCTTTTTCAGATTCTTGATTTTGTTTTGGACTGTGTTTCTTTTCATATTTTCTTATTTGACAAATGTTCTGGTTGTTCTGCATGATCTTGATCTGTTGCTTGCTTATTTCATCTGTTTTGCACATTTAAATGGCTTTTAGAAGAGTTAAATTGGGCTCTCTTAAGAGGCGTTCCTGCAAAGCCTTGTCTTGTATTCCATACACAATGCGATCCCTAATTAAATTATCCTTTTGTGATTCAAATTCACATGATGTGGATAATCCTTTTAGTTCTGTTATAAAACTATCGATGGATTCACCATCCTTCTGGGTCGCTGAAAAAAATTTGAATCTTTCAAAAATGACGTTCTTTTTAGGCTCGCAAAAATCATCAAATTTATTTATTACAAGATCGAAATTTTCTGCTTCATCTTCTTTTAAATGAAATGTGTTGAAAACTTCCAAGGCTTCTTCGCCAATAAAATTTAATAAAATGGCAACTTTCAGTTTATCAGGCTTTGTGGCTTTTTCTGTTGCTTCAAGATAAAGCATTAATCGCTGTTTGAACCTTCGCCAATTTTCCGCTACATTTCCGTGCAGGGCGAGTTCGCTAGGCCTAACAAAGTCCATGTTTTCTTTTTTTTCACTAATATTTGTCAATAATATATTTATTTGAAAAAGTACTCACTTTTCCGCTGCCACCATGTTGTTTATGTTGTTCTTGTGTCTATTTGATCACGCAGAATGCAACTGAACTAAGTATTTATTTATTAACATCTATTTATTATAACATGGTTATATATCTAAGAGTGTTTACAAGTCGAGTCGGCAGTGTTGCCGGATCAATCATAACAGTTCAAGTATACTGGCACTTCGGATTATCAGTCTACCAACGACCGTTTAAAGAGTCCTCAACCGCGTGCTCATAGGATGGCTGCATCGTCATCTGCCAGACCGAAGGTCAAACCTACGCCGTTTCTTGCCAGTCATCCTCCTGGAACATTCCGCTAGTGTCTGACGAAGCTTCTGGGGCAGCCAGACATGACACGCCGCTGGCTGTTATCTCTATGACCTGAAGTCTGCGTTTCGCCCAGTTGGGCCTACCACATGTCTTCTTAGATTGGATTGCTTTCCTCCACGTAAAAGCAGACCGCAAGGCCTCTTAGAGTGGCTTTCAACTTCAGCAAGAGCTGCGGGCTCTGGTGCGGTTTCTGGAAGCACCGAACGGATTCTCCTGTGGGATTCTCTTGGACGTCCGAGTCGCTGACTGTCCTGGGCTGCAAGATCATCTTCGGAAACACCATCACCTCCACTCACCAAGCCTCCCACCTAAAGGGGCTGCTAGAACGAGCCATCGCGATGTGGTCTTCCTTCACTCGCGGCCTATTTTTGGTGCGTCGTGCCCGCGCATAACAGCCTGATCCTGGGTTCCATCCTGCACCACCTCCTCGGTTACGTCACACCAGAAACCACAATCCGCCAGTTGCAGGCGTCGTTAGAGCGCTACGTGTGGGGGTGCCAGCCAAGTGGCGTGGCTTCCTAGCATACTGGCTCGTCCAGTCTTAGAGGTTGGCGGCGTTTGCCTGCTTAACATCACGGGCCGGCTTCGGATCGCCTGCCTGAAGGAGATGCAGTTCTGAGTTCGCGGCGCCGCCAACGGGTACTCTTGGCTGGTCCGCAGCCGGGCATGGCTGACACCGCCGGATCCTTACTTCTGTTCTTACCGAGACGGCTTCTGATTCTTTGGGAGGCCGCCTCAAGCGTCTTTGAACTGGACGACTGGGTTCTGCATTCCATCAAACTGAAGACTCTTCGTCTTCGAGGCGACAATAGGTTCCTGTGGCGCCAGACCTGCTGGCTCCCGAACACTGGCTACGAGGTGACGATTAGAAATTTTCTGATGGTGCTCCTGCACTAGCGTGCTAAGAGCGGGCTGCATCTCTGGATACGCAGCACCTGGGTGCCTCCTGCTAGACTCCTGCAGGAAAAAACCAGCTCCAGCTATCACGCGGAGCAGGAAGCGGATACGATCTTCTTGCGGGGATCGACAACGACATTGCCCACCTCATTAGCCAGAGTGCGTGCCTAGAACTCTACTCTGCACGGATGCAGGCGCATCCTGTTGTAGAGCTTGTGGTGCGCTGGGCAACCCCCATGGACGTGCATATTTAATCTCCTTGACTAACCTGCGTGGTATCTGCATTTCGAGGCACGACGTTGATGTCGTCCTACGATTTGCCCTCCACGCTCTACCTCGAGGCGTGCTACCTGTGCCGCCTGTGATTCCAGCGACGGGTCGCTTACCCATAGTTATTCAAGTTGCCGAGCCGTTCGACCCTTGCTCCTGGAGGTGTTCGCCACCTGTGAAGTGTCCCTGGATATGCATCGATGGCGGAGTCTTTCTCGTGCTGGGTGCCACCAATATGAAGCTCTTTTATATATTTTATATATGAATATTTATCAAAACCTTATATGAAAAATATATTAAAGCTAGTTTCAATTTCAATCTTCTTTCTAGGACGTTCGGCCACGCTGCGCGCGAGCTCCGCCTTTTTTCGGCATGGTAGATGATGGATTTTTCTAACTGGTATTTGATATTGGCGGATTGCAAATATGACGGGAAGCAATATGGTGCTAACTCCATCGAGATGTAAACATCGAATGTATACAATATAAAATCGTAAACAATAGAAAATTGTACAAATTTGTGAATAAAAAAGGCGGCAATTATTCAAATTATTCTCAGAGCAGCCGGAATTTGGATGAAATCGTTCAGGAATAATTGCACAACTTTGAACAAAGGAAAATGAGAAAACAATCGCCTCCTTTGACGATGGAACGCAGTTTTGCTAAAAAATCTGCCCAAGCCTTCGCCATCCGGAGCCATACTGTGCGATCGCGTCCCCGAATCAATATCGAACAGGTAAAGGTCTCGAGGCAAATGCTCGAGCGGGGCCGGATAATAAATACATCTAGAACCTTTGACCAGATTCTCTACCTTACGCTGGAGTTCACTCACGTGGACAATATCAGAGTCCTAGAAAACAAATTGGAAAATGGCTGCGTTGTTCAGCTTAGAAACGTTTCCGGGAAATGGCCTGGTTTGCCTTGAGCGGCTTAAAATGGGGAATAGTCATTGAGAGAGTGATGATAATCAACGGTAACCTTCTCAAAGTCTTTCTATATTAAAATAGAGCTGAACGAATTAAAATCAGCGGTGCGCCTTATATCATTGAAGACGTGGACATCATCAGAACCCTGAGGCCTACTGCCAAGTGGTCTCCATTGCCCCTGCCGTGAACACTTCCGTCGGCTACACCTGGAAGGACCTGAAAAATATGGCCTTCATACTCATTAACGAGGGTATCACGAATCTTCAAAAGAAGATGATCGTGAATGCCAAAGGCGACTCTGCCTTAGCCGACCTGGAGTAAGGCTTCCTTTGTTCCAAGTGTTACCGGATGGGCCATAAAAGGATAAATTGCCCTTACATGGCGGCAGGTATTCCTCAGGCCTGAAGCCAGAGGAACAGAGTGAAGGCCTGCTTAACCACCACTACAGCTGCACATCCACCTGAAGCATTTAACCACCCTGTGCCAGAGGTTACCCCGGCGCAGATATCCGCCACACCAACTGTAATAAATTAGCTAATTAGTTTAATATTTTATAATACAATATAATGCGGCTTATTATTGTAGAACGACATTTGAAAATTATCCCTCATGTATTTCTTTTGAACGAAAAATCGAGATTTATTTTAAGGAGAAATAACCTTAGGGATGAAGTATGAAAGGATGAATTGTGAAGAGTAATGATAAACGGAAAAATAAAAGTGTCCAGGGATGGGAATCGAACTAAAAAAAGGCAGGTGTTGATATTAAAAATAAAGAAGGCATATCCAAACCAGAAGCACATGTGCTTTTTAGATGGCAGAGCGCCATCTAGTGGAACAGAAATCAACTAAACATTGATTTAGCCTGTTCCCTGATATTTGGCCAACCCACATAGCAGGCTATACCACTGCACCAAATATATATATGTTATATAAAAATATTATTTTATTTAAAATTATATATTTCATAGTTTCAAATACTCTGTTTAAATCGACCGCCAGAGGTCGCTTTCTCTATAAAAACCTGTTGTTGTTTTATCCCGCTGGCCGGCCCAAATCTTTTGTACATTATGTAAATAAGCTTTTCCTTTTTTATTCTTACGCCTTAAGCCAGGCAGTACTTTTTACCAAATTATGTTTTTATATATTCCTTTAGCACAATAAAAGCAATTACTGATCAAAACCAATATTTTTATTATTATTCTATCAATAATTTAACCACGACTGCATCACCAATATCATTTACTACCAAAAAGAACCAGCAAATAACTCCATACCATAATCCTCAAGATGATCAAAAATACAGCAGAAAATATCTCTTATCAAATATGATATATATATATATATTTGGTGCCAGAGGCTTCTTTAGAAACCAAGAAATGGGCATTCAAGGCCAAACTTGCGTAAATACGTTTAACATCTGAAAAAATAATAGAAAAATAAAAAGGTCAGGTGTTGATATTATTTCTGTTCCACTAGATGGCGCTCTGCCATCTAAAAAGCCCATTTGCTCCTGGTTAGGATATGCTTTCTTTATTTTTAATATAAATATATATATATATATATATATATATAGTGTAAAAACTATAATAGCAAACTACATATATGATTACTTTCGCGAAAGGAGCAAGCCTGACGTAGGAGTGAACCAAAACGAGATTTTATCCTATGTCAACGCTATCCCTGAAAACGTTATTGATTTTAATATGAATAACGAACCCTTTATTACGAATGAAGATATACTAGAGGCCATTAAAAACTTGCCAAATCGTAAAATGACAGGCGACGACAATTTACCAGCCGAATTCTACAAGAAATTTGCACATGCAACCGTTAACCTATTATTCAACGTTTTTGATCGCGCGAAAGAGGTTGGCGTCCTACCCGACTACATGAGGAGAGGCATCATTTTACTTTTACCGAAAAACGCGCGACCGACAACCATCCGAGACTTTCGCCCCATTACCTCGATGAACGCCGATTATAAAATTTTATCCAAAATACTCCTAAGCAAGATTAAGCCCTACGCCTCCAGCTTAGTACCGAGTGAACAAAAATATGCGGTCCCTGGGCGTTCCATTTTCGACATAATACCAGAGATTGAGAATAACATCTACAGAGCCAACTTGCTCGAAACGCCTCTCGCTCTCGTCGCCCTTGATCTCGAAAAGGCATTTGACTTAATCAATAGAAATTTTATCCTCGCGACGCTGCGGCGTATGAAGGTGCCAGAAATCTTTATACAATGGATTAACATGATATTTAACGAAAACGAAGCGAAAATAAATGTAAATAATGAAACCACATCTGTTTTTAGCGTTGAAACTGGAGTGAGGCAAGGCTGTGGACTATCTGCGTTACTTTTTTCAATCGCAACTACCGGACTTATTTACAATTTGAAGGATTCACTCGACCCAACCACGTTATTTCGCGCATACGCAGACGATTTTATCTTTTTAATTAAAAACGATCGAGATTTTAATGTAATATACGACTGTTTCATGCGATTTCAAACTGTTTCTAGAATAAGGGTTAACTTTGCCAAGAGCACTGGCCTGTGGTGCGGAAGTTGGAGAGAAAGGACCGATGCGCCGTTTGGCTTTAAAATGAACAACAATCAAATTCGGATACTTGGCCTAATTTTCGAAAATAGTATTACGCCTTTCAAATCGCAATTAAATTCGTTTCAAACGAACGTCTTACAACATCTCTTAATTGCAAAAGACAAAATTTTATCTCTTTCTCTCCTTTCTAAAGCACAGTATTTAAACACGTATTTTATCCCTAAATTTACTTTTACAATCAACGCCGTTCTCCCGAACGATTCAATTTTAAACGACCTACAAAGAGAAATCGACTCTGCGCTCTACCTCTCGAAAACATGGACTGGTCTCCAAATAAACTGTCTGCCGATCGCGAATGGAGGACTTGGCCTTCTACACCTCTCCACGCAACGCGATCTTTTCGTCCTTAAGAGAATTCAGAAAAATGCTAACGGTTACCAAAATGAAAACGACTTTCTTTTTGAAAATAAAAATGCTACGAACTATTTGAATATTTTAAATTACGATCTCTACAATATCTCGTCGCCGCGGAATAAGCAAATTTTACAATGCGTAAAGAATATCGCGCCATCGTTCCACATTGATTTTACGAAAATGTCGCGTACGGACTACCTATACCTTACTATACACAAATGCCGCTTCCTAAACGATCTACGCCTCGAAAATCCAGCTCTTTTTAGCGTAAGAAAACTCAAAAGAATGAAGGATTTTATTGATAATAACGATAATATGCGTCCAATTAACGAACTCTTCTCCCACTCAACCAGAAAACTGATTAATGATTTCACGAATATATCGAACTTTTATGAAAAAATGAAAACGACGAAATTTCTTCCCCACAACAACCGTTCGTGTATATACCTACCTATCGTCTCTAATAACTTCAATAAGCCCTTCATTAGATTGAAGAGCATGGCGCTGCGAAACACAATCTTTGTGACGAATCTTGATCTGAACTACGCCAACAATAAAGTTGAAAGATGGCTAATCGACCGCGCGCCCTCTTGGCACAAGAAAAAGAACATATACGATGACATCGCCTGGCGACTTAAACTCCGAGCCCTCCCTTACCCACGGCGTTTTTCCAAGAATAGCTGCTCTGCGTGCAATGGATCGCCTGATTTACAACATCGATATCTTGACTGCACAATTATACAGCCGATTTTAAACGACGCTATTTTGAAATGCTGTGCTCTAAAGAGAAATTACGTCTTTGACCCTATGAATTTTATCATGAATGATGATGACGACGCCATCAATGACATCCTTAACGAAGCAAAGTTCTATATATACAAATTATGGCTCGATGTAGATTTTTAACAAGTGTTATCCCCTCCCCCCCCTAACAACGTTTCCCTGTAAAATTTAGGAGTGTTTGAATAAAAAGACCGTTTTGCGTTTATATATATATATATATATAGTGTAAAAACTATATAATAAAAATATAACAGTGATTCTACATTTAAAACTCAAGGAGCAAACTGATAAGAATGATAAATCATATCAAGTAGATTTGGTTAGATTAGCAAGCTAAATCTAAATTAATTATAACAATAAATATATAACAATATATATATATATATATATATATATATATATATATACGCGCGAATAAAAGTAAATCCCGCAATTTTTTTTTTTTACTATTTTTTTTAATTGTTATGAAAATTATTGATTGGGAGAGAGAGAGATGTTTCTATAAAATTATTTCCCAAAAAATAAACCTTTTCGTATATCAATTATAGATATAAGCACTTAAACCTTCTAAATTTGCATCAACCTATAACATTCTATTTTTAATTTCAATTTACATTTTTCAATTTATTTAATAGATTCTCTTTTAGCAAACCCTTCCAATAATAATATTCTTTTCAACCCTTAGTCGCATGATTACAATAATGATCAAGTACTGTACATTAATGTACAGCAGTTTTATATACCAAGATGAGATTTCCTTATGGTCGGCATCCATATTCATCAAAACCTTGAGACTTCGCCCAAAAAAAAAAAAAATTATATAAATCAACGCTTCTGTAAATATACCCTTCAACTTCTGTTTTGAAAATTTGGAGCTCACCTAGGAACACAGCTTCAGTTCTATGAACACTTCAAAATCATCATCGACATTGGGTAATAACGTACCATACATAAAAATAAAACCATAATGCACAAATATCTCTTTAAAAAACAAACTTTTCAATGTCCTTACTGCGACGAAGAATATTGGGAGGGTTTGACTCCTCAGTAGTGCTCGAGATGCAAAAAATGATATGTAATTCTATTTTTCTCTAAGCTTATTTTTACAATGTTGTTTAATAACCATAACCAAGATTCCAGAGCCTGAATTATAAGCATAATCGCCCAGTATAATAATGAGCTCTTTAAAACGGTCTGGTGGATTAAATTAAATATTTTTCTTCGCAATAATATTTTATATATCTCATATTTTTATAACTCTGATGGTATTGTCTAATAATATAATATTATTAGACATTATTATTTTTCTTAATTTATGCACCTTATCCCAGTACAATGTTACATTTGTACTATTTTTTCATATAATATTATCTAAAAAATCTAAAATGTTGAAATAATTAATGAAATAATGATAAAATTTAGATAGAAAAAAGCTAGGTTAAATAATGAGTATGTTTTGTTTTCAGTATATAGCTGATCAATAATATAGAGACTGTAAGTGGAGATAAGAAGAAGTAAAAGAAGAAATAAGTATCATTTTCAAAACAACAGTAGCTACATATCGACCTTTGCGAAATGGCTTGGTGGAGGAATGGTACGCAGTGTTGATGTTCGATAATCACGCAATTGGATCGAATCCTGATTTTCGCGCTTTTTCAACTTCAGAGGCCTGAAATTTAGAACAAGCTCACTAACACCTGTGGTTGTGAGTAAACAAACGGGATTATGGCACACTTGTAGCCGAACTGCTTTATACATATGCAAACATGTAGTTGTTAAGGGAATTCGCTTAACTATTTACAATGATTATCGTGACCTTATAACGTAGACTTGGGATGATTAAGAAATAAAACAGCATTTAGTTTTCTATGTAAATTAATCTTAGTTCTTACATGTTTATTATATACAGTGTGCATCTTTTCTCAAAACATCGGCCTGATGAAATACTAATGCATGAAAACTCTTGCCGTTCTACCTAATAAAAGAAAGACTTGGAAAATCCGTTTACTTACTAGAATAAACTTGATGCAATTTTTCTTTAAGTTCCGATTCAATTTCCTTATGAGTAGAATCCGAGCTTTTTAGACTTATATTTCGTGTAGAAGAACAATGCAATAATTTTATGGTATGGTTTTCTGTAAGAATTAGCAATTATTATAGAATTTGTATGTAGTAGAAAAATATATAAAAAGTGAGAAATATTTCTGTGAATAATTCTATTTTAAAAATAAAACTACAACTTTTCGCAATGAGTTTATTCTATTCAATAAAATAAACTCATTGCGAAAAGTTGTAGTTTTATTTTTAAAATTTGTAACGCAATTTTTCGTTTAATTCGAATAATTCTATGTGAATAAAATATTTGGAGTTTTTTTTCTAGCGATTAATCAGATATATAAAAATAGAAATTGATCCAATTAATTTTAAAGATATACATACTAATTATTTTCTGTATGAATAAGGTTTAAAGGGTCATGTTAAAATCTTGAAATGTCTGAACGAGAAAAATTAAAGATTGGAATGTGAAAAAAGAGGCTAGAGAACGAGTCTTATGGAAGACGACCCGATCAAAAATTCAGCAACATAAAATCCGCTTTGTCCGATGGGCTATCCTTCAAATAATGCTCTGGTATAGAGAAGGCGCTCACGCTTCCATAATTAAATTGAATAAAAACGAGAAAAGTTAATGGAACTAAATTCCTATATATTTAATCGCTTTTAGAGATAAATGATTCATTATTATAAATATTATGAATTCTTTCAGAATAAAAGTATTATCTAATAAACAACAGAAGAGCCGATCTATATTTTCTCCAAACGATATCACCAAGAATAAACCTTCAAGTTCAAAATGTTAAAACAGAATGAACCAACCAAAGTTGTAAAGATCTAATGGATCAAATTGGCGAAATCACCAAGAAGGTTCACGATTTTTTTTTCCATTTTCAGTTCACTAATTTTAGAAAATTGTCCTTTCTTTAAAAACGGCTTTAGCGTTGAATTACCCCACCATACAGAAGGCGCTCTGTGTATTGAATATATAGTTATCATCTGATAACTAAACTAATAACTATAATACATATATTCACACCAATATCATTTTATATCTATTTGTGGCATGTTATGTTCCTAGGAGATACTTATTTGTGCTGCAATTTGTACTGGTGGCAACGTGCAGACGAATATATCAATATGAAAGGTTGGGTATACCGATAGTTTAAATTAAGCTAGTTCAGGCTAGGTTGTTTTAAAATGGAACTATTTTCGTTTATTACGAGTAGCCCTATCGCGAAATAATAAAATCACCGACGTGTTTTCACGTTCCTCAGAAATGAGTTACGAGATCGCATAGAGCGAATTGGGCACAAGTGGGAGAATATATAATTATTATGAATCCTCTCTATATCAGAGTGAAAATAATATATGAAAGAAGGATTAAAGTAAACAAATGTTTTTCCATCACATTAACAGCTTGGGTATAGACTGTCAGAAGCAATATTTGTAGGCAACAAGGCCTGACGTCAGAAGTGATATTTCTGTGGCGTATTGATCGAATCTCCCTCCCAGGGGGCACCTAGCTCTCTCTATCTCCTTATTTCTTCCTTGTTGCTAACTGTTGAGAGCGGTGGTAATGGCCACATAATTCTCTGCCGATGGATATACTGTTTGAAAACTGCTACCGTTTTTTTTTAGTAGTTTTTTAGTTTTAAGGTAGGTGGGGTATAAATTGGGCTACCTTTGGTATTTCGCCTTCCAATAAAACTGCTTTAAAGAATTTATAAATTTTGTGTCAAATATCCCTTTACAGAGAGAGAGAGAGAGAGAGAATTAATTCGCTCAGATATAATAAAGCTATGCATATATTGTATATTAACATGAATAAATAAATAATAAAATTATTTTAAATGCCTTTTAAAATGCATTTTTCACCTGAATAGCATCTTCCAGAAAATGATAATATATCTTCATATTAATTTCATCTATAACCTTTTGTATTATATTTTGTATCGTTCATATTTATTTTATGAAAATATATTTTATAATCAAAATATTAATGTATATCTGGGGGGGTTTCATACGTCGCATAGTTAAGACGCGATTTCATAGAGTAATGTATTTCTAACATTGGAGATAGTATATAAATAAATATTGAATATAACTTACACTCTCTCTCTCTCTATAATTAAAAAAAAGAAAAAGGCATCTCCTTTTCGGGCAACTGAAAGTTGCTGATGGCGCAAGCCAAAAAATGAGCTTTTACCATTAAATAATTAGTTTTAAGTGAGTGAAAATAAAACCAGAAGGTAGCGATCATCCTATATTGAAAATGTATAACATTGGGTAATCATCATGAAAACTTGCTGATCAGTTGTTTGTATTGAATCACGTTAAATTTCAAATTCATGAAGATTGTACCCCGCCCGGTTTTATTTTCATTTATATAAATCTAAATGATCAGAGAGTGGCGAAACTAAAATATTTTCCTTTTCATAGAGAATTTTTATAAAGGTTTTTTAAATGTATTTTTATTTATTAAATATATTATTTTAATTTTCAAAAGCGGTGATGAGGCTTTTCATTGATCTGAATCTGAGTTTTCTGCTAAGGGAGAATGGAATAAACGAGTAGTGTGTTTATTGTGTTTTTATTAAAATATAAGGGAAGAAGAGATTTATGGACTTTCAAAATAATCGTGGGCCATTGAATAATTTTTATTTCTTTTGAAAATGTGCTCAATGTGCGGGATTCTATATCGAATCACGACTTTTGAAAATCGAAGGTGTATACCTCTCTTTAACTAATATCCATTTTTAAACCAATAAAACGAGCATTTGAGTCTCCCATGAGAACCCAGTCATTTCTGGAGGTGGTCTCTCATCAGACCACTCTCATCTCAGGTCAAGTAATAAATAATTTTTCAACTTAAACAGAGTTTCTGATGAGAGGTCACCTAAAGAGAAGACCTAATTTAGCCACATTTTAAGGCGGTGTTTCTAATAGAAGATTCTACTGTATATTCAAAATATGGAAGGATAATTTGTCGTATTTATAATATACCGCTTGAGGCTGCGCCATAGCACTAATAAAAAAAGCCTACGTATTAACATTAGCTTTTGGGGAAATAAACAAATCAATATATATAGTTCTGCCTCGGTCATTGAAAATAATTCATAAAAATAATAAATGTTATTGACAAAAGTATATATAATATATTTAAAATATTGAATATAAAACTTCTAAAATGTTCGTTTTTAAGGGAAAAAAATCAATGAAATATTTAATTGTTATCGAAAAACGAAATTTTGGGAAAAATTAAAGATTTAAAAAAAGAGATAGAATAGCGGAAGCTATAAAAATTGATAATGTCGATAAGAGCGAAATCTGAAGAATAAACTAAATTATTATTGTAAGGAAAACTCGGAATTTGTTTCAGCCATTTGACTCTCACATAAACAATTTACCATTTAATTATTCAGTTAGGAATGTGGGTGTGAAATGCAGCGCCAATATTGGATTTGGATATTTTTAGAGCACCCCTTCCCGTATTGGATAGTCTTGAGCTAGGATGAAAATATTTATTTAAATTTTAAACTAGACGAGAGAGAGAGAGAGAGAGATTGAGAATAAGATAACAATTTTATCGGTATTCTGCTTATTGATTTATAAATCTGTGTTTCTTTTTTCTTTGTCCATTCGAAATTATCGCTTTTCACACACAGACACACACTGACTTACACGTAATTTTAATATTTTGAAATAAATTGTATATTTTTTGTTTTCCGCCATAATTGCAGGCTCCTGCATAAATTTCCTGCATAAGCGACGCTAACTTGAAAAAGAGATGAGAAAAAATGTCACACATGCCTAGAAATATCAATAGAAGTGCAGATTAGTGTATCTGAGTGGATGGGCGTCTTAACATCACGCCCAAAGCAATGATACCAACCTCAAAAGTATTTAAGCAGCGGATCTCCCATACATAGCAGTAGTTCTCACTGACAAAACCATGGGGCCGGACCACCATGAATTGCCATTATACGATCAAGTGGCTAAAAGCCCGGACCTGATCTCTGCTCCTCGAATGGTCTGACTTTTCTCTCTTTCTGTGATCTAGTTTACGCAAATTAAACTCGAACCTGGTCATCATTTTATGTGACCTTCGGCGCAATACAACTTGCATCTCAGGTTACCAAATATTTATTAGAGTTATAAAAATAGTTATGTGTGTGAAGATAGAGAATAGTCATTAATAATCTCTTAAATATATTTATATCTTTAAACAGAGGCGATTTTGGCTACACTCGCAATATCTAATATTGGAACACTTATTTAAAAATATAGTTTTTATTTATCACTCTTATTTTTAATTATATTTATACAAGTATTGTAGAAACATTTTGATATTAAGATATACATGAAAAAATATCTAATGTGTAAGGAAATGCTACAAGATCTCTCTTTTTTACCGTTTATTTAATTAATGAATGAAAACTCTACAGTATTTTTTGAAAATCTCTTATTAAATGCACAAAACAAATAAATAAATACGTATTTTAGCTACCGATATTGAACATCACGATTTATATGAGTATGAATGAAAGCAGCGGTTAACGATCATCATTAATTTGGAACTTAATGTAATTTAATATGAAAAACTTTATATTGAGATGCATTAGCGCGCCATCTGTTATCAAAATTCGGAAACTATTATAGACGCGTATAAATCTTTTCAAAAGAATCCTATGTCCTCAAGGGCAGTAGAAATTGTTTATTTTTAAAATGTATTATATATATACGAGCAAGTGACTACAAGCCCAGATCTGATCTTCTCTCTCTTTCTGTGATCTAGTTCATGCAAATTAAACTCGAACCTGGTCATCATTTTATGTGACCTTCGGCGCAATACAACTTGCATACCAGGTTACCAAATATTTATTAGAGTTATAAAAATAGTTATGTGTGTGAATAGTCATTAATAATTTCTTAAATATATATATATCTTTAAATAGAGGCGATTTTGGCTACACTCGCAATATCTAATTTTGGAACACTTATTTAAAAATATAGTTTCATAGTATAGTATATTATACGCGTCTATATTAGTTCCGAATTTTGATGAACAACTTTATTAGCCTGTTTTTATGTTACATCAAACATTTTACCTATTTTCTTAATAGACGATGATCGCTCCTGCTGCTTCTATTTTAACTCATATATATGTAATTGTTGAATGCGGTAGCTGGAAATTTCTTTCTCCTTTTTAGTGAATTTAATAGAAGCTTTGGATAAACTATTGCATTTTTTTAATTTTTAGCCTAATGACCCGGGCAACGCCCGGGTTTTACCCGTGAGAATTTTCCCCCGAGGGGGAAATGTATATAAAAATGTTGTTTTAATTCAAATACTATTCGTTATAACTATGAATTATGTACCTGCTTCACTCAGGATCTTCCCAGGCGAATTTTCGTCCTGTAATATTTAATAGTAGACTTTTAAACCAATATACTATAAAAAAAAATTAATTAGTCTTTAAGATGTTCCCTAAAAATATAAAAATAAAAATGTAAAATATAACAACGATATTAAAAAATTGTTTTATTTTGTTATTTACATGAATATATATATTAAATCTGATATTCATTAAATCGATATATTTCAAATGGAACCATCAAAATGTTTACATATAATAATAATTGTACATATTTTATAACTAACGCACAATATAACTTAACATTATTTTTTTTTATTCTTCGTAAATATGAATAATATATTTTACATATAATAGCAATTCAATATTTAGCATCTCATTCGAAATATGCAATTCGAGATATTAGCATATTTATTCGAATTTTATATATATCAGGCTTCTTGCAAACCCTAACTCCAACCTCTGATCTAAATTTGTAAATAACACAAAGGCTTTTTGAGGTAGTGACCTGAAAACTTGACTAGAGGGTTTTCTAGATTTAACTCTATATAGATTTAAAATTACAGCCCTATTAGTTACGTATTGAGGGCGTGCATAGCCAATAAACATATATACATAGATACAAACGTTAACTTTTATATATAGATATATTTTTCAAATAAATTTTAGCAATGAGTTTCATATAAAAGAAGGTTCGCCAAGTACGCGGCAATTACAAAGTGAGGCTGGCTGTTTTTTTTACCTCCGCGGTGTAATACACTACTAGTACGCAACACAATGTCAAACAATCACCGAAGAATATCACAGGGAGGTCCTCCGTCGCCTGCGTGATTCTGTGCGGCAAAAGAGACCGAAGTTGTGGTCAACAGGCAAATGGCATCACGACAATGCTCCAGCACATTCCTCGCACTCGATTCAGGCTTTTTCTGCGAAAACCAGTGGTTAGCAAAGGCTCCTTACTATCCTGATATGGACCCATACGCGCGACTCCGGGCTATATCTCAAAAAGGAAAGGAAAGCGATTTCAGACAAGAGAGAACATTATGAATGCAACGACATTCAGGCTAACAACCCTTACGGATGAGGCTTTTTCGTAATATTTCCAACAATGGCGATACTGCTGAGGGAAATGTATGGAGTCCCAAAGAGACTACTTTGAGAATAATTAGATTTCAAGTGCTCCAGGTATATCCCTCCCTCCTCCCTCCGCTCGAAGGTCGTATACCTTTCTAACAGACCTCGTATAGTTTATCTCACTATTTCAATGTAGCTTATATGAATTGGCCTTTTATCAAAAGATTTGATACTATTATAAATTCAGACGAGATAAGCGTCTATTATGAAAGTAATGAGCATAATGTTATTGTGACGCGACGATAGATGGCAGCACGGCAAAACCGTGGTAAATGTGGTAGAGGGATATGCCCTTTCAATCAATCCGGTCGTCAGTTGAGTTCGAGCAGTGTGAGGGGAGATACATGCCTCAGATTGAAGTGTGTTTTCAACTTTTGTAACATAGCGCGATGGAGCGTTCGCTTGAACAACGATACGCCATAAAGTTTTGTGTGAGGCTTGGAAAAAATGCAACCGAAACATTCCAGATGCTGCAAAAAGCCTTCAAGGACGATTGAATATTAAGATCACAGTCTGGGAAGTGGCACAAGGCTTTCAAGGAGGGACCGGGAGGAGATCGCCGACGAACCCCGTTCAGGACGCCCAACAACGGCCAGAACTGACGAGAACGTGGATCGTGTGCTCGAGGTTTTGCGTACCGACCGTCGATTAAGCATCCAGCAAATTGCTGACACATTACACATGTCCACATTTGTGGTACATGGGATAGTGACCGAGGATCTGCAAATGCGTAAGGTCTGTGCGAAGCTTGTGCCGAAAGTGTTGACGCAAGACCCGAAAGAACTTAGAGTTTTGCGCTGTCAAGAATTGTTGGATTTGATTCAAAATGAACCGGACTTTCTGAACTCTGTAGTAACCGGAGACGAATCCTGGATGTTTGAATACGACCCAGAGTCGAAAAGGCAGAGCTGTGCATGGCACACAAAATCATCCCCACGCCCCAAGAAAGCGCGAATGAGCAAGACGCGCATCAAAACGATGATCATTGTCTTCTTTGACATCCGAGGAATAGTCCATTGTGAGTTTGTACCGCACGGGCAAATTGTAAACTCAGCCTTTTACCTGGAGGTGCTCAGGAGATTGAAACGCCGGATCACACGCGTGAGGACTGACATTAAAGACACGGCCAAGCTCCACCATGACAATGCCACCAGCCACACAGCCTTCATCATTACCAACTTCCTGGCCCGGAGCAACACCCCGGTGATCCCTCACCCCCCTTACAGTCCCGACTTAGCTCCATGTGACTTCTTTTTGTTTCCGCGACTTAAGAGAGAGATGAAAGGAAAACATTGAGAAACAATGGAAAACATCCAACACCATGTTACAACGTTCCTGAAAAGCATTCCTGTCGAGGAGTTTCAGGGTGCCTTTCAGGCGTGGCAAACGCGTCTCCGCAAGTGTATTGATGCAGGAGGAATGTATTTTGAAGAATATTGAACATTTGCACAAATTACGATCAATAAATGTATTTTGCCAGTAAATGCTCATTTCTTTCATAATGGACCCTGTATGTAAACATAAAATACAGACACCGATCATTAAGTGAAAATGTTTAACAAACATTATCTGTAAAATTGTGATTTAATATTGTATTTAATGTTTTCGCCTATGTAGTTAGCTATACACACTGTCGAACTTTGTTTGTCTTGTTCGGTAATGGAACGTCATGGCACGTTGACAGGATAGGCCCAACTGGGTTAGAGTCGTAATACCCCTCATAAAATTTTGGTCGTAAAACCAACGCTAATCCATACTCTGCCTTTATGAATTACGGGGGCATCTAATTTTCTAAACTACAAATACATCATAGTTCGGAGGGGAAATAACTTTATTTACATAGCTTTAGAGAATAAATTTATTTTATACGATTTTAAATAAATTTCTTTTGATCTCTATATACTATTTCAATTACTATAATGATATAGTATAACTGCAAGATATTTGTTAATAATGCATATTGATTTTTATTTTATTAATAATACTGTATTTTTAAGGTCATTATTCTAATATGGATTAACCGAGCAGTGCGAGTCGTCCTCCGGATTGTATTGTTTTCAATATGCGCTGTGCGCCGATTCATTTTTTTCAGAAATGTCATACAGGTTGGTTATTTGTTTTTGAATTTCTGATGCTGGAGCAAAAAAGTATTTTTATCTTAATTTACGAGTTATGCTCAAAGATGAATAAATAAATGAATCGTTCCGGTGCATTTGATAAATTAAATTATGATAATTGTAACTACTTGACAGCTACAATAGAGCGATATCCCGTGAGGGACACTTGCGTTGAGCAAATTATAGTTGTGTTCTTATTATTTATATAATTTAAAGTTAAGAAATAGTTTAATTATAGAAAGTTCTGTGTCTACATTTAAGCTTTAAACCAGTGAACTCTATTTCTTCCCGCTTTCTGTAATCTTCGAAATATCTAAATTCGATGAGAACAGGTCTAGTATCCTTCACCCAATTACCACAGAAACACCGGGGATTATCTGCCTCACCGCTCACATGTAGATGGCAGAATCTAGTGGAACAAAATATCACCTAAATATTCATTTAATTTGCTCCGTGATATTTGGATAACACATTTTCTTGATAAATCAAGAAAAGCCAACCAAGTACACATTTTGGGCATTTGACTCTCGTCAGCGTGGTGCAAGCTTGACATAAAATTAATGGGAGGGCCTGGCTCATCAGTGGTGAACCCTCCCAGCGGTTTCGCCAGCGAAAGCTGGGAGGGTTCACCACTGATGAGCTAGGCCCTCCCATTAATTTTTTCATTTGAGTAAGGGTAGTAGAAATTGTTTCATTTTCAGAAGAATCATACGCGTCTATAATAACTTCGAATTTTCATAACAGATGGCACGCTAATGCATCATAACTTTATGGTATATAATACAAACAAAATATTATTGTCAAGCATTCTGAAATATAGTGACACAATTCAGAATTTGGCAATCAAATTATAAAATGGCTTGAATATGAAATCTAAAATAATCAAGAAAAAAACCTTTTAAATTGTACAATGAAATAATTACAGTAAACTTCAAGATGTTGCCTTAAAAATAAAAAATTAATAAATAATGTAAAGTTCAAAAGGTTATTTGAAAAGTGTATTATTTTGATTTCATATAAATAAATACCAAATCTGATATTTTTTAAATCGATTTGAGTCATCAAAATGTTTACATATAATATTATGAAAAAAAAACAATATTATAATATATATATATATATTATATTTAATAAAATATATACACACGTATAAATAAAAAGTCAACGACAACAATACTCTGTTGTCAATTTCCCATATATAATTATATATATTTTATTAAATATAATATATATATATATATATATTATATTTAATAAAATATATATAATTATATATGGGAAATTGACAACAGAGTATTGTTGTCGTTGACTTTTTATTTATACGTGTGTATATAAGTCAGACCAAATAAAGACCTATCATCTTGTGTCACCTTCTTGCCTTTCCTAGATCTTACATGTCATCAAGGATATGTATGTATGTCATAAAGGATATAACATTTGCGACGAGGACGAACTCAACTAGGCCGTAAATGTTTACGCATTTGTATCATTAATGTTAAATTTCGTTTATATTTCAATTTACTTTGTATCCAAAATATAATTTTTAAAATTTTCATACTTTCAAAAGAGATTTGATTTGTAAAAAAAAGTTGAAAATTATTCAATCGATGACATTGATGAACGTAATTGACCCATTTGATAGTTAAATTGAGGGACTAGACTACTTTTCAAATAAAATGATGTTCTAAAAGAAGAAAAAATAAAAGCTTTCTGACTTTTTTCGGTGCCTCGACATTTGATCTAATTAAATCTATTGTTGCTCCAAATGACATCGGCAAACTTGAATATGCAGAAATCGTTCAATTGGCAAAAGCACATTTTAATCCCAAGGCAAATGTAATCATAAAAAGATTAAATTTCCATAAAAGGAAACAAGAATTTGATGAAGCAATCTCAGAATTTATTGCTGCATTGAAAAAGTGGAGTTAAAATTGTGAATTTTCAGACATAGATGATCGACTAAGAGATTTCTTAGTCTATTTAGATAAATATGTAAATTTGCAAGAAAGACGTCTATCAGTATCTGAGCTAAGTTTTGAAAGAGCGCAAAAAATATTGCTTTATGCAGCGATATGTCATCTAAAGTTGTGGCTACAATGATGAACCGGAAAAAGCTGTTTCTTGTAAAGGAGAAGATAAAGGAAAATGATCGAAAGATAAACTTGGAAATTTCCTTGCCAACATTGTGGGAAAAGGAACCACACTCAATAAATATGCTTTTTCAAGAATGCAAGCCATCAGATGGCAGATGATCAGAAGTTTAATATCGACTTTATTTCCTAGAAATTATTTCCTTGAAATTGCGCATTGATCGAAGAAACCTTAATATGCAAATCAACTCCGGCCGATCTATAATATCGGAGAGAACTTTCAAAGCACTTTGAAAAAATTAAAAAGTTAGTTAAGGAAAACATAGCTCTCAAGCAGTGGGATCAAGAAGGACTCCAGGTCAGAGGTTCATTTTTGGGAAATGTGGAATTTAGGGAAAATAATGCAAACTTTCCCTTGCTAGTTGTAACAGGTGTAGGGCTAAGTCTTATTGGAAGGAACTGGCTCGATGAACTAGGTATCAAAGTGGAGATCATGCAAGGTATATCAGTCGTGCAGCGACTAAGAGATGGCCAGGAGCGGGTTTGACCCAAGAGTGCTGCACGAAGGTTTGAACAGAATTCAAATGTATATGAGCTATAATGGTCGGGACATGTGGCTTCCAGGAAAGGTAATCAGAGCTCCAGGAATTACGATATACAGGATATGAATGGTATGAGATACAACGACACTGATCAGCTGAGACCAAGATCAATAAAGAAACAGGATCCGTATGAGGGCTCATCTCGGATGGAAGGTCCATCAATTGAGCACAATTATAATGAGGACGAGAGCTCAGCTCAGTTGGAAAATCCACCAGGCAGTACTTCTGAAGAGCCACCACCCATCCCAGATAGAAGACCGGAACTTCGGGATAGACCCCGACGCAAAATTCAAATATCCTAAACCTAAAACTATCTCAACCGTAGTGAGGCGCTGGTTGCGAAAGTAATTTGCAAATTTATAAATAATTTTATTCAATATTGATACAATGGATTGTTTTATTTGAGATAGTGACCTGAAAATTCGACTGTAAGATTTTCCAGATTCAACTCTATATACCTTTTCAGCCAGATTAGTAACGTATTGAGGAGGTACTTAGCCGACAAACATAAATATATATATATATAGAGAGAGAGAGAGATGCACAAACAGAAGAATTGTATTTATTTCAAAGACTTTATTAATAACTGAAAATACCTCATTATTTTAAGTTGAAAAATTAGGGTTGTGCATATGTTTATTTGTGAATTAATATATATGTAGGATGGTTGTTGATGTGCTGTGTTGGTGTGGCTTGTGGAAAGGCTGCTGATTAAATTATAAACAAAATTAATTTATTTAAAGCAAGAAATTATAAAGAGAAAAAAAGCAACGGTTGAAATAACGGCCGCCAGCTTTAGCTTTGTTGTTTACCGCTGAGTGCCAGATCAAGTGTGTCGGAAGAAGCCAGCCGCTAGAAAATTCTGGATGACGCCCGCGCATGCGTAGTGAAGTGTTCTCCCAACACGTGCTCGCCAAGCTTCTGCCCGTATGTGTTTTGAAGCTTTGTCCCAATTCGCTGAAGCAAAGTGTGGTCGCCACACTACTCCCCCTCCAGTAGGATCTTTAAAGATCCTATGTAGTCGTAGAGGGAACTCTTGGTAGGGTGCCTTGTTGGGTTGGGATCAGGTCATGGGGGCTTGAGGGAGGCACCTGTCCTTTTCAAATGTTGTCCTGATGTAATGGGTGGCGACCATCTTGTTAGCTTGCAGGGACACGATGGGTTGCTCAGCGATGGGTGTAGTCGCCGCGAGTACCGGTGGAGCAATTGGTATTAGGGAAGTTGTGACTCTTGCTTCAATGGGAGGTGATGACTGTTGGATATAGTTCTGAGGTTGGAGAGGTTGTGGTACCGAAGTTTGGGCGGGCTGCAAGTGGAGAGGAGTCGTTGCAGCAGCGTTATTGGTTTCTTCTAGGAAGAGTAGATGTTTCTGCTCGCAGGATGGAGGCAAGGGCTCTTCGTGAGACGGCGGCTGCTGGGACAATGGCTCTTCATGAGATGGCGGCTGCCGGGGCAAGGGCTCTTCATGAGACGGCGGCTGTTGGGGCAAGGGCTCTTCATGAGACGGCGGCTGATGGGGCAAGGGATTGTCACTGTGCACTGGGGTGGAAAAAAACAATTTCAGGGGGGCACGAGATGGTGTTTGAAGGAGGGTTGGAGCAGAACGATGAGGAGTCCAGGGATGAAGAGTCACTCAGAGAGCTGGTGGGAGAAAGCAAGGTGGAGCTTGAGTTGAGGTCTTCAACGTTATGGACTGTAGTCACCGGGGCAGTTGTTGTGACATTCATGTCACGGGGTAAATCCGTCTGCTCCAGGTGTTGGAGGCTATTGGAGGTGGGAGTACAGGGATCACAGTGCTGAGATGGAGGTGGCTTGGACAATTCAACCAGGATAATCGAGGGTTTCTGTTCAGCAAGTGAGAAGTAGTTCTTTGAGCGCCGCATACTTTCCTGAAACAGGTGGGTTCTCAACAATGTCGAAGACGCAGATGAGAGCTAGTCTATCCAAATTAACGTTTATTGTGTTATACTTGAAATTGTCGTCGCTGGCGATGTTTGCAAAAAAGGCAGCTTCCAGTTGGTTGAGCCACAATGGAATGTCGTTGGGCAAGAAGAGTGGAGCTCGAAAAATCAATTTTGATATTTGAGATGGGGTGAGTTCCATCGTGAATGTTTGAGCTTCCAAGATTTGCCCTTGACGTTGGCCGTTAATTCTTCATTCGAGTCGTCCGGCTCACCAATTTTGTAGGATGGTTGTTGATGTGCTGTGTTTGTGTGGCTTGTGGAAAGGCTGCTGATAAAATTTTAATTAAAATTAATTTATTTAAAGCAAGAAATTATAAAGAGAAAAAAAGCAACGGTTGAAATAACGGCCGCCAGCTTTAGCTTTGTTGTTTACCGCTGAGTGCCAGATCAAGTGTGTCGGAAGAAGCCAGCCGCTAGAAAATTCTGGATGACGCCCGCGCATGCGTAGTGAAGTGTTCGCCCAACACGTGCTCGCCAAGCTTCTGCCCGTATGTGTTTTGAAGCTTTGTCCCAGTTCGCTGAAGCAAAGTGCGGTCGCCACATATATATATGCTAGCGATAAGCTAGCGAAAGCTAGCGATAATAATAAATGGTATCAAGAAGCTCCTCTACTTACTTTATTTCATGTCAATTTAATCAGGATTAGAGGTATTCTTTAAAAAACTAAACCTTCGCCGTTTTACTATGAGCCATACTGCACCAGAGCTCCGCTATTATATACGCCAATGGATTAAGAAATCGTTGCAACTAGCCAAATGGAGATGCCACTTGCAATTCAATCTACTATGCCGGAAAGTCAGCTTCATCCCACCATCCCTTAGGATAAGAGACCCAGTCAAGAATCCCTTCTCATCCAAAGCCACCAAAAAGTTTCAATTAGAACTACTGAAAGCCAGGGTACAAGGTTCACACTCAAACATCCGAATTCTTTCGCGTTCTGTCAAAGGCCTCATCTTCCACATTCAACAGTTAATGCCCTTAGAGGACCTCCATGAACTAGTAAAAGCTACCACGCTCAAAATCCAAAACCAGACAACAATCCAGAAAAACAAACACATCTCCAAGCTAACTCACTGGAAGCGGAGATATGATTTTCCAGACGTCCCTGATTCTGGGCGCGCAGCTCCCCCTAAGATCATCAACTTATCCACAACCCAGTTGCCCGAAAAAGAAGCTAATCTTCTAGAGCTGGGCCTCCAGTATGTTCCGCCACCCAAACCGGACATTCCCAGAGTCATTGCTGGTGTTGAAGGCATCATGAGCACCCTAAATCAATGTGAAACCTTTAAAGTGCGGAATGCGATAGTCCAAACTCTACTTAGACCAGACCGGATCAAAATACCCAGCCACAACAACAAAGCCACAATCAATAAGTTAAAAAGCTACAAATCCCTAGTTTTCACAAGAGCGGACAAAGGAAACCACCCCGTCATAATGAACCGATCGGATTACATTGCAAAGATGAAAGACATCCTTCATGACAGCTCCACCTTCTCACCTATCTCCCCACAGGAAAATATCACCCTTACCAAAATGTTCAGAAAATCCCTAAACAACATGAAGAAATCTGGCAGCATCACAACTGAGCAACATACTCATTTTACAGCCAACTTGGACAGGAGTGCGTATATTTATGGTATCCCCAAGGTGCACAAACCGGGGGTCTCACTCAGACCAATCATCGCTTATCACCAATCCCCGGCATATGCAGTCTCCAAATATCTGGTAAGCCTTTTGACCCCTCTCATGAAGCAAAACCCAAACATATACAGCATCACACACCCTCCCACGTTTATAGGAAACATCACAACCCTAACTCCGCCACCACAACACATCATGGCGTCTTTTGATGTCACATCTCTGTACCTATCCCTTCCACATACCCTCATTACAGATAAATTACAACTATTCCTCACAACATATAACATAGACACACAGGCAGCTTCCACCATACTACAACTAACCTCCCTCTGTTTGACAGTCAGTTCCTTTACATTTAACACGCAGTTTTACAAACAAATCAGAGGCACTCCTATGGGTAGTCCGCTCTCATCAATAATCGCAGAAATAGTCATGAATTCGCTGGACACATGGATCAACCAAACCCTCCCCTCTGAAATACACTACTGGAGGAGATATGTGGATGATGTTTTTTGTATCATTAACTCAAACAGCCTCCAACGCATCCATAGTACCTTACATGACTTCAACCCAAATATAAAATTTACTTATGAAACCGAATCAAGCTCCGCTTTGCCCTTTTTGGACATTTTAGTCATACGCACACTCAACACCTTCCATACCACAGTTTTTCACAAAAAGAACATTCCCCCCCAATACACACACTTCTCCTCCAGTAGCCCCATAGCATATAAAATGAATACAGTTAAGACCCTATCAAAAAGAATCTTCACCCATTGCTCATTACCCATATTTAAAACCATCGAAAAATCTAGAATCTGTCAGATCCTCAAGGCTGCAGGTTACCCCTTGCACTTTATAGACAAACACATGTTTGATCCATGTGTCCACACAACCACTACAGTATATAGATCCACATGCTGGCTTCCATATTCCCCCAAAGCAGTTTCAATATCCCGAATATTGCGCCCATATGGCATCAAAGTCTTATACAATAATCCTCCCAACCTAAACACAATCCTCAGAAATAGCATCACCAAATCAGATAGACCTACCCTCCCTATAGACACTACTGGCGCCATCTATTCCCTACAGTGCAATAATTGCCCAGCATCATATGTCGGGGAAACAGGCAGAACCACACGTATCAGAATATCAGAACATAATCGCAATATTCATAACAAAGATACAAAATCCCTAGTCTACACCTACATCGCACAAACAGGCCATAGTTTTGATCTTGAACATCCACACATTAAATACAAACATATCAACCACAAATATAATAGACTATGCTTGGAATCCATCATTTCCTCACAAACCAACAGTATTAATCGCAAAATAGATCTTCCTGATATATATAAAGTCCTTTATTAATAGCTGAAAATACACCCCCATCCAACCCCCCCCCCTATCCCCTACCCATGGTTGTGACATTGAGTGGGGCCCCTGGTTGTGCCCTTGGGTTTTTGCTCATTTGAGGAAACAAGGTTGTCTCGTTTTACATATATTCATAATTTTATAAATATAGTTTTCGAACATTTTATATGTAAATATTCCAATTTTAACGTCTACGTCATATATTCTCTTTTAATCCATTTAGTTTAAGTATGCAAATTTCCGCCTGCGTGTATATAAGGTCTCTATGTTGCAGTACACTTGTTAGAGTAATAGCTATCCATGCCAGATGAAGAACCTTGTAGGTTCGAAAGCTAGCGATAATAATAAATGGTATCAAGAAGCTCCTCTACTTACTTTATTTCATGTCAACATATATATATATAAAAAATGGGCATATCCTGACCAGGAGCACATGTGCTTTACAGAAGGCAGAGCGCCATCTGGTGGAACAGAAATCAACTAAACATTGATTTAGCCTGTTCCCTGATATTTGGCCAACCCAATTTCTTGATAAATCAAGAAAAGCCATCCACGAACGCGTTTCGCGCTTTTTGGCGCTCGTCAGCGTGGAGTAGGCTGAACCATTGAGACCAAAAAAGATTTTTTGATCCCAATGGCTTCCTGAAAAACCAAGAAATGGGTGTTTAAGGCCAAACTTGCTCAGATTTGTAGCTTTAACTCGCAAGCAGCGCCACCTTGCGACGGAGATAGGCTTAGGTCTGCCCCACCCCCTGTCGAGAGAATGTAATCGTCCGGCCGCCGGCCGGGATGGACAGTCCAAGTACCCACCGACCAATCAGAGGGGTCAAGATGTCCTGGCGCACGGGGGCAGAGTTGGTGACACAGCTGTGCCAAGTAGACAAGAAAAAAGCCTCGCGGGGGCTTGCCCAAGATGACCTCCGGGAACTTCGTCCATCTTCCATAAACGACCATGATTTTAGTCAACTTATCGAGTATTTATCAAGGGACCGGGAAAAATGTTCACTAGATAAAACGATGATTTTGTAATGTAGAAAATTAGGAAAGACAAAATCCAGAAAGACACGGCGCACAAGGACCGGGAAAAATTATCACTTTATCGAGAGATTCAAATTTACGAGTTTCAAATTATCAAAATATATATATTTTTAATAAGTTTATAGAGAATTGTTTTAACAAATGTTCGTTAGACAAACCTTTACTCGGGTACCGATAAATATTGATTTTATTCAACTTATCGAGTATTTTTCAAGGGACCGGGAAAAAATGTTCACTATATAGAGAGATTCGTTAGACAAACCTTTACTCGGATAAAATCCGGGCGAAGCCGGGTACATCCGCTAGTATATATATATTTGTAGGATAGAAATTGATCTGTAAAAACATAGGGAGTATCTTTTGTCAAAATAAACGTCAAAAATAGACGTCATCTTTTAACCGTCGCCGCAAGCTAGCGGCCTCGGGTCGGTGATAAAACCACAACACCAGATTTTGTAAACTGGAAAGCGTCAACCTGGAGACTATGGTTTCGGGCTAATGGCCCTCTTCAGCCAAAGACGTACTTTATTCCGTGAGATCCACAGTGGATCTAATGGAATCGTCACAATCCGCCAAAGAGGTGTTTAGCTGACAAAGTGGCTAGACCAACCCTATGGTCGAATTATTCAAGTTGTCTGATGGATTTACGAGATATATCAACCTCTGAAAAAAATAATATCGGTTTGTTAAAAGCGTAACCGAGATTTTAAATAGCAATGGTTTCTCGTGGCTTGTATTGGATGTACAGATTCCAATACTTTACAAAGAAACATTCCTCTTGTTATAAGAACTTCAATAGATAAATCTATATAGATGGACAATGCATGAATTAAGAAATGCTGTTCTCTATTCTCATTATAAGCATTTTCACCCATCAACTACTATGAAGTGTTATCTCAGCGCTAATATTCTTATAACTGCCAAAATGATGCGTTTGAAAATGGGGACGTTATATTATTGATAGCCAAAAAATTAAAGTGCGCTCTGTGTAATAGTGAATTTAACAACGAATTTCCACACTCTGTGTTATATTGTCCGGCTTTAGAGGATAGAGAGAGTAAACCTCCGCCAAAAGATTGCTTATAAAGACCTTTTCCATATGTTTTATTGGCAAAAATAGTGAAATCCAAGATCAATGCATTGGCCCTTTCACAATTCTGGAGAACACAGTCAAGAGGCGTAACAATAAAGAGTGATCCAACTAGAAAAAATATTGATGTTTTTCTCCACTTTCTGTAGATAAATGTTGCTTCTGTTTATCCATCAAGGAAAATCCTGTATGGGACGAGTGTTCTTAATAAAAGCCTTTTGTTGTTGTTCGTTGTTATTCTTGCATATGTGAAAAAAAAAAACAAAAAATATATATAATAATTAAAAAAGGTCAGGTGTTGGTCGGTCAGGTCGGTATTGAAATAAAAAAAAATGCATATCCTGACCACGCTCACATTATATTTTTAGATGGCAGAGCGCCATCTAGTGAAACAGAAATCAACTAAATGTTGACTTGGCCTGTTCCTTGATACTTGGCCAACCCATTTTCTTGATAAATCAAGGAAAAGCCAACCAAGATCGTGTTTCGGGCTGTTGGCCCTCGTCAGCGTTGTGATAAGAGGTATAGCCTGCACTATTCTAACTAGAGCTAAAAAGCTCGTGTGAGCGTGATCAGGATATGCCTTTTTTGATTCTTGAATATATATAATATTTTCTCATATAAAAAATCGATAGGTAAATTACTGTCAAGTAATGTTTAGGAGGATGAACATTTTTATTCGAACTAATACATGCCCTTTTTCAGTATCTAAAATATTTAAATATGGATTGCGCTATTTTCAAAACATCTATCATCATTGCGTGATTGGGACTGATTAATTTGAGGACAAGGATAAATAAAAAGGTATTTTTTTCAAATGTATTAACTGAAGAGTGTGATGTAAACAAAATGCTTAATTATATTAAATTTTAAAAATTCAAATGGCAGAAAATAATGTTATAAAATAAATAAAAAGCTTATAGGGCTAAGTTTCTTGTATATCTTTTTTCCCCCAAGCTTTCGGACTGTCAGTCCTTCAACAGGATTATCACGTTAACAAATTAATATTAAATAATTTTATATATATACATTATTACTTACATATTTTAAATACTTATGAGAGAAAAATATATTACTTTATCTGTGTGAAAACAACTTTTTAAAAAGATACGTGCATGGTGGATGATGCGTGCTGGTTGAACGATATCTCGGGGTTTCAAATTAAATATAGTAAATTCGTGAACTATTGTGGTATATATAGAAGAGTGCCTCCATCCATGGGATAGTATTTGTTCATATTGTTTCATATGTTTATGATATTTCAATGCATCTTTTTATGCTTTTTTGATGTTTGCTTATCATAGATTCTATTAAAAGTCTTTGATATTTACTATGGATATTGTCATAATACACTATGGGTTGAGATAAGTTAATTGTATGACCTGTTTCTTTTATGTGTTGAACTATTAAAGATATTGGATCGCTATTGTTAATATTCCTATTATTTTCGGATATTCTATTATGGACTTTTCTCCCAGTCTCCCCTACATATTTAGATAACAGTTATTGCATGATATGGAGTAGATGGCTTTTTTTATATTAAGTGGAATATTGGATTGATTCTTTGTTAATGGGTTTCTAATAATGTAGAATTTCACCGAATTTAACGAAGATGAAGAAGATTCTGATTTTTATATGGAGCTATTAAAGCAAATAGCCACAATAGGCCCCAAACCATATAGACTTTTGAATGTCTTATGTACACTTTATATACTTACAAATAAAATATTTAAAATATAAAGACGATTTTGGGAAATCAGTATTATCATATAAATTCCAAAGAATAGAGAGTTTCAAATTCCATATAATATCACGAAACTAAGGTGTGGCAGTTACATAGTAAATTTTTGCTTCAAGGAAAGTTGCTGCATCATATGAATTTTCTCATTTTGAAGATTATTTGAGGGACAAAGAACATGTAAGGTGGCTTTGTCTTTGGAAAGGGCAGCACTAAATGCAAAATCATTTCATCATGAAGAATATAGTAAAGTTATAATGAAATTTCAAAAAAAAAAATTAAAGAAAAATTAAAGTGAGAATATATTATTAATTTATCCTAACACGGAATAATGAACCGTAATAATTATATTTATGTTTTTTTCCTGTTTCCCCATTTTTTATGTACCATTATGTTTAGTTTCGATTTTGTGCTTACTTATTTTGTCGTGTTTTTAGGATGCCAAACAAACGTAAAGAGAGAGAGAGAGAGAGTGCAATTATCGAGAGGTTTCGTCAAGGAAAACGTCAATGTGATATTGTTCGATTGGTCAAAGTGCCTCAAACAACTGTGTTCAAGGTCATCCATCACTCCAATAAACTTGGCCATGAAGGCGACCGTGCCGGAAGAGGAAAAATGCAACGCCAACACTTCCGTCAACCATAAGATAATCTAAAAACGACTTCAACGAAATTCGAGAGTGACCATGAGCAAAGCTGCCGGTGAGACCGGCATAAGAAGGTCGTCGATATACCGAATAGCGAAAAATGAACTCAACCTCAAAGCGTACAAGATCCAAAACGATCAACACCTCACGGAAGAGAACAAGTGCGTACGGCTAGAGAGATGTCGCCAACTCAAACACCAGGCCACTGGTTAGAGATGGGAGCGCATCCTCTTTACTGACAAGAAGCTGTTAACTCTCGAGCAGGCGCACAACCACCAAACCGACAAGAGCTGGTTCGCTGAGGCTTCCGGCACGTCGGCCATCGTCGAACACAGCCAAAATCCGCAGTCGGTTATGGTATGGACCGGAATGGGCGCTAGTATTAAAACCTCCCTCGTTTTCGTGGATCAGGGGTCAAAATCAACCAAGAAATGTATCGTCGCGACATTATTGAGGCTGTCGTTCTCTCGTGGGCTCTACAGCACTTCGGCGATGCGGATTGGACGTTCCAGAAGAACTCCGCACCGGCTCACAAGGCGAAATTGACTTAGGATTGGTGCAGAACCCATTTTCCGAACTTCATCACGTCGGCAGAATCCGATCTCAACTCGATGGATTACAAGGCGTGGTCCATTTTTAAGGCCAGGGTCTGTGATACACAACAAAATGTTTGTTGCTGCTCAGAGAATGGGACCGATTGTCGCTGGAGGACCTGCGGCTCATAGCCAAAATTTCAAATCACGTTTAGACCTGCGAATCACCGCCAAGGGAGGCCACTTTGAAACCGGCTGACTAGATTATTAGATTGTATCCAAATAATTGTTTTGCACTGTTAAATTTTAAAATTATTTCTGTCTAATAAATTTTTAATTCTGTTACATTGCGACACCTTATACAAAGAATAAAATTAGTTTGTGCAAACAGTGTGGGAAAATCCATAAGTTTCTATGTAAATTTAGAGAACCTACCTATTTTAAATGCCAAAATAGGAGCCATCTGACTTCAGTTTATGAATCTAAAAAAATATTTAATGAACCCAATAAGTGTGTGTGTGTGTATTTTTCACAAATGCAATTTAAGCCTTGAAATATTATAATTAAAACATACGAAGGTATAGTAGTTAACTTAGTAGGTAGGATAAAATTAAAAGAGTAGAATACATTACAACAGAAAAGAAGAATTGAAGCAATTGTAGCGCATGGGAAAGAAGTGATCATTACTATTAAGGAAATGGTTCCATAAATTAGAAATCGACAAAATATTTGTTCCCAATATTTAACTCAACAATAACTTAGAAAAATTATCTCAAGTTCTAATGAAATATTTGATACAATCAATGTTCATATTAATGTCTCTACACGCATCTTTAACATGGATAATTCGATTACACCAGTTTTTCTATTTATATAATTTCAATATACCGTATTTGTTAGAAGTCTGGCAAGAGAAACAACATAAACTGTTGAGAAAAACAACCCAAGTCTGCTTCTCTTATAATAAAATTTTAACACAACCATTTGAAAAAGGCATAATATGTATCCTGGCTCTATCTGATTTTCGAATAATCTTAGATAAAATAATTTTAAAGATTAACTTAAAATATATCTAATTTAAATATACAATAGAAAAGAAACATTACAAAATTTGGAACATTGGGCTCTAAAAAACAACTTACCATCAATGCTCAGAGTTAAGAAAATTTCTAATGCTATCAACCTATCTCAAACACACGCACAAATCTCACTACAGACAAAATAAATTTACTATAGAAAGATTTGAAACATATAATAATCGTAAAACCAGACCCTATAAAAGTTATAGGCAGGGTGAATAAAAGCAGCCATAATAAAACTTAAGAATCAAGACAAGAATGAAGTCAGGCATATAATCATCAATACTCTTAAAGTACCTAGTACTTTCCTCCATAGAATTCACATGAAAAACGAATTATTGAAAACCTAAAAAATAGAAAAGAATCGTTGATTACACAGGCGGATAAAAGTGGTATGACACTTATCATGGATAGAATAGATTATTGCAAGAAAATGATTGAAATATTAGAGGATCAAATCACATTTGAACGCATTAATGAAATACGAAGAACGCATATTTAGAAAAATAATTAAACAGAGTGTCAAAAGTAAACAAATGACAAAAGACAAAGCATAATTTATTTCTCGAACATGGAAAATAATAGTGGAATTTATGGCAGACTAAAATTGCATATAAACAAAACTTCTCTCTTAGAATTTTAATAGCATTCCATCATTTACCCTTAGCTGTAAGATTTATCATTATCAATCACTAAAGCCCCGATATTTATAAATTAAGTTCTTGAAACTAAAATACAAAATAAGCATATATTAGTTTCGTTTGATGTAGAAGTATTCTATCCCAGCCTCCCCCTTGAATTAATTATAGAAAACACCACAACATTTTTAATTGAAATAAGCATAGATTCCTTTATGTTTAAAATATATATAGAATTTATAACATCATGTTTAAAAATAAACCTATTCACATTTAATTCAAAAACTTATAGGCAAATTAAAGTTTCTCTTATGGAAAGCCCATTATCCCTCCTATGGCAGAAATAGTCATGCGCTATATTGATATATGGATCACTTCTTTATATCCAGAGGATATTTTCATATACAGTAGATTAATAGACGAAATAATTTATATTCACACTAATATCAAACTTGTTGTTGCGTGATGTGTTGGAGTGGCTTGTGGAAAGGCTGCTGATAAAATTATAATTAAAATTAATTTATTTAAAGCCAGAAATATAGATTGAGAAAAGAGGCAACGGTTGAAGTAACGGCCGTTGGAGCTAGCCTAGATGTTTACCGCGTGAGTGCCAGATCAAGTGTCGGAAGCGCCAGCCGCTAGAAAGTTCCGGATGACGCCCGCGCATGGGTAGTGAAGTGTTCTCCCAACACGTGCTTGCCGAGGCATAATGGGGCCGCCAAGCTTCTGCCCGTATGTGTTTTGAAGCTTTGTCCCAGTTCGCTGAAGCAAAGTGCGGTTGCCACAAACTCAATATCTTAGTTTCCATCAATAGTTATCATCCAAGCCTTAAATTTACAGTTTCATAAGAAAATATTAAATTACTTCTATTTTTATTATCCGAACAACAATTATTACAAACCAACATTCATATATTGAGTTTCTTCGTATTGCCAGTTTAGCCACAAAAACAGCACAATTAAAACCTTTTCTAAAATAATTTACATTCATTGATTGACATCCAAATATAAAACAGAAGCAATGCAGAACATTTTAAAACATTTAACATCATGAGTTTGCCCCGAATCAATCATATCACGACACTCTCACCATCCTACAGAAGTATATACTCCAACGATCCAAAAACCAGAAATCTATAGAGCAAATTTTTCATCCATACTCCCCTCAATCAATACACATAGCCATACTTATAAGAAAAACGGTATTAAAATTATATTTTGATAAATTAATATATATGAATATATAAAATAAAGCTAATTATAACGGTATTATCGTAGAGTCAGGAATCCATTAACTAAAAATATAACCCCAACCAAATGTTCCAATTAAGAGAAAAAAAAACCGTTTATTATGTAGCATTAATGACTGTAATTTAAGGAACTTAGGAGAGACTGGGAGAAGAGTACATAACAGGATAATATTGAAAATGCAATATGAATATAAAAAGTAGTAAAAGTAGTAACCACTTGTCCTTAATATTGCAACATATCAATGAAACTGGTCATAGATTTAATTTACACACACACACACACAAAAGCCTTTATTAAGACACGCTGGTCTTATATAGGATTCTCCCCGAGATTACAAGAGAGATAGGCTTGTGAAAGTGGGGAATATACAGAAGAAGAAAAAGAAAGATTATGTAAGTATGATATATACATACGCATACATATATACAATATAACAACAAAAGCCCCCATTAAGACACAAAGTCTTACAAAAGACTCGACTGCAGGATCCAAGAAGCAAAGTAAGAAAGAGATAAAGAAGTGAACAACAAAAATAAAATTAAAAAATAATATATATATATACACATATTCACTCAATTCAAAGTAACAGTAATGATGACTTTTTATTCACTGCCTTGTAAAACCCACATAGATCCAGTGAAAACTTTCTATCTGTTATGTAGTTTGTTAAGATATCCTCAACTGTGTCCGGGAATCTATTATCCTGTTTCGAAATATATTTTTTTCTTTCCTCTGAAATATTGTACAGTGGAAAAATAGTGAGATATTTTGGAGTTCATTTTCAGTTTACACAGCTTACATAACAGTTCCGCTTCTCCGAAAATGTTCTTGTGATTTTCCCGGAAGAATGTGTAAAGTACTCGCAGTTGGGTAATGTGTCGTTTAACAATGAATGGAAGATTATCCGACAGATATCCTTCTGGAAGGGATGTTTTCTTTAGGTTTATATAGTGAGGATATAGTTTTGTATTATGATTCTCGCCCAGTCACCTTGTATGGATTGGTCTATTGCTGTTCTAGTAATCAATGGCAGTTCATATTGAAGAAAGTCCTTATCAGTGCAATTAATCAGATAAGAAAAACCAGTGGAATTCAGAATGTCATTAATGGTTTTAACAAGACCTATGTTGATATTTGAATTTCGGGACAAATTAATTAGTTCAGTTAAGCATATAAATGGTAATCGGTTAGCTTCCATATTGAGGATTCTGATCCAGTATTTCATTGTAAGTTTTATGGAGGTGACTGCAAGAGAAGTTTCTCCACACTCCATTCGAAGGATATATCCTGGGGTTTACCTGGGCAGGTTTAAAGGCCGACGCAGGAAAACATCCTGAGTCTTGTCCAGTAACTCCTTTTGATCACAAGCCCAGATCGGAGCTGCGTATAGGAGTACCGCTACAACCATTGAGTCCAATAGCCTTAAAGGTGCCCGAAGAGAGTTAACTTTAGTCTTAGTCATGACTGTTCACACCGCACGTATTGCAGACAGTGCCCTTGCCCTGGAAATGCTTGGCAACTTGTGTATATGAAGTCGTTGTTGACAAAGGATAGCCAAGATAATTGTACTTTGGTGAAATAGCCAGTGGTCTTTCGCCCTAGAACCATTTGCTAGATATTGCGAGTCGACCTCCATTGCGAAAAACCATTATTTTAGACTTATTTTCATTAAGTATTAAATAGTTCGTTTCGAGGTATTTCTTTAGTATATTAATCTTGGTTTGCAGATTTATTTTAGACTCCCCCAAGAGAACGATGTCATCAGCATACAAAAGCAAGTGGACCTCTCCAAAACCCGGAAGGCAAATACCCGGTAAATCAGAGCGGTTATACGTGCTGATTAGATCGTTAATAAATAATAATTCGAATCCTAATTGGTTCTGTAAAAGAGCCTTCCCATCTCACAACCGCTTCAATTTTTTCATAGAAACTCCGTATCATAGTAATAAAACGGCTACTTATGCCCAATTCGGTTGATTTTCCCCATAAGAGTGAATGTGCGACTGTATCAAACGCTTTTCTCAGGTTAACGAAGAGGGCAAAAAGTTTCCTTCTCTTATTTCTTAATGTAAGTTATACCAAAGAAGTCAAAATAAATATATGGTCCAGACAAGAGTGTCCCCTTCTAAACCCAGCCTGGTTTTCAAATAATATTCCCTTGTCTTCTATTGATTTAGTTATTCTGTTTTTAAGAATTGATGAAAAAAGCTTGGAATGGTTGCTAACAAGTGCAATACCGCGGTAATTTGAGGGGTTTTCAATATCTCCGTTTTTAAAGATAGGGTGAATAATTGATTTGGACCATAACGATGGAAATGAACCGTTTTCTAAAATTTGGTTTAATATGCATACTAGCCTTTTTAGTTGATCTTTATGGAGAGCCTTGATCGCCTGATTGGGAATGTCGTCTATTCCAGGAGCTTCACCGTTTTTCAGCTTCAAGATTTCTGTCTCTATTTCCGCATCAGTGATTTCACCGTCTAGTAGAGGTTCAGAATATCTGATATAAAGTGATATATTTATCTCTGGATTTTAGGTTGTAGAGAGAAGTTTAGCATAAAAGGTTTGCCATTCTGCAATCGATATTTTGCCCGTTATGTTGCTCCGTTTTCTAAACAGAGATACTGCCTTCCAAAATCCGGCAGAATCTTTGGTCTTCTGAAGGGCTAGGCATATATCTTCATAGAAATTTTTCTTTTTTAATTTGATTAATGCCTGATATTTTTTCTTTTTATTCACGTAACAATCCCTGTTTTCAGCTTCCTTTTTTGTTATAAACCTTTTTAAACTCTCCTTCATTGTCTTTTTTGCAAGGTAACATTCCCCATCAAACCATGGATTTGACCTCTCGTCACCCAATTTTGAAGTGCGCAGCATTCCTGCTTGTGACATTGTTGTCCTAATTTTGTTAGAGAGCCAGTTTATCTGAGAATCTATGGTATCACTCGGGGTAATCTGAGTAGTGTCCAGCTCGTCCATAAAGGTTGTAGCTTTGCCTGGGGACCAGTAATATTTTTTATACTTATCAAATCTCCTTCTCTTATCTTGGTCAGTTTTAGTCATTAGACCTATCTTTGTTATAAATGGGAGATGGTCAGAATAAAGCATGTCGTCGACGTAAAAATCGACAATGAATTCAAGCATGGCCGGCGAAACTATCACTAGATCAATATCCGAGGATCTTCGATCAGTAATAAATGTATAGTTTCCGCAATTATCACTTTTCGATCTGCCGTTAACTATGGTTAATAGATCATTGTGTAAAAAGTTAGAGTTTCAGCAAGAGGGTGTATTAGCGTGTCTTTAAACAGACGCCCGGTTGAAAGTACTGTCAGATTTTCCATTAGGTTGTGTAACCCTCCCAGGCTACCGTTACGGACGTTCAGATAACCACCCAAGAGTATCCCGTAACCATCCTGTTTTTGGGTTTCTATATATCTGAATAGTTTGTTAAGATTTTTCATTTTCGAATTGTGTGGTGGAATATACACGAAAATCAAACAAGCAGATGGAAATTCTGGAATTGAATTCTGTTTCAGGAATATTGCGATCCAAAATCTTTCAACTTCCACCTTATGGGTCAAAGCTTGAACCTCGTTTCCTAAACCAACAATAATTCCACCCGAACATCTTCCACGGTTTGCAGTCCCCAAAGTCAATGATTCATAAATACAAAATGTTCCCAGTGGAAAGTCAATCGGATGGTCACACCAGGTTTCCAACAAAACAATAATTTTGAAGTTTTTTAGATAATTAACAACCGGAAACGAGGAACAAATTCTATTTAAACCATTTATATTCCAACACATTATTTCAATGTTATTCATTTTAGGATTTGATATCCTTATTTTTGGATTTACATAATTAGAATTACATGTATAAGGTTTTTTTAGCTTTTATAGTGATATCTTTTATCTTTTTGGTTTCAGAACCTTTTTGTGAACATTTATTTGTATGTATTTTATTATGTAATGGCTGTGAAGTTTCTGAGCTGTCAACATCGATTCATGGCTGTGTAATTGTAAAGTTTATATTAGATTTAAGTGTTTTGTTGGGTGGACAGGCTTTGTTTTGGTTTCCATCAAAAAGTATATGTTGGCTAGATTTATTTATTTTTAAATAATTACATTTTTTCTCTAGATTATTTTTGTTTATATGCTATAATTCAGCCCCATTTGGACTGACAATTTTATCATTTACGACTTGGTACTTATGCCTGCGACAATCAACTTGTTGTCTCTTAATTTCGCAAAAGTTCGACTTGTTAAAAGTTATTTTCTTTTGGCGATCAATATTCTATGTATTCTCTGATTCCAAGAGTGTAGTATTTGCTTATGTATATTTTTAAGTTTCTAAGCTTAAATGCATTCTTAAATAGTTTTATTCTTTCATTGTGGTCAGGAATGCTAACAAGGAATGGAGCCCTAGCCCTTTTGGACAGCCGACGGCATTATAAGATATTAATTTTCTCCGGTATCTGCATCTTGTCGGCAATTATCTGTTTTATAGTGGAGTAGGATTCTTCTGGATCCTCATCATCATTTCCTTCTACTCTGGAAAATTAGGTTATTTTCTCTCATTTTCATTTTTAAGAATTCTATTCGAGCATCCATTTCTCGTATTTTCTCCGAGTTCATCGAGACTGATTTCGCAGTGTTATCCATCATAGTTTCAAACTGTTGTATGCGAAGATCCAATTTCTCCTTGTTCAACAGAAGATAACTTTGTCTCTATTTTCCCATGCCAATCTTCCATCTTGTCAGAGAGGACAACAATTAGTTCTCGGATATTCTTATCCGGGCTGGGATCAAGTGTTGTCTGCTTAGTGTATTTAGGTCCAGGATTTTGTTCAATACCCGAGATAAGTAGGAGAATATGTATTTATCGTCTAAGATTAAATTTTCTAGAACAAGTATCTATCTTAGTAATTGTATTTTTGATGTAAGTTAGACCATTTCAGTAGTCCGATTTGCATATTTATCGTTACTGACACAATTTCCATAGTTAGAAGTCGGGCACAGCCTTTTCCTAATCAAGTTTAAATTAAGTAATACCAAAATTATAGTAAATTTCATCATTTATTTTCCATATTCCTATTTTCAAAGTAAATTTAAGTTGATAACTTAGTTTACTTTAAGTGTATAAGTATCAAAGTTAGAAAAAAAAGATAAAAATACAAAAATAGAAAGTACTTAGCTGGAGCCGACGATTCTTGCTGCGCATCCGTTGACCACCTAGCGGAGAATTCCTCGTAGATTTAATTTATCATAACCCAAAGGACATTAAAGTAACATCCGTAAGAAGCACCAAAGATTAATTATAGAATCCATACTATCTAAACAGCTTAGCAGTATAAAGGGTAGTGTTGATCTGCCATAAGCATACAAAGAAAAGGATGAAATAAAAATTCATAGTAGAGCCGATGTACTTGTTTTAGTTAATTGTTAGAGAAGTTTATCGTTCTGATGGGGTTGTATGGGGGTATTGCCTTGGTCGAATTTTTTTTTATGTGTAGTGTGGAAAACTTATCATCACACACACATATATTATCATAGGCAAATATCTAAAAACAAATAGAATCTATTTGTGATAAAGTCATTTATACGATTATTAAAATATGTAGGTGAATTTATTATAGAATAAATAAAATATATTTATAAATATTATAGTTAGCTGGAAGTTCTACTCCTAGTTGCCCCTGTTGGAGGGCATATTAATCTGAAAGCTAGAGAAATAAAATTGTCCAAGAAACTCAGCCCTAGATCACCTTTTGATTTTAATGAATTGAAAACCAGGGGGTGGACGTTTATTGTAAATTAAATTCAGTTGAATATTATAATACTACAACTATTATATAATAATAATTCTATAAGGGGCGTTTCAAAGTAATGGCTGTTTGCCCATAGCTCGAATAATATTCGACCTTTTCATTTAAATTTTAATATTTTGTTAAGAGAGTAAAGCCTTATCCAATAAAAATATATTATCTAATAGGTGCAGCGAAGTTATCCAAAAAGGTGATGACAACTGTCTTTTGGGGCATGCGAGATGTAATACTGATTGTTTTTTTTACAAGAGAAGGTGGCATTGTGAGCAATTCTCGCTATTTTCTGAATTTACGAAAGCCTTGGAAAGCCATTCGAAAAGGAATAACGGAGAATCCTCTTAAATCCGTCATGTTGCTCTATTCACGGCCGCACATCTCCATCCAGATTTCATAGGCTATAGGACAAATGGTCACACAAACCCCCAAAACAGCCCAAATTTGGCACCTTGTGACTTCTATTTATTCTCCCCAATAAAAAACAATGTCTGAAAGGACAAAGATTTGAAGATCTACTTGAATTAAAACGGGCCATATATACATAGTTGAGAAATAAAAACCTTCGGCATATATCCAAAGCGGATTTACAGTGTGGGTTCAACGCTGGTGAAAATGTATAGACTCCGCTGGAATATATTTTGAATATGACCATTCTATTCACAGATATTATATTTATAAGTTAACAAAGTTTGAATAAAAAATATCTAGTACTTTTCGAGTTATTGTCAAAAAGGCATTACATTTGGAACAACCTATGAAATATGCAATCAATATATGCTATTATCGAAAAACCTTCAATTGTTTTTATTCAATTTTTTATTTTTATTTTACGCTTTATACATTTAATCAATAAACTTCATTCCTTTGGATAATATACAAGGGTCATTCAAATTAAAACAATAATTTTAATAGAGTTTTGTTTCGATTTTTAAAATATTTTCAAATATCCTTACTATTTCACAAATTAGTTTTCTTACCTTTCTGATTTTGAATACAATTGCTATCTTTCAAGTAGTGCATGTATCCTCGAATGGAAAATTGTTTTGGAATTCTTTAAAATGGCTATGCACCGCTTCCTTCATTTCTTGAACAATGCGGAAATTTAGACCGTTCCAATATATACTGTGGAATCCGAACAAACTATAATCACAAAGATTTCGGGGAATAAGGAGGAATGTGAAAATTCCTCAAAGCAAATATTCTGCGACATTTGGGCGGTATTTTGAGCTGAATGAGGTCGAGTAGTACCAATGATCAAAATTAATTATTTTTGGTAGAAAACATTTTTTTAGAACTTATTTTAGCTTCGAGCATGATCAAATAAATCCTTATATCTATAAAAATGAAATGCGAAATCGATGTTTGTTATCGCATCACGCAAAATCTACTGACTCAATCATTATGAAATTTCGCATGTAGGTAGCTGAAGATTTCGTTTAACATATAGGCTATTCAAAAAACTACAAAGCTTAATGTACTTTTTTAAAAAAATATTTAACTGAAATGGATTAGTTCCCGCCTTTTGCCGCTTGGCGCCGCACTGGTCGCGACGATACATGAATTTGATTGGTTAAACTTATTTAGTTAGTTACAGGCTGCATTTTTCAAAAGGTAAGATTATATTCCTTAATTTTCTAGCATTTAAAAGTTTCTTACCCGTTTCAAATAATATTTTTCTAAAATAATTTGTGCGGACAGGATCTTTTAAAATTAAAGAAGGTGGAATTATGTTTGCGGCGAGACACTGGTGATTAAAATGTAAGTGTAATTTCCAACTGTTGATAGAAAGTCTAAGCCTTTCCATTGTTCTGGCTAGGCGAAGCGCGTCGGTACCAAAACTGGTTAAAATCGTTTTGAAAATAGTAATATAATATATATTTATTTAATTATTTCTATTATTTATTATTTATTTATTTATTTCTAAATTAATTGATACTACATTTTTTTAGATAAGGTATACTGTTTGATTCTCATAAGGGGAATATTCATATTATATTATATATTCATGTAATCATTTACGATTTAGAGCAGTGTATTCTATATTTTTTTCTTTTTCCTATTTATTGCAAAAAAATATGTTTTTCTGTATAGCTTGCTACATATATTTTACTATATATGTTTGTTCCATGCAATCGTTTTATACTTATTAACATTTATATTATAAGCAGCTTCTATTCATTTTTAATAACTGCTTTTTTTAGGGGTAGGCTCAATTTTTTGTTTTGCTGTCATTTGTATATAGGTAGGATTTATATTTATCTGCTTCATTTTATATAGCTGCTCATATTCTATATTTTTTTCTTTTTCATATTTATTGAAAAAAATTATGTTTTTGCTGTATAGCTTGCTACATATATTTTACTATATATATTTGTGGAGTGTTCCCAGTTAAGGGTATATTTGGTAAGCGGCGCTGTACGTTGCCACCTCCGTACCTTCGAGGCGTTTTACACGAGTTAAAAATACAATTTCGGTGAAATACTTTGAATTTTACCAATTTAAATATATTAATTTAAAATAGAATTTTAAAAAAGAATTAACAGTTAAAAAAAATTATATAAAATATTAAGCTAACTTTTCTAAATGCGAACATTATTTTTTTAATTATCTGAAACTAACCTAATTCAACTTATCTAAAACTAACCTTATTTAGCGATTAAACTAACCTAATATAACCTATCTGAATCTCACCGATTTTAATTAATGAAACTAACCTTTTTATAACACACCTTAAACTAACCTAATTTATAAGCCGTCTGAAACTAACCTATTTTACCTATTAGAATATAACATAACGTCATGTTATTAAAAATGTATTAAGATTTTTTTTTACAAAGTTTATTAATCACATCTTATACAATATTTGTTAAATAAATATAAAACTTGTGTATAAATATACGACTTGAAAATATGCCACTTAAAATATTTTAATCTAAACTATACAGAGATTTTTTTATAGAGATAAATAAAAAAAATACATAATTGAATAGATACAAAAGTGTGCACGAGAAAGTCGATTTTTTTAAAAATGTTATTATTTAATATAAACGTATTTTAATTTATTTTGAAATTAAATAGGTAGTGTAAAAGTGTATATGAGGTTAGATTAAAATGGGTTAAATTAGGTTAGTTTAATCGCTAAATATGGTTAGTTTTAGATAAGTTGAATTAGGTTAGTTTCAGATAATTTAAAAAATAATGTTCGTTTTTAGAAAAATTAGTTTAATATTTTATTTTAAAAATTGTTTTTTTTTAAACTGTTGAATCTTTTTTAAAATTATAATTTGAATTGGTAAAATTCAAAGTATTTCACCGAAATTGTATCTGTAACTCGTGTAAAACGCCTCGAAGGTACGGCGGTGGCAACGTACAGTGCAGCCTACCAAATATACCCTTAACTGGGAACGCTCCATATTTGTTCCATGCAATAGGTTTATACTTATTAGCATTTATATTGTAAGCAGCTTCTATGCATTTTTAGTAACTGCTTTTTTTTAAGGGTAGGCTCAATTTTTTATTTTGCTGTCATTTGTTTAGGTAGGATTTATATTTATCTGCTTCATATTATATAGCTGCTCATATATATCTATATGGTCCAAACATATTTTTTAATATATAGGTACAATTAGTTTTAAGTAAAGAAATGTACAGTCAGCAATCTGACCGATGAGGGAAGCCAGAATATGTTCTACTCATATTTATTGGGCAGTTTTTTTCAACCAAATTATACTTTTTTTTTTTGAGTCTTCTTCCATTGTGGTTTTTTTTTGTTTTGCTGTCATTTGTTTAGGTAGGATTTAGGCTTCTTCCATTTGATTTTTTTTATTCAGTTGCTTTAAGCTTTCATTTTTTTTCCACTTCACTGCTTTTTATGCATTTTTTCCATCCTTTTAGATTATTTATATGCATTTTTTTTATTTTGGCTTTAGTCATGAGTCGAGCTTATTTTAATACACTATTTTTTAATTTTTTTCTTCATTCTCAGCCCTTGATGTTTTACATTTTTCGGTTATCCTTTTTTTTTTTTTACTAATGCTTTATGTTTGTAGGTATGCCAAGCCATCGGAGAAGCAATCTTTCTCAGCGTTCCAATAGCTCTAGGGTTCAGCATGCTTACAGCCTGCGCGAAACCAGAGCACAGAATATTTGAAGATTGCGTGAACAGTCAGCGCGTCAAGCCACTCTGCGGTCGTTAGAGACACCTGATCCCATCCATTCTCGCTTACAGGCGCATTCATTTGTCTTTAGTTCTACTTTTAGCAAGACACGCAATATTGTTTATCAGGGGCTTTGATATCTAGATCTTGACAATTTTGAAAGAGATTTCTTCGAATAATGATTTTGGGAAGCTTGACTTTTGTAAATATATAATTTGTTATCATTATTGCTCTACTGTAGTTTCATCAATAAATCTTTTTTTACTTTATTTTATTTTATTTTTTTCACATTTAATTCATTTACATAACTCTATTCTTGAAAATTGTTTTTTTTTTATGGTGTCAACATTTCTGGTTCAATTGAGGTTTTTGTTAGCCTGCAACACACCTTATCATAGCTCATTGCATTTATCAGGATAACTTTGCTATTTTGATTTTTACACCATTAGTATTTTCATGCCTCTATAATATTGTCACGGTAGTGATAACGAGTATAACAAAAGTTTAAGTAAAAATAATTTATTTATAAAATGCAAACTATTGCTAAGAATTTATTTACAAGTAATAATATACAAGAATGGTAAGGGGTGATGACTATGCAAATATTTATGATGATATACCACAGAATATTTAAAATAATTATTCAGTGATATTGCCCCCTTCCTAGATGAACAGCGTCCCGCTGTAATTATCACTTGAACAGATCAGCTTGGTCCTCAGGGTCATGGTAGGGTTTCATTCTCAGTACATGGACCAGGTCTCTTGTTTGGCGTCTCCTGGTTGGTTGGTCCACAGGTTCAACTTCGAAGGTCACGTCAGAGAGTTTCCGAGTAACCCTGTATGGCCCGAAGTACCTTTTCATTAGTTTTTCTGAGAGTCCCACCTTTCTTATCGGGATGAAAATCCATACCAGGTCACCAACGTTGTAATCCATTGCCTCGTGCTTTGAGTCATATCTAGCCTTGTCCTTTTCTTGGGCTTTCAAGGTTTCTAATCTTGCTAGCTGCCTAGTCTCTTCGACTCGTGAGGCAATCTTCTGACTGTAATCCTCTTGGAGATCTTCATGCGGATTTGGGAAAAGAGTGTCTACAGTTGTTTCGACTTCGCGTCCATGAATCAGTTTAAAAGGGGTAAAACCTGTCGTATCTTGTTTTGCGGTGTTGTAGGCGAACGTGACGTAGGGCAGGATTACGTCCCAGTCCTTCTGTTCAACACTTGCATACATAGCGATCATGTTGGCTAAGGTTTTGTTTAACCTCTCCGTCAGTCCATTCGTCTGGGGATGATACGCTGTCGTGAACCGATGTATCGACGAGCATTGATTGGTGAGTTCCGCAATCAACTTGGATTGGAATACTCGTCCTCGGTCCGTGATGATTTCTCTGAGGGCTCCGTGCTTGAGAACAACATCTTCCATTAAGAACTTGGCTGCTTCCTTTGCTTCCCCTGTGGGTAAGGCTTTAGTAACGGCAAATCGAGTAAGATAGTCAGTACAGACTATGATCCATTTATTACCAGTATCAGACTTGGGAAATCTTCCAAGGAGGTCCATTCCAACTCTTTGAAAAGGGGAGGTTGCAGGAGGTATGGCTTTAAGTAGTCCGGGTGGCTTTTGAGTTGATTGTTTCTTTCTTTGGCACTCTTTACAATGAGCGACATACTTCCGTATGTCCCGGAGAAGTCCTGGCCAGAAATATTTGTTTTTAACTCTCTCATATGTCTTCGAAAATCCAAGATGACCTGCTGTGGGAGCGTCATGTAAACTTTTCAGTAGTTCTAAGCGTAAGTGCTTGGGAATAACTAAAGGTGTTGGTTTCCCAAGGGGTCGAAATTCTTTTTGTATAAGGTTCCTTTTAACATTTCATAACCTTTCGATTCGGCACCAAATCTTTCTGTTTCCTCTATCAATTTACTAATTTTAGGATCTTTTCTTTGTTCAGCCTCGAAGCACGTCAGAGCAGTTATTGAGGGTATATCATCATCCTCATCATTGTATGCTTCTTCCGATTCAAGTTGGAGAGGATTTCGAGAAAGACAGTCGGCATCTTGGTGTTTGCGTCCACTTTTATAAACAACCGTTACATTGTATTCTTGGAGTTTTAAAGCCCATCTTGCTAGTCTTCCTGTCGGGTCCTTCAGGTTAGATAACCAGCAAAGAGCGTGGTGGTCAGTGACGATGACAAACTCACGACCAAAAAGGTACGGTCGAAATTTGTTGATGGCCCATATTGCGGCCAAGCATTCTCTTTCCGTTGTTGAGTAATTCTTCTCCGCCTTAGATAAAGTTCTTGAAGCATAACCAACTGGCCGCTCTTTCCCATCGTTGATCTGTACGAGGACAGCTCCAATTCCATAACCGCTGGCGTCAGTATGGAGCTCGGTTGGCAGTTGTTCTTCGAAATAGGCAAGAACAGGTTCAGACATCAATGCTTTTTTCAAGGAATCAAAAGCATCCTGTTGGTCAGAGTTCCACATGAATTTATTATCTTTTTTGAGTACTTCATGTAAAGGAGCAGCTTTCTCAGCAAAATTTTCGATAAATCTACGATAATAGGAATATAGGCCAATGAAGCTTCTCACATCTGTTATAGATTTTGGGGTCGGAAACTTGGCGATAGCTTCAATCTTTTCTGGATCGGGATAAATACCTTTACTATCGACGAGGTGTCCAAACACTCTTATTCGTTTGGTTCCGAAAAGGCACTTTTTGGGGTTGAGGCGTAGCTCGGCTTTGTCGAGACATTGTAGTATGATTTCAAGCCGGTGTAAATGTTCGTTGAACGATTTGGAATACACCACAATGTCGTCTAAATAACAGAGGGCCATCGTCCATTTCAGACCTTTCAATATCTTGTCCATCATGCGCTCGAATGTTGCAGGGGCATTGCACAGGCCAAAGGGCATAACTAGGAATTTGTGGAGTCCATCAGGGGTAATAAAGGCAGTTTTTTCTCTATCTGCTTCGTCGACTTCTATTTGCCAATACCCTGAACGAAGGTCCATTGATGAATAAAATTTAGCTCCTTTCAGAGAGTCAAGTGTATCATCGATTCGGGGTAGTGGGTAAACGTCTTTTTTAGTAACTTTGTTTAGTCGTCTGTAATCCACACAGAAACGCCAGTTACCATCCTTCTTCTTCACTAAAATAACCGGCGATGACCATGGACTTTCTGAATGACGTATAATCCCGGCGTCTAGCATTTTGTCCACTTCCGTTTGGATTGCTTGACGTTCTGTAGGGGAGACTCGATATGGTCTATGCTTAATAGGCTGATGGTTTCCAGTTTCAATTTTATGTTTGGTTACTGAAGTTTGCTTTACTGGTTCATTATTTTTATCAAATATTTTATCATATCGTTTTAAAATTGATAAGATTTGAGACTGCTGCTCTTCTGATAAATCATCACTAATTAAATTTTGTAAAAATTTAAAGTCACTTTTATCAGCATGACTGGCATGATTCGCATTTTTCGCCTCCTTATTAAATTCATAACATTCTGAAATAGCCGTCAAGTTATTTTCTTCAACCCTTTGAATTTTTCCTAGGCACATTCCCTTAGGGACTATTTGAGCTGTGGTGCTAGAATTTACGATCCAAAGTTTTCCTTTATTATGGGAAAGCCTGAATAATGCACAGGGAAGTGTTAACCCTTTTCCTATTAATACCATTTTCGAAGGTTCAAAAAGTACCTGATTTTGCCCATTAAGCTCTTCACTCATAACATTTATTAGTTTGGTAGATTCGGCTGGGATTACGACGCTTCTGCTAGCCACAACCTTTCCCATGGAAGCTGGTGAATTTAGTACATCTTTGGCCTCTTCCAATCTGATTTCGGCGCGTCCACAATCAATCACGGCATTTGATGCCTCTAGGAAATCCCATCCGAGGATAATACTTGGGTTACTATTAGGGAGGACGATAAACTCAAGCGGCTGTTCCAATCCATTGATGCTCAAGCTGATTGTGCATCGGCCGATCGATGTAACATTCTTGCCATCAGCAACTTTCAGAGTCATTCCGCTATCCTTGAACATGGTCTTTTTTAATTGTCGTCTTAATCCATCAGAGATAACTGAAAAAGAGGAACCTGAATGGACCAGAGCAGAAAATGCAATGTCATCAATGATGATTTCGACATAATTTTGTTGTAATTTAGCGGCTGTCGACGATGGAGGGTTTTTCACACCCGCGGCCTACCCCTCGAAAGAAGACGCGACGCTTAGTTTTTTTCTAGATTGTAGCGGCGTGGGGATTAGCTTGTATGGCGGCCTGGGGAAATGGACTGGCGTCTTGGGGATCTTCCTCTGTTTGGATACGGCGATTGTCTGCGGTAGATTTGGCTTCTTATGGCTTGGTGGTTACCCATTTGAGGTTCTTGGGTGCTTGGTACATGTCCTTCGGGTCTCTGCGTCCATTGTCGGCGTTCTCTACAATATCGCTTAACATGGCCTGGGCGGCCGCAATTAAAACATATTGGGATGTTGTCATGCGTCCTCCATTCATCCGTTCTTCGTTGTGGTGGCGTCTGGTTATATATGGGCGTTTGGGTAGGGTACTGACGTCGTGGAACCTGGTTGAATGTACGTGTTTGGTTGGGGTACGACTGTCGTGGCGGAGGCCTTTGAATAGGCTTCGAAATTGCAGCTACGTTTTTTTTCAATCTCTTCTCGGATAATTTCTTTCAGAGAAGATGGTTCAGGGGTAGTTGGCTCCGGATTTAGTGCGCGATGAACTTCTTCACGCACGATGCGTCGGATTAAGTCTTCCATTGATTCAGAGTCTGCTGAATCGATGGCGGCAACATTAGGTAGTCTGTCGAATACTACACGTTTTTTTACACGTTTTTTATTTGAAGCCTCGATTTTTCGGCACCATTTGATGAACTCATCGATACTTGCAATGTCTAAAATGATGATTGACTGATATATCTCCTCCGATATTCCTTTCGTCAAGTGTGCAACTATTTCATTTTCCATCATAGCCGGATTCACTTCTCTGCACAGATGGAGAACATCTTGAATGTAAGAATCACTGGTCTCCTCCTTCCCCTGAGCTCGAGTTTTGAGGTTTTCTGCGAGTTGATCTTTTTGGGTGACATGATGTCCGAAATTCTGAGAAAACATTTTCACAAAAATATCCCATGAATTAATTTTCTCTTCAACATTTTCGTACCATCTGTGCGCTGTTCCTTGGAGGAAAAAATAAACATTTGCGAGGCACATTGAATCATCCCAGCAGTTGTAGCGAGCGAGGCGATGGAATTCTTTCAACCATTTTTCTGGATTCTGGTTGCGTTCTCCAGTAAAAATAGAAGGGTTTCTAAAAGGTTGAAAATGGTACTCACCCATTTTTGTCTGTGTCTCTTGCTTGATCATAGCGATGTTTTCTTGAGGTTCTAGTCCTTGTAGTCTTCGGCTTCTTCTAACGGCTTGGGCGGCGAGGGAATATTCCAGCTTCTCCACCAGTTGTCACGGTAGTGATAACGAGTATAACAAAAGTTTAAGTAAAAATAATTTATTTATAAAATGCAAACTATTGCTAAGAATTTATTTACAAGTAATAATATACAAGAATGGTAAGGGGTGATGACTATGCAAATATTTATGATCATATACCACAGAATATTTAAAATAATTATTCAGTGATAATATTATATTTGTTTGCAGAATTTTATAGACAATTTGGTTTGGGTTATGTACATTAAGAATTTGTAAAAATATAAAGGTCAAAGTTTTACAACTAAAAAAAATTTTGGAACACCATTTCTCTCCCATTTAATTTAATGATGCTTCATTTATGATTTTTAGAATTGCATTATTTTTATGCATATTATTTTTAAAAATTTGTGTTAGCAAGACATGGAATATTGTTAAGTTAATGTAATATTAACAGAAACTTTACCAACCCGTGAAGCGTTAGCTCCAGTCTTTTACCGCTGGGGGCAGCTCTGTTAGAGCTAATAAATGCTTTCGATTGGTGCTTACTTTTACATGCTGTTTGTTTTTAGACTAAATTGATACACATCAAGTTAGCATTTTTTCATGCTTCAAAAGTTAAGATTATATTTTTAACGCTTCATAATACTTTTCAAATTAAAGCCGGAAATAATATTGCTTTTTCCCATCCTGCAGGTCTACATTACACTGCAACATGCTATCATAACTCTGGCTTTTGGCATTGATATTTATATAATGTGAAAGTACTGTTTGCTACCTTGAGCTCTGGAGAGATTATAATGTGTCTATAGATCCATCATGTGGAAATCACACCATAGTGAAAATGCATTTAGCTGGTAGCAATGTATCACATTTGTAGACATGTGGTGCGCTTACAGTAAAAGCAGTCGCTACCTACCCACCATGGTTATCATGGCCTGTACCACGTGTACTAGGGATAATTAAAAAAAAAAAAGAAGCAAGACCGAATACAAATAAATACATTATGTGTGGTTTCAGTTACATTTTGGGTATCTTCAGACAAAGGTACTGAATACATTCAGTAATTTTGTCTTTATATGGCAACAATGCTGTTACTAAAACATCACACATATATATATTTTTTTTTTATTTGGTCTTGCTTTTTTGGTATTTTTAAAATTGCCCTTGACTATTAGAAAATTATGCAAATTTCCTTTTTATTTTATATACCATTTTAAAAATTATATTATTTTGTTAAAATATCCAATTTCCCACACTTTTCTAAAACTGCAACAATAACTAATACAAAATTCTTCCAAGTCCAGGTATTTCAATATTGCAGAAATATATTACATTTATAAAAGTTGCTTAACTATTTAGATATGTAAATGCCGGATTAGCTGCCCTTTAAAATGTTTGCTCTGGCTGTTTCTTCTTGGACAGCCGAGAGTGAAGTGGACAAAGTGAAATTTTCAGGTTGTGCCAACCATTTTCCTTTATTCACACTAATCATTAGATTTTTTTTTTTAATTTTTAAGAATAAAAGCCCAGTTTGGTTACTTGCACTCACTGGACGGGTTGGACTTTTTCAAGAATCAGGAGCCATTGGGACAATTTTTTTTTTCAGAACAAAGTGTCTGAATCTGCATTGGATGATCCCGGGTCATGGTTTTAAAAATTAACAGTTTAGACCACTCTCCAAACAGCACTCGATTCATTAGATGTGTTTGTGAAATGGATCCTATATTTCAGATTTCTTTACAAGCATTTTCGATATTGCTGTTTGCAATTTATCTCCATTTTGCTGAAAGAAAATTCATTACATTGAGTTTACAAACAGTTGGGGCCTCCATTCATGAGTAAACCTCGCTCGAACACTAACCAGGCGAAGCTGGGTCCGGTCGGGTAAAACCCGGGCGTTTGCCCGGGCCATTCGGCTAGTAAGAATATAATTCTGAGTTTATTGTGGTCCCATGTTCATTTTAATACTCAGAAATGCCTTCATTTTCTCTAAAATAGAGTTACAATTATTTTGTCTGCTGAATTAGATGCCCATTTTTTCGGGTCCTGTTGAATCAGGATAACGCCATTCCACCAGTATTTGCGTGCTTTCAGGCTGTAATGATGAATTAAGGTTTCTTCACAAAGCCTACTATCACTAAAAAACTTCGGGTTTTTCCCATCCCTCTCTACTAATTTTTAGACCATTTTTCATAATCCAAAATAAAATAGCGTGGAACCAACTTCGGGAAATTCCTATTAATAAACTCATATAAAAAAGGATTCTACAACAATGGCATTAAATACCTTTGTTATATTGAAGCGCCAAATTTCTTCAACGAACCTCTGGACAACTGCGGTACTGGCGTGTATCTCAATAGGTCTGACCTAAGTAGGGAAATCATCAATCCGAACGACTCGTCTTCTAAACGCATTCAAATGTACAATCCCTGGCTAAACAGTTATATCCATAATACTTTTTTATTTCTCTTTATATTTGAGAAGTTTTAACTTTCTCGGCGTAAATAAGATGCAATATTTTTGAGGCGATTTGTTTTCAAATGATATTAATGAATTCAAAATCAAATCTGTAAATAATAATTTGTAATCTATAAAAAAATATTTGTGAATCGATAACTGAATCTTATACATTAAAATATTAAATATTACATAATTATAAACCCTTGCGC
>CP092864.1:162448095-162542487 GCA_030710605.1 Cordylochernes scorpioides
TTGAAGCCGAACTGCTTTATAGATATGCAAACATGTAGTTGTTAAGGGAATTCGCTTAACTATTTACAATGATTATCGTGACCTTATAACGTATACTTGGGATGATTAAGAAATAAAACAGCATTTAGTTTTTTCTATGTAAATTAATCTTAGTTCTTACATGTTTATTATATACAGTGTGCATCTTTTCTCAAAACATCGGCCTGATGAAATACTAATGCATGAAAACTCTTGCCGTTCTACCTAATAAAAGAAAGACTTGGAAAATCCGTTTACTTACTAGAATAAACTTGATGCAATTTTTCTTTAAGTTCCGATTCAATTTCCTTATGAGTAGAATCCGAGCTTATTAGACTTATATTTCGTGTAGAAGAACAATGCAATAATTTTATGGTATGGTTTTCTGTAAGAATTAGCAATTATTATAGAATTTGTATGTAGTAGAAAAATATATAAAATGTGAGAAATATTTCTGTGAATAATTCTATTTTAAAAATAAAACTACAACTTTTCGCAATGAGTTTATTTTATTCAATAAAAGAAACTCATTGCGAAAAGTTGTAGTTTTATTTTTAAAATTTGTAACGCAATTTTTCGTTTACTTCGAATAATTCTATGTGAATAAAATATTTGGAGTTTTTTTTCTAGCGATTAATCAGATATATAAAAATAGAAATTGATCCAATTAATTTTAAAGATATACATACTAATTATTTTCTGTATGAATAAGGTTTAAAGAGTCATGTTAAAATCTTGAAATGTCTGAACGAGAAAAATTAAAGATTGGAATGTGAAAAAAGAGGCTAGAGAACGAGTCTTATGGAAGACGACCCGATCAAAAATTCAGCAACATAAAATCCGCTTTGTCCGATGGGCTATCCTTCAAATAATGCTCTGGTATAGAGAAGGCGCTCACGCTTCCATAATTAAATTGAATAAAAACGAGAAAAGTTAATGGAACTAAATTCCTATATATTAAATCGCTTTTAGAGATAAATGATTCATTATTATAAATATTATGAATTCTTTCAGAATAAAAGTATTATCTAATAAACAACAGAAGAGCCGATCTATATTTTCTCCAAACGATATCACCAAGAATAAACCTTCAAGTTCAAAATATTAAAACAGAATGAACCAACCAAAGTTGTAAAGATCTAATGGATCAAATTGGCGAAATCACGAAGAAGGTTCACGATTTTTTTTCCATTTTCAGTTCACTAATTTTAGAAAATTGTCCTTTCTTTAAAAACGGCTTTAGCGGTGAATTACCCCACCATACAGAAGGCGCTCTGTGTATTGAATATATAGTTATCATCTGATAACTAAACTAATAACTATAATACATCTATTCACACCAATATCATTTTATATCTATTTGTGGCATGTTATGTTCCTAGGAGATACTTATTTGTGCTGCAATTTGTACTGGTGGCAACGTGCAGACGAATATATCAATATGAAAGGTTGGGTATACCGATAGTTTAAATTAAGCTAGTTCAGGCTAGGTTGTTTTAAAATGGAACTATTTTCGTTTATTACGAGTAGCCCTATCGCGAAATAATAAAATCACCGACGTGTTTTCACGTTCCTCAGAAATGAGTTACGAGATCGCATAGAGCGAATTGGGCACAAGTGGGAGAATATATAATTATTATGAATCCTCTCTATATCAGAGTGAAAATAATATATGAAAGAAGGATTAAAGTAAACAAATGTTTTTCCATCACATTAACAGCTTGGGTATAGACTGTCAGAAGCAATATTTGTAGGCAACAAGGCCTGACGTCAGAAGTGATATTTCTGTGGCGTATTGATCGAATCTCCCTCCCAGGGGGCACCTAGCTCTCTCTATCTCCTTATTTCTTCCTTGTTGCTAACTGTTGAGAGCGGTGGTAATGGCCACATAATTCTCTGCCGATGGATTTACTGTTTGAAAACTGCTACCGTTTTTTTAGTAGTTTTTTAGTTTTAAGGTAGGTGGGGTATAAATTGGGCTACCATTGGTATTTCGCCTTCCAATAAAACTGCTTTAAAGAATTTATAAATTTTGTGTCAAATATCTCTCTACAGAGAGAGAGAGAATTAATTTGCTCAGATATAATAAAGCTATGCATATATTGTATATTAACATGAATAAATAAATAATAAAATTATTTTAAATGCCTTTTAAAATGCATTTTTCACGTGAATAGCATCTTCCAGAAAATTATAATATATCTTCATATTAATTTAATCTATAACCTTTTGTATTATATTTTGTATCGTTCATATTTATTTTATGAAAATATATTTTATAATCAGAATATTAATGTATATCTGGGGGGGTTTCATACGTCGCATAGTTAAGACGCGATTTCATAGAGGAATGTATTTCTAACATTGGAGATAGTATATAAATAAATATTGAATATAACTTACACTCTCTCTCTCTATAATTAAAAAAAAAGAAAAAGGCATCTCCTTTTCGGGCAACTGAAAGTTGCTGATGGCGCAAGCCAAAAAATGAGCTTTTACTATTAAATAATTAGTTTTAAGTGAGTGAAAATAAAACCAGAAGGTAGCGATCATCCTATATTGAAAATGTAAAACATTGGGTAACCATCATGAAAACTTGCTGATCAGTTGTTTGTATTGAATCACGTTAAATTTCAAATTCATGAAGATTGTACCCCGCCGGTTTTATTTTCCTTTATATAAATCTAAATGATCAGAGAGTGGCGAAACTAAAATATTTTCCTTTTCATAGTGCATTTTTATAAAGGTTTTTTAAATGTATTTTTATTTATTAAATATATTATTTTAAGTTTCAAAAGCGGTGATGAAGCTTTTCATTGATCTGAATCTGAGTTTTCTGCTAAGGGAGAATGGAATAAACGAGTAGTGTGTTTATTGTGTTTTTATTAAAATATAAGGGAAGAAGAGATTTATGGACTTTCAAAATAATCGTGGGCCATTGAATAATTTTTATTTTTTTGAAAATGTGCTCAATGTGCGGGATTCTATATCGAATCACGACTTTTGAAAATCGAAGGTGTATACCTCTCTTTAACTAATATCCATTTTTAAACCAATAAAACGAGCACTTGAGTCTCCCATGAGAACCCAGTCATTTCTGGAGGTGGTCTCTCATCAGACCACTCTCATCTCAGGTCAAGTAATAAATAATTTTTCAACTTAAACAGAGTTTCTGTTGAGAGGTCACCTAAAGAGAAGACCTAATTTAGCCACATTTTAAGGCGGTGTTTCTAATAGAAGATTCTACTGTATATTTAAAATATGAAAGGATAATTTGTCGTATTCATAATATACCGCTTGAGGCTGCGCCATAGCACTAATAAAAAAAATTTTGGGAAATAAACAAATCAATATATATAGTTCTGCCTCGGTCATTGAAAATAATTCATAAAAATAATAAATGTTATTGACAAAAGTATATATAATATATTTAAAATATTGGATACAAAACTTCTAAAATGTTCGTTTTTAAGGGAAAAAAATCAATGAAATATTTAATTGTTATCGAAAAACGAAATTTTGGGAAAAATTAAAGATTTTAAAAAGAGATAGAATAGCGGAAGCTATAAAAAATAATAATGTCGATAAGAGCGAAATCTGAAGAATAAACTAAATTATTATTGTAAGGAAAACTCGGAATTTGTTTCAGCCATTTGACTCTCACATAAACAATTTACCATTTAATTATTCAGTTAGGAATGTGGGTGTGAAATGCAGCGCCAATATTGGATTTGGATATTTTTAGAGCACCCCTTCCCGTATTGGATAGTCTTGAGCTAGGATGAAAATATTTATTTAAATTTTAAACTAGACGAGAGAGAGAGAGAGAGATTGAGAATAAGATAACAATTTTATCGGTATTCTGCTTATTGATTTATAAATCTGTGTTCCTTTTTTCTTTGTCCATTCGAAATTATCGCTTTTCACACACAGACACACACTGACTTACACGTAATTTTAATATTTTGAAATAAATTGTATATTTTTTGTTTTCCGCCATAATTACAGGCTCCTGCATAAATTTCCTGCATAAGCGACGCTAACTTGAAAAAGAGATGAGAAAAAATGTCACACATGCCTAGAAATATCAATAGAAGTGCAGATTAGTGTATCTGAGTGGATGGGCGTCTTAACATCACGCCCAAAGCAATGATACCAACCTCAAAAGTATTTAAGCAGCGGATCTCCCATACATAGCAGTAGTTCTCACTGACAAAACCATGGGGCCGGACCACCATGAATTGCCATTATGCGATCAAGTGGCTAAAAGCCCGGACCTGATCTCTGCTCCTCGAATGGTCTGATTTTTCTCTCTTTCTGTGATCTAGTTTACGCAAATTAAACTCGAACCTGGTCATCATTTTATGTGACCTTCGGCGCAATACAACTTGCATACCAGGTTACCAAATATTTATTAGAAATATAAAAATAGTTATGTGTGTGAAGATAGAGAATAGTCATTAATAATTTCTTAAATATATTTATATCTTTAAATAGAGGCGATTTTGGCTACACTCGCAATATCTAATTTTGGAACACTTATTTAAAAATATAGTTTCATAGTATAGTATATTATACGCGTCTATAATAGTTCCGAATTTTGATGAACAACTTTATTAGCCTGTTTTTATGTTACATCAAACATTTTACCTATTTTCTTAATAGACGATGATCGCTCCTGCTGCTTCTATTTTAACTCATATATATGTAATTGTTGAATGCGGTAGCTGGAAATTTCTTTCTCCTTTTTAGTGAATTTAATATAAGCTTTGGATAAACTATTGCATTTTTTAATTTTTAGCCTAATGACCCGGGCAACGCCCGGGTTTTACCCGTGAGAATTTTCCCCCGAGGGGGAAATGTATATAAAAATGTTGTTTTAATTCAAATACTATTCGTTATAACTATGAATTATGTACCTGCTTCACTCAGGATCTTCCCAGGCGAATTTTCGTCCTGTAATATTTAATAGTAGACTTTTAAACCAATATACTATAAAAAAAAATTAATTAGTCTTTAAGATGTTCCCTAAAAATATAAAAATAAAAATGTAAAATATAACAACGATATTAAAAAATTGTTTTATTTTGTTATTTACATGAATATATATATTAAATCTGATATTCATTAAATCGATATATTTCAAAGGGAACCATCAAAATGTTTACATATAATAATAATTGTACATATTTTATAACTAACGCACAATATAACTTAACATTATTATTTTTTTATTCTTCGTAAATATGAATAATATATTTTACATATAATAGCAATTCAATATTTAGCATCTCATTCGAAATATGCAATTCGAGATATTAGCATATTTATTCGAATTTTATATATATCAGGCTTCTTGCAAACCCTAACTCCAACCTCTGATCTAAATTTGTAAATAACACAAAGGCTTTTTGAGGTAGTGACCTGAAAACTTGACTAGAGGGTTTTCTAGATTCAACTCTATATAGATTTAAAATTACAGCCCTATTAGTTACGTATTGAGGGCGTGCATAGCCAATAAACATATATACATAGATACAAACGTTAACTTTTATAGATAGATATATTTTTCAAATAAATTTTAGCAATGAGTTTCATATAAAAGAAGGTCCGCCAAGTACGCGGCAATTACAAAGTGAGGCTGGCTGTTTTTTTTACCTCCGCGGTGTAATACACTACTAGTACGCAACACAATGTCAAACAATCACCGAAGAATATCACAGGGAGGTCCTCCGTCGCCTGCGTGATTCTGTGCGGCAAAAGAGACCGAAGTTGTGGTCAACAGGCAATTGGCATCACGACAATGCTCCAGCACATTCCTCGCACTCGATTCAGGCTTTTTCTGCGAAAACCAGTGGTTAGCAAAGGCTCCTTACTATCCTGATATGGACCCCTACGCGCGACTCCGGGCTATATCTCAAAAAGGAAAGGAAAGTGATTTCAGACAAGAGAGAACATTATGACTGCAACGACATTCAGGCTAACAACCCTTACGGATGAGGCTTTCTCGTAATATATCCAACAATGGCGATACTGTTGAGGGAAATGTATGGAGTCCCAAAGAGACTACTTTGAGAATAATTAGATTTCAAGTGCTCCAGGTATATCCCTCCCTCCTCCCTCCGCTCGAAGGTCGTATACCTTTCTAACAGACCTCGTATAGTTGATCTCACTATTTCAATGTAGCTTATTTGAATTGGCCTTTTATCAAAAGATTTGATACTATTATAAATTCAGACGAGATAAGGGTCCATTATGAAAGTAATGAGCATAATGTTATTGTGACGCGACGATAGATGGCAGCACGGCAAAACCGTGGTAAATGTGGTAGAGGGATATGCCCTTTCAATCCATCCGGTCGTCAGTTGAGTTCGAGCAGTGTGAGGGGAGATACATGCCTCAGCTTGAAGTGTGTTTTCAACTTTTGTAACATAGCGCGATGGAGCGTTCGCTTGAACAACGATACGCCATAAAGTTTTGCGTGAGGCTTGGAAAAAATGCAACCGAAACATTCCAGATGCTGCAAAAAGCCTTCAAGGACGATTGCATTTCAAGATCGCAGTCTGGGAAGTGGCACAAGGCGTTCAAGGAGGGCCAGGAGGAGATCGCCGACGAACCCCGTTCAGGACGCCCAACAACGGCCAGAACTAACGAGAACGTGGATCGTGTGCTCGAGGTTTTGCGTACCGACCGTCGATTAAGCATCCAGCAAATTGCTGACACATTACACATGTCCACATTTGTGGTACATGGGATAGTGACCGAGGATCTGCAAATGCGTAAGGTCTGTGCGAAGCTTGTGCCGAAAGTGTTGACGCAAGACCAGAAAGAACTTAGAGTTTTGCGCTGTCAAGAATTGTTGGATTTGATTCAAAATGAACCGGACTTTCTGAACTCTGTAGTAACCAGAGACGAATCCTGGATGTTTGAATACGACCCAGAGTCGAAAAGGCAGAGTTGTGCATGGCACACAAAATCTTCCCCACGCCCCAAGAAAGCGCGAATGAGCAAGTCGCGCATCAAAACGATGATCATTGTCTTCTTTGACATCCGAGGAATAGTCCATTGTGAGTTTGTACCGCACGGGCAAATTGTAAACTCAGCCTTTTACCTGGAGGTGCTCAGGAGATTGAAACGCCGGATCACACGCGTGAGGACTGACATTAAAGGCACGGTCAAGCTCCACCATGACAATGCCACCAGCCACACAGCCTTCATCATTACCAACTTCCTGGCCCGGAGCAACACCCCGGTGATCCCTCACCCCCCTTACAGTCCCGACTTAGCTCCATGTGACTTCTTTTTGTTTCCGCCACTTAAGAGAGAGATGAAAGGAAAACATTGAGAAACCATGGAAAACATCCAACACCATGTTACAACGTTCCTGAAAAGCATTCCTGTCGAGGAGTTTCAGGGTGCCTTTCAGGCGTTGCAAACGCGTCTCCGCAAGTGTATTGATGCAGGAGGAATGTATTTTGAAGAATATTGAACATTTGCACAAATTACGATCAAAAAATGTATTTTGCCAGTAAATGCTCATTTCTTTTATAATGGACCCTGTATGTAAACATAAAATACAGACACCGATCATTAAGTGAAAATGTTTAACAAACATTATCTGTAAAATTGTGATTTAATATTGTATTTAATGTTTTCGCCTATGTAGTTAGCTATACACACTGTCGAACTTTGTTTGTCTTGTTCGGTAATGGAACGTCATGGCACGTTGACAGGATAGGCCCAACTGGGTTAGAGTCGTAATACCCCTCATAAAATTTTGGTCGTAAAACCAACGCTAATCCATACTCTGCCTTTATGAATTACGGGGGCATCTAATTTTCTAAACTACAAATACATCATAGTTCGGAGGGGAAATAACTTTATTTACATAGCTTTAGAGAATAAATTCATTTTATACGATTTTAAATAAATTTCTTTTGATCTCTATATACTATTTCAATTACTATAATGATATAGTATAACTGCAAGATATTTGTTAATAATGCATATTGATTTTTATTTTATTAATAATACTGTATTTTTAAGGTCATTATTCTAATATATGGATTAACCGAGCAGTGCGAGTCGTCCTCCGGATTGTATTGTTTTCAATATGCGCTGTGCGCCGATTCATTTTTTTCAGAAATGTCATACAGGTTGGTTATTTGTTTTTGAATTTCTGATGCTGGAGCAAAAAAGAATTTTTATCTTAATTTACGAGTTATGCTCAAAGATGATAAAATAAATGAATCGTTCCGGTGCATTTGATAAATTAAATTATGATAATTGTAACTACTTGACAGCTACAATAGAGCGATATCCCGTGAGGGACACTTGCGTTGAGCAAATTATAGTTGTGTTCTTATTATTTATATAATTTAATGTTAAGAAATAGTTTAATAATAGAAAGTTCTGTGTCTACATTTAAGCTTTAAACCAGTGAACTCTATTTCTTCCCGCTTTCTGTAATCTTCGAAATATCTAAATTCGATGAGAACAGGTCTAGTATCCTTCACCCAATTACCACAGAAACACCGGGGATTATCTGCCTCACCGCTCACATGTAGATGGCAGAATCTAGTGGAACAAAATATCACCTAAATATTCATTTAATTTGCTCCGTGATATTTGGATAACACATTTTCTTGATAAATCAAGAAAAGCCAACCAAGTACACATTTTGGGCATTTGACTCTCGTCAGCGTGGTGCAAGCTTGACATAAAATTGATGGGAGGGCCTGTCTCATCAGTGGTGAACCCTCCCAGCGGTTTCGCCAGCGAAAGCTGGGAGGGTTCACCACTGATGAGCTAGGCCCTCCCATTAATTTTTTCATTGGAGTAAGGGTAGTAGAAATTGTTTCATTTTCAGAAGAATCATACGCGTCTATAATAACTTCGAATTTTCATAACAGATGGCATGCTAATACATCATAACTTTATGGTATATAATACAAACAAAATATTATTGTCAAGCATTCTGAAATATAGTGACACAATTCAGAATTTGGCAATCAAATTATAAAATAGCTTAAATATGAAATCTAAAATAATCAAGAAAAAAACCTTTTAAATTGTACAATGAAATAATTACAGTAAACTTCAAGATGTTGCCTTAAAAATAAAAAATTAATAAATAATGTAAAGTTCAAAAAGTTATTTGAAAAGTGTATTATTTTGATTTCATATAAATAAATACCAAATCTGATATTTTTTAAATCGATTTGAGTCATCAAAATGTTTACATATAATATTATGAAAAAAACAATATTATAATATTTATATGTTATAGATTAGAAATTTTTTGTGTGTTTGATTGTTGAAAAGAGGTGCAGTCGTGGAAAAATAAAAATAATTATTTACCTTTAAAGCAGATTTTTATTTTGAATCTCATGAAGTAAAAATATACATAAAATTATTTATATCACAGGAATATAGAATTTATATAATGAATCCTATAATCGTGGATAAAAGATAGGTAGGGTTAAATATACATATTTTCAACAACAATAATAATTAAAAAAGTGGTATGTTTTGAATATATGGTCAAAAATGCAGAACAGTCAATGAATGAAAAAATAAAATATATGTTTTTAAAATAAAATAAAATATTTGCATTTTTAGATTATATAATATATATATATTATATTTAATAAAATATATATAATTATATATGGGAAATTGACAACAGAGTATTGTTATCATTGACTTTTTATTTATACGTGTGTATATAAGTCAGACCAAATAAAGAGCTATCATCTTGTGTCACCTTCTTGCCTTTCCTAGATCTTACATGTCATCAAGGATATGTATGTATGTCATAAAGGATATAACATTGGCGACGAGGACGAACTCAACTAGGCCGTAAATGTTTACGCATTTGTATCATTAATGTTAAATTTCGTTTATATTTCAATTTACTTTGTATCCAAAATATAATTTTTAAAATTTTCATACTTTCAAAAGAGATTTGATTTGTAAAAAAAAGTTGAAAATTATTCAATCGATGACATTGATGAACGTAATTGACCCATTTGATAGTTAAATTGAGGGACTAGACTACTTTTCAATGAAAATGATGTTCTAAAAGAAGAAAAAATAAAAGCTTTCTGACTTTTTGCGGTGCCTCGACATTTGATCTAATTAAATCTATTGTTGCTCCAAATGACATCGGCAAACTTGAATATGCAGAAATCGTTCAATTGGCAAAAGAACATTTTAATCCCAAGGCAAATGTAATCATAAAAAGATTAAATTTCCATAAGAGGAAACAAGAATTTGATGAAGCAATCTCAGAATTTATTGCGGCATTGAAAAAGTGGAGTTAAAATTGTGAATTTTCAGACATAGATGATCGACTAAGAGATGTCTTAGTCTATTTAGATAAATATGTAAATTTGCAAGAAAGACGTCTATCAGTATCTGAGCTAAGTTTTGAAAGAGCGCAAAAAATATTGCTTTAAGCAGCGATATGTCATCTAAAGTTGTGGCTACAATGATGAACCGGAAAAAGCTGTTTCTTGTAAAGGAGAAGATAAAGGAAAATGATCGAAAGGTAAACTTGGAAATTTCCTTGCCAACATTGTGGGAAAAGGAACCACACTCAATAAATATGCTTTTTCAAGAATGCAAGCCATCAGATGGCAGATGATCAGAAGTTGAATATCGACTTTATTTCCTAGAAATTATTTCCTTGAAATTGCGCATTGATCGAAGAAACCTTAATATGCAAATTAACTCCGGCCGATCTATAATATCGGAGAGAACTTTCAAAGCACTTTGAAAAAATTAAAAAGTTAGTTAAGGAGAACATAGCTCTCAAGCAGTGGGATCAAGAAGGACTCCAGGTCAGAGGTTCATTTTTGGGAAATGTGGAATTTAGGAAAAATAATGCAAACTTTCCCTTGCTAGTTGTAACAGGTGTAGGGCTAAGTCTTATTGGAAGGAACTGGCTCGATGAACTAGGCATCAAAGTGGAGATCATGCAAGGTATATCAGTCGTGCAGCGACTAAGAGATGGCCAGGAGCGGGTTTGACCCAAGAGTGCTGCACGAAGGTTTGAACAGAATTCAAATGTATATGAGCTATAATGGTCGGGACATGTGGCTTCCAGGAAAGGTAATCAGAGCTCCAGGAATTACGATATACAGGATATGAATGGTATGAGATACAACGACACTGATCAGCTGAGACCAAGATCAATAAAGAAACAAGATCCGTATGAGGGCTCATCTCGGATGGAAGGTCCATCAATTGAGCACAATTATAATGAGGACGAGAGCTCAGCTCAGTTGGAAAATCCACCAGGCAGTACTTCTGAAGAGCCACCACCCATCCCAGATAGAAGACCGGAACTTCGGGATAGACCCCGACGCAAAATTCAAATATCCTAAACCTAAAACTATCTCAACCGTAGTAAGGCGCTGGTTGCGAGTGTAATTTGCAAATTTATAAATAATTTTATTCAATATTGATACAATGGATTGTTTTATTTGAGATAGTGACCTGAAAATTCGACTGTAAGATTTTCCAGATTCAACTCTATATACCTTTTCAGCCAGATTAGTTACGTATTGAGGAGGTACTTAGCCGACAAACATATATATATATATATAGAGAGAGAGAGAGAGATGCACAAACAGAAGAATTGTATTTATTTCAAAGACTTTATTAATAACTGAAAATACCTCATTATTTTAAGTTGAAAAATTAGGGTTGTGCATATGTTTATTTGTGAATTAATATATATGTAGGATGGTTGTTGATGTGCTGTGTTGGTGTGGCTTGTGGAAAGGCTGCTGATTAAATTATAAACAAAATAATTTATTTAAAGCAAGAAATTATAAAGAGAAAAGAAGCAACGGTTGAAATAACGGCCGCCAGCTTTAGCTTTGTTGTTTACCGCTGAGTGCCAGATCAAGTGTGTCGGAAGAAGCCAGCCGCTAGAAAATTCTAGATGACGCCCGCGCATGCGTAGTGAAGTGTTCTCCCAACACGTGCTCGCCAAGCTTCTGCCCGTATGTGTTTTGAAGCTTTGTCCCAATTCTCTGAAGCAAAGTGCGGTCGCCACACTACTCCCCCTCCAGTAGGATCTTTAAAGATCCTATGTAGTCGTAGAGGGAACTCTTGGTAGGGTGCCTTGTTGGGTTGGGATCTGGTCTTGGGGGCTTGAGGGAGGCACCTGTCCTTTTCAAATGTTGTCCTGATGTAATGGGTGGCGACCATCTTGTTAGCTTGCAGGGACACGATGGGTTGCTCAGCGATGGGTGTAGTCGCCGCGAGTACCGGTGGAGCTATTGGTATTAGGGAAGTTGTGTCTCTTGCTTCAATGGGAGGTGATGACTGTTGGATATAGTTCTGAGGTTGGAGAGGTTGTGGTACCGAAGTTTGGGCGGGCTGCAAGTGGAGAGGAGTCGTTGCAGCAGCGTTATTGGTTTCTTCTAGGAAGAGTAGATGTTTCTGCTCGCAGGATGGAGGCAAGGGCTCTTCGTGAGACGGCGGCTGCCGGGGCAAGGGCTCTTCATGAGACGGCGGCTGTTGGGGCAAGGGCTCTTCATGAGACGGCGGCTGTTGGGGCAAGGGATTGTCACTGTGCACTGGGGTGGAGAAAACAGTTTCAGGGGGGGCACGAGATGGTGTTTGAAGGAGGGTTGGAGCAGAACGATGAGGATTCCAGGGATGAAGAGTCACTCAGAGAGCTGGTGGGAGAAAGCAAGGTGGAGCTTGAGTTGGTGTCTTCAACGTTATGGACTGTAGTCACCGGGACAGTTGTTGTGACATTCATGTCACGGGGTAAATCCGTCTGCTCCAGGTGTTGGAGGCTATTGGAGGTGGGAGTACAGGGATCACAGTGCTGAGATGGAGGTGGCTTGGACAATTCAACCAGGATAATCGAGGGTTTCTGTTCAGCAATGGGCTTAGTTTCTGAGACTTGAGCTGTTCGTTCCTGGCGTGACCGGCCAAATCGCAGGAGAAGTCGTTCTTTGAGCGCCGCATACTTTCCTGAAACTGGTGGGTTCTCAACAATGTCGAAGACGCAGATGAGAGCTAGTCTATCCAAATTAACGTTTATTGTGTTATACTTGAAATTGTCGTCGCTGGCGATGTTTGCAAAAAAAGGCAGCTTCCAGTTGGTTGAGCCACAATGGAATGTCGTTGGGCAAGAAGGGTGGAGCTCGAAAAATCAATTTTGATATTTGAGATGGGGTGAGTTCCATCGTGAATGTTTGAGCTTCCAAGATTTGCCCTTGACGTTGGCCGTTGATTCTTCATTCGAGTCGTCCGGCTCACCAATTTTGTAGGATGGTTGTTGATGTGCTGTGTTGGTGTGGCTTGTGGAAAGGCTGCTGATAAAATTATAATTAAAATTAATTCATTTAAAGCAAGAAATTATAAAGAGAAAAGAAGCAACGGTTGAAATAACGGCCGCCAGCTTTAGCCTTGTTGTTTACCGCTGAGTGCCAGATCAAGTGTGTCGGAAGAAGCCAGCCGCTAGAAAATTCTGGATGACGCCCGCGCATGCGTAGTGAAGTGTTCTCCCAACACGTGCTCGCCAAGCTTCTGCCCGTATGTGTTTTGAAGCTTTGTCCCAGTTCGCTGAAGCAAAGTGCGGTCGCCACATATATATGCTAGCGATAAGCTAGCAAAAGCTAGCGATAATAATAAATGGTATCAAGAAGCTCCTCTACTTACTTTATTTCATGTCAATTCGATCAGGATTAGAGTTATTCTTTAAAAAACCTAACCTTCGCCGTTTTACTATGAGCCATACTGTACCAGAGCTCCGCTATTATATACGCCAATGGATTAAGAAATCGTTGCAACTAGCCAAATGGAGATGCCACTTGCAGTTCAATCTACTATGCCGGAAAGTCAGCTTCATCCCACCATCCCTTAGGATAAGAGACCCAGTCAAGAATCCCTTCTCATCCAAAGCCACCAAAAAGTTTCAATTAGAATTACTGGAAGCCAGGGTTAAAGGTTCACAATCAAACATCCGAATTCTTTCGCGTTCTGTCAAAGAAGGCCTCATCTTCCACATTCAACAGTTAATGCCCTTAGAGGACCTCCATGAACTAGTAAAAGCTACCACGCTCAAAATCCAAAACCAGACAACAATCCAGAAAAACAAACACATCTCCAAGCTAACTAACTGGAAGCGGAGATATGATTTTCCAGACGTCCCTGATTCTGGGCGCGCAGCTCCCCCTAAGATCATCAACTTATCCACAACCCAGTTGCCCGAAAAAGAATCTAATCTTCTAGAGCTGGGCCTCCAGTATGTTCCGCCACCCAAACCGGACATTCCCAGAGTCATTGCTGGTGTTGAAGGCATCATGAGCACCCTAAATCAAAGTGAAACCTTTAAAGTGCGGAATGCGATAGTCCAAACTCTACTTAGACCAGACCGGATCAAAATACCCAGCCACAACAACAAAGCCACAATCAATAAGTTAAAAAGCTACAAATCCCTAGTTTTCACAAGAGCGGACAAAGGAAACCACCCCGTCATAATGGACCGATCGGATTACATAGCAAAGATGAAAGACATCCTTCATGACAGCTCCACCTTCTCACCTATCTCCCCACAGGAAAATATCACCCTTACCAAAATGTTCAGAAAATCCCTAAACAACATGAAGAAATCTGGCAGCATCACAACTGAGCAACATACTCATTTTACAACCAACTTGGACAGGAGTGCGTATATTTATGGTATCCCCAAGGTGCACAAACCGGGGGTCCCACTCAGACCAATCATCGCTTATCACCAATCCCCGGCATATGCAGTCTCCAAATATCTGGTAAGCCTTTTGACCCCTCTCATGAAGCAAAACCCAAACATATACAGCATCACACACCCTCCCACGTTTATAGGAAACATCACAGCCCTAACTCCGCCACCACTACACATCATGGCGTCTTTTGATGTCACATCTCTGTACCTATCCCTTACACATACCCTCATTACAGATAAATTACAACTATTCCTCACAACATCTAACATAGACACACAGGCAGATTCCACCATACTACAACTAACCTCCCTCTGTTTGACAGTCAGTTCCTTTACATTTAACACGCAGTTTTACAAACAAATCAGAGGCACCCCTATGGGTAGTCCGCTCTCATCAATAATCGCAGAAATAGTCATGAATTCGCTGGACACATGGATCAACCAAACCCTCCCCTCTGAAATACACTACTGGAGGAGATATGTGGATGATGTTTTTTTGTATCATTAACTCAAACAGCCTCCAACGCATCCATAGTACCTTACATGACTTCAACCCAAATATAAAATTTACTTATGAAACCGAATCAAGCTCTGCTTTGCCCTTTTTGGACATTTTAGTCATACGCACACCCAACACCTTCCACGCCACAGTTTTTCACAAAAAGAACATTCCCCCCCAATACACACACTTCTCCTCCAGTAGCCCCATAGCATATAAAATAAATACAGTTAAGACCCTATCAAAAAGAATCTTCACCCATTGCTCATTACCCATATTTAAAACCATCGAAAAATCTAGAATCTGTCAGATCCTCATGGCTGCAGGTTACCCGTTGCACTTTATAGACAAACACATGTTTGATCCATGTGTCCACACAACCACTACAGTATATAGATCCACATGCTGGCTTCCATATTCCCACAAAGCAGTTTCAATATCCCGAATATTGCGCCCATATGGCATCAAAGTCTTATACAAAAATCCTCCCAACCTAAACACCATCCTCAGAAATAGCATCACCAAATCAGATAGACCTACCCTCCCTATAGACACTACTGGCGCCATCTATTCCCAACAGTGCAATAATTGCCCAGCATCATATGTCGGGGAAACGGGCAGAACCACACGTATCAGAATATCAGAACATAATCGCAATATTCATAACAAAGATACAAAATCCCTAGTCTACACCCACATCGCACAAACAGGCCATGGTTTTGATCTTGAACATCCACACATTAACTACAAACATATCAACCACAAATATAATAGACTATGCTTGGAATCCATCATTTCCTCACAAACCAACAGTATTAATCTCAAAATAGATCTTCCTGATATATATAAAGTCCTTTATTAATAGCAGAAAATACACCCCTATCCCCTACCCATGGTTGTGACATTGAGTGGGGCCCCTGGTTGTGCCCTTGGGTTTTTGCTCATTTGTCGTAACAAGGTTGTCTCGTTTTACATATATTCATAATTTTATAAATATAGTTTTCGAACATTTTATATGTAAATATTCCAATTTTAACGTCTACGTCATATATTCTCTTTTAATCCATTTAGTTTAAGTATGCAAATGTCCGCCTGCGTGTATATAAGGTCTCTATGTTGCAGTACACTTGTTAGTTTAATCGCTATCCATGCCAGATGAAGAACCTTGTAGGTTCGAAAGCTAGCGATAATAATAAATGGTATCAAGAATCTCCTCTACTTACTTTATTTCATGTCAACATATATATGTAGTATATTTTTGATGTTTATTGTAATCCCATCCCTATATAAAATATGTATCAACCTTGTAAGATGGATATCAAATAAAGCAAAGAGGGAGGTAGACCCGGTGGCCGGCCAAGGTCAGACAATTGCAACCAAAACCAATCTATCGAAACCAAAACCTAAGATGAAAGGCTAGACACCGAGGCGCGCCGTTACGCCTGAGCAAACAAACAGCTTGACTAGCAGCCAATGAGATTCAAGGCCAGGGTAGACGGCTGAGAGTTGCTATATATAGGGGTCGTTAGAAAGTTTCGTCAGTTAGATTGTTAGTTGGAGAGTTAGATAGATAGTTGTAGTTGTTTCCAGGGCGACCCCGTTACAGTCGGTCGGATCCCTCACCGCGATGTAGGGCATCCGTGGCGTCCGGGTCCGCTGTCTTCGTCCGTGGTCTACCTTCCTCTTGGAATTACCATCTAGACCTGCCTCTGTCTCCTTGTTGTCCCAGTGCGGGAATCCCATCACGCACACACTACCACGACTGCACCCAGCACATTCCACATCGGGTTTACCACAGAACCCGTTTTAAAGACCCGGTGGCCGGCCAAGGTCAGACAATTGCAACCAAAACCAATCTATCGAAACCAAAACCTAAGATGAAAGGCTAGACACCGAGGCGCGCCGTTACGCCTGAGCAAACAAACAGCTTGACCAGCAGCCAATGAGATTCAAGGCCAGGGTAGACGGCTGAGAGTTGCTATATATAGGGGTCGTTAGAAAGTTTCGTCAGTTAGATTGTTAGTTGGAGAGTTAGATAGATAGTTGTAGTTGTTTCCAGGGCGACCCCGTTACAGTCGGTCGGATCCCTCACCGCGATGTAGGGCATCCGTGGCGTCCGGGTCCGCTGTCTTCGTCCGTGGTCTACCTTCCTCTTGGAATTACCATCTAGACCTGCCTCTGTCTCCTTGTTGTCCCAGTGCGGGAATCCCATCACGCACACACTACCACGACTGCACCCAGCACATTCCACATCGGGTTTACCACATATATATATAAAAAATGGGCATATCCTGACCAGGAGCACATGTGCTTTACAGAAGGCAGAGCGCCATCTGGTGGAACAGAAATCAACTAAACATTGATTTAGCCTGTTCCCTGATATTTGGCCAACCCAATTTCTTGATAAATCAAGAAAAGCCATCCACGAACGCGTTTCGCGCTTTTTGGCGCTCGTCAGCGTGGAGTAGGCTGAACCATTGAGATCAAAAAATCTTTTTTGGTCTCAATGGTTCAGCCTACTCCACGCTGACGAGCGCCAAAAAGCGCGAAACGCGTTCGTGGATGGCTTTTCTTGATTTATCAAGAAATTGGGTTGGCCAAATATCAGGGAACAGGCTAAATCAATGTTTAGTTGATTTATGTTCCACCAGATGGCGCTCTGCCTTCTGTGAAGCACATGTGCTCCTGGTCAGGATATGCCCATTTTTTTATATTGATTTCAACACCTGATCTTTTTATCTTTTATTTTTTTATTTCGTTTTTTAATATATATATATATATATATATGGCAATATAATAATTATGTGGGGAAAGAGAAATAATCACACCACAATTTGGTAGAGGAAGAACCCAGGCAACCAGAGAGAGATAGACGGGAGAGGCCCGCGACCGGCCACAGCCGGCGGCCGTTTGTGTCGAATACAATCACCCAGCTGTCTTCATTAGTCCTGAGGTTCCAAGTAACGGCCCCTGTGGTCGCCTCTTGGAATGTCGCTGCTGTCTCAAGTGACCGTATGTGGCAACCATCCTACATATATTAATTCACAAATAAACATATGCACAACCCTAATTAAACCACGCGTCCGTGGTTCGCTTTTCTTGATTAATCAAGAATGCGTATTTGGCCAATTCTGGAATAATTAAAAATCAACGAGAAGAGTTGATATTTATTCCGATAGATGGCGCAAGCCATCAACAACTTTCAGTTGCACGATAAGGAGATGCCTCTTTTATTAATTTATGCACCTTATCCCAGTACAATATTACATTTGTACTATTTTTTCACATTATGTAGCGTTCTCACGCAATTCTGGCCTTAACTACCCGTTTCATGATTTTTCAGGATACCTTATTGACCAATTTTTTGGTCGTTTAGGTACAGCTTGCACCACGCTGATGAGGGATAACAGCCCGAAACGCGTCCGTGGTTAGCTTTTCTTGATTAATCAAGAATGGGTATTTGGCCAATTCTGGAATAATTAAAAATCAACGATAATAGTTGATATTTATTCCGATAAATGGCACAAGCTATCAGCAACTTTCAGTTGCACGATAAGGAGATGCCTTTTTTCTTAATATATACGAGTCTATATATATATATATATATATATATATATATAAATGAATGTCTGTTTGTGTGTGTGTGTGTGTGCACTCTATAGATTCAAAAACCATACATCCAATCGCCGTGAAATTTTGGGATATTATTAGGTATATCCCCGGAAAGGTTTTCGAAAAATAATTTCTTGAATATCTTGAATATCCTTAAAGTTATTTGCAGATTTGTAGCTTTAACTCGCAAGCAGCGCCACCTTGCGACGGAGATAGGCTTAGGTCTGCCCCACCCCCTTTCGAGAGAATGTAATCGTCCGGCCGCCGGCCGGGATGGACAGTCCAAGTACCCACCGACCAATCAGAGGGGTCAAGATGTCCTGGCGCACGGGGGCAGAGTTGGTGACACATCTGTGCCAAGTAGACAAGAAAAAAGCCTCGCGGGGGCTTGCCCAAGATGACCTCCGGGAACTTCGTCTATCTTCCATAAACGACCATGATTTTAGTCAACTTATCGAGTATTTTTCAAGGGACCGGGAAAAATGTTCACTAGATAAAACGATGATTTTGTAATGTAGAAAATTAGGAAAGACAAAATTCAGAAAGACACGGCGCACAAGGACCGGGAAAAGTGATCACTTTATCGAGAGATTCAAATTTACGAGTTTCAAATTATCAAAATATATATATATATTTTTAATAAGTTTATAGAGAATTGTTTTAACAAATGTTCGTTAGACAAACCTTTACTCGGGTACCGATAAATATTGATTTTATTCAACTTATCGAGTATTTTTCAAGGGACCGGGAAAAAATGTTCACTATATAGAGAGATTCGTTAGACAAACCTTTACTCGGGTAAAATCCGGGCGAAGCCGGGTACATCCGCTAGTATATATATATTTGCAGGATAGAAATTGATCTGTAAAATATAGGGAGTATCTTTTGTCAAAATAAACGTCAAAAATAGACGTCATCTTTTAACCGTCGCCGCAAGCTAGCGGCCTCGGGTCGGTGATAAAACCACAACACCAGATTTTGTAAACTGGAAAGCGTCAACCTGGAGACTATGGTTTCGGGCTAATGGCCCTCTTCAGCCAAAGACGTACTTTATTCGGTGAGATCCACAGTGGATCTAATGGAATCGTCACAATCCGCCAAAGAGGTGTTTAGCTGACAAAGTGGCTAGACCAACCCTATGGTCGAATTATTCAAGTTGTCTGATGGATTTACGAGATATATTAACCTCTGAAAAAATAATATCGGTTTGTTAAAAGCGTAACCGAGATTTTAAATAGCAATGGTTTCTCGTGGCTTGTATTGGATGTACAGATTCCAATACTTTACAAAGAAACATTCCTCTTGTTATAAGAACTTCAATAGATAAATCTATATAGATGGACAATGCATGAATTAAGAAATTCTGTTCTCTATTCTCATTATAAGCATTTTCACCCATCAACTACTATGAAGTGTTATCTCAGCGCTAATATTCTTATAACTGCCAAAATGATGCGTTTGAAAATGGGGACGTTATATTATTGATAGCCAAAAAATTAAAGTGCGCTCTGTGTAATAGTGAATTTAACAACGAATTTCCACACTCTGTGTTATATTGTCCGGCTTTAGAGGATAGAGAGAGTAAACCTCCGCCAAAAGATTGCTTATAAAGACCTTTTCCATATGTTTTATTGGCAAAAATAGTGAAATCCAAGATCAATGCATTGGCCCTTTCACAATTCTGGAGAACACAGTCAAGAGGCGTAACAATAAAGAGTGATCCAACTAGAAAAAATATTGATGTTTTTCTCCACTTTCTGTAGATAAATGTTGCTTCTGTTTATCCATCAAGGAAAATCCTGTATGGGACGAGTGTTCTTAATAAAAGCCTTTTGTTGTTGTTCGTTGTTATTCTTTCATATGTGGAAAAAAAACAAAAAATATATATAATAATTAAAAAAGGTCAGGTGTTGGTCGGTCAGGTCGGTATTGAAATAAAAAAAAATGCATATCCTGACCACCCTCACATTATATTTTTAGATGGCAGAGCGCCATCTAGTGAAACAGAAATCAACTAAATGTTGATTTGGCCTGTTCCTTGATACTTGGCCAACCCATTTTCTTGATAAATCAAGGAAAAGCCAACCAAGATCGTGTTTAGGGCTGTTGGCCCTCGTCAGCGTGGTGATAAGAGGTATAGCCTGCACTATTCTAACTAGAGCTAAAAAGCTCGTGTGAGCGTGATCAGGATATGCCTTTTTTGATTCTCGAATATATATAATATTTTCTCATATAGAAAATCGATAGGTAAATTACTGTCAGGTAATGTTTAGGAGGATGAACATTTTTATTCGAACTAATACATGCCCTTTTTCAGTATCTAAAATATTTAAATATGGATTGCGCTATTTTCAAAACATCTATCATCATTGCGTGATTGGGACTGATTAATTTGAGGACAAGGATAAATAAAAAGGTATTTTTTTCAAATGTATTAACTGAAGAGTGTGATGTAAACAAAATCCTTAATTATATTAAATTTTAAAAATTCAAATGGCAGAAAATAATGTTATAAAATAAATAAAAAGCTTACAGGGCTAAGTTTCTTGTATATCTTTTTTTCCCCAAGCTTTCGGACTGTCAGTCCTTCAACAGGATTATCACGTTAACAAATTAATATTAAATAATTTTATATATATACATTATTACTTACATATTTTAAATACCTATGAGAGAAAAATATATTACTTTATCTGTGTGAAAACAACTTTTTAAAAAGATACGTGCATGGTGGATGATGATGCGTGCTGGTTGAACGATAACTCGGGACTTCAAATTAAATATAGTAAATTCGTGAACTATTGTGGTATATATAGAAGAGTGCCTCCATCCATGGGATAGTATTTGTTCATATTGTTTCATATGTTTCTAATATTTCAATGCATCTTTTTATGCTTTTTTGATGTTTGCTTATCATAGATTCTATTAAAAGTCTTTGATATTTACTATGGATATTGTCATAATACACTATGGGTTGAGATAAGTTAATTGTATGACCTGTTTCTTTTATGTGTTGAACTATTAAAGATATTGGATCGCTATTGTTAATATTCCTATTATTTTCGGATATTCTATTATGGACTTTTCTCCCAGTCTCCCCTACATATTTAGATAACAGTTATTGCATGATATGGAGTAGATGGCTTTTTTTATATTAAGTGGAATATTGGATTGATTCTTTGTTAATGGGTTTCTAATAATGTAGAATTTCACCGAATTTAACGAAGATGGAGAAGATTCTGATTTTTATATGGAGCTATTAAAGCAAATAGCCACAATAAGCCCCAAACCATATAGACTTTTGAATGTCTTATGTACACTCCATATACCTACAAATAAAATATTTAAAATATAAAGACGATTTTGGGAAATCAGTATTATCATATAAATTCCAAAGAATAGAGAGTTTCAAATTCCATATAATATCACGAAACTAAGGTGTGGCAGTTACATAGTAAATTTTTGCTTCAAGGAAAGTTGCTGCATCATATGAATTTTCTCATTTTGAAGATTATTTGAGGGACAAAGAACATCTAAGGTGGCTTTGTCTTTGGAAAGGGCAGCACTAAATGCAAAATCATTTCATCATAAAGAATATAGTGAAGTTATAATGAAATTTCAAAAAAAAAAATGAAAGAAAAATTAAAGTGAGAATACATTATTAATTTATCCTAACACGGAAGAATGAACCGTAATAATTCTATTTATGTTTTTTGCCTGTTTCCCCTTTTTTTATATACCATTATGTTTAGTTTCGATTTTGTGCTTACTTATTTTGTCGTGTTTTTAGGATGCCAAACAAACGTAGAGAGAGAGTGCAATTATTGATAGGTTTCGTCAAGGAAAACGTCAATGTGATATTGTTCGATTGGTCAAAGTGCCTCAAACAACTGTGTTCAAGGTCATCCATCACTCCAATAAACTTGGCCATGAAGGCGACCGTGTGCCGGAAGAGGAAAAATGCAGCGCCAACACTTCCGTCAACCATAAGATAATCAAAAAACGACTTCAACGAAATTCGAGAGTGACCATGAGCAAAGCTGCCGGTGAGACCGGCATAAGAAGGTCGTCGATATACCGAATAGCGAAAAATGAACTCAACCTCAAAGCGTACAAGATCCAAAACGATCAACACCTCACGGAAGAGAACAAGTGCGTACGGCTAGAGAGATGTCGCCAACTCAAATACCAGGCCACTGGTTAGAGATGGGAGCGCATCCTCTTTACTGACAAGAAGCTGTTAACTCTCGAGCAGGCGCACAACCACCAAACCGACAAGAGCTGGTTCGCTGAGGCTTCCGGCACGTCGGCCATCGTCGAACACAGCCAAAATCCGTAGTCGGTTATGGTATGGACCGGAATGGGCGCTAGTAGCAAAACCTCCCTCGTTTTCGTGGATCAGGGGTCAAAATCAACCAAGAAATGTATCGTCGCGACATTATTGAGGCTGTCGTTCTCTCGTGGGCTCAACAGCACTTCGGCGATGAGGATTGGACGTTCCAGAACTCCGCACCGGCTCACAAGGCGAAATTGACTCAGGATTGGTGCAGAACCCATTTTCCGAACTTCATCACGTCGGCAGAATCCGATCTCAACTCGATGGATTACAAGGCGTGGTCCATTTTTAAGGCCAGGGCCTGTGACACACAACAAAAAGTGTGTTGCTGCTCAGAGAATGGGACCGATTGTCGCTGGAGGACCTGCGGCTCATAGCCAAAATTTCAAATCACGTTTAGACCTGCGAATCGCCGCCAAGGGAGGCCACTTTGAAACCGGCTGACTAGATTATTAGATTGTATCCAAATAATGGTTTTGCACTGTTAAATAATAAAATTATTTCTGTCTAATAAATTTTTAATTCTGTTACATTGCGACACCTTATACAAAGAATAAAATTAGTTTGTGCAAACAGTGTGGGAAAATCCATAAGTTTATATGTAAATTTAGAGAACCTACCTATTTTAAATGCCAAAATAGGGGCCATCTGACTTCAGTTTATGAATCTAAAAAAATATTTAATGAACCCAATAAGTGTGTGTGTATATTTTTCACAAATGCAATTGCAGCCTTGAAATATTATAATTAAAACATACGAAGGTATAGTAGTTAACTTAGTAGGTAGGGGATAAAATTAAAAGAGTAGAATACATTACAACAGAAAAGAAGAATTGAAGCAATTGTAGCGCATGGGAAAGAAGTGATCATTACTATTAAGGAAATGGTTCCATAAATTAGAAATCGACAAAATATTTATTCCCAATATTTAACTCAACAATAACTTAGAAAAATTATCTCAAGTTCTAATGAAATATTTGATACAATCAATGTTCATATTAATGTCTCTACATGCATCTTTAACATGGATAATTCGATTACACCAGCTTTTCTATTTATATAATATCAATATACCGTATTTGTTAGAAGTCTGGCAAGAGAAACAACATAAACTGTTGAGAAAAACAACCCAAGTCTGCTTCTCTTATAATAAAATTTTAACAAAACCATTTGAAAAAGGCATAATATGTATCCTGGCTCTATCTGATTTTCGAATAATCTTAGATAAAATAATTTTAAAGATTAACTTAAAAATATATCTAATTTAAATATACAATAGAAAAGAAACATTACAAAAATTGGAACATTGGGCTCTAAAAAAACAACTTACCATCAATGCTCAGAGTTAAGAAAAATTCTAAAGCTATCAACCTATCTCAAACACACGCACAAATCTCACTACAGACAAAATAAATTTACTATAGAAAGATTTGAAACATATAATAACACTGGTCAACAAGATTTTTGCACAAGAGAACCTGATTATGTTTCTAGTGTAGCTTTTCATGCTGAACTCAAAAATCTAATCAGAAATTTCCCATCACGTATGGTTTTTGCATGACGGTCTTTTTTTAGTATTGGGATAAATACACAAAAAATTGCAAACAATGTCACGTAACTGGTTTATCAAAAAATATTTTTCTTTGTCCACAAAGAAATAGCATCTTATCTACATGTCCTGAATCCAAATATACCATAAGTTCTTTTTCTATTACACAATATTTCTGAGATACACCTACTTGAATTTGGAAATATTGTTAATATATAGGCATATATGAACGAAACATATTTATTATTGAAAAGCAGTGACAGTGGATTTTATTCTATACTTTGCTTGTGGTAGATCCCTCTTGAGTGCCCAGCAGTCGTCGGCAAGCATAGCGGGACACCATTTACCTTGGTACCGCTTCTCCATGCTTGATATAGCTTGATGAAACCTCTCACCATTCTCATCGCTAACTGCGCCAAGATTGTCTGGAAAGAAATCTAGATGTGAATGCAGGAAATGGATCTTGAGGGACATGTTACATCCCAGTGCCTTTTAGGAAAGCAACAGATCATTAACTATGTCTCGGTAATTTTCAACCTTGACACTTCCTAAGAAGTTTTTGCAAACGTTTCTAAAGGAATTCCATGCTGCTGCTTCAACTTCATTCAAACTATTTTGAAAATTTCCATCCTGCTGCAATTCTCGAATCTGAGGTCCAACGAAAATGCCTTCTTTAATCTTCGTTTCACTTATACTAGAAATTTTTGTTTTAGGTAGGCAAATCCACTGGCATATTTCGATCCATTGCCTTGTCAAAGTTCTCCATTAATCCCAGTTTAATATGAAATGGTGGTAAGTAAATATTTTCTGAATCGATCAGGGGTAGATTTGCAATATTTTTATATCCTGGAGTAAAGATTTTACGGTTTTGCCAGATTTTTTTAATGTAATGCCTTTCCCTATCTCTGCTATCCCACTCACACAGAAAACAACAAAATTTTGTATATCCAAGCTGTAATCCACGCAAGAGAGCAACGACTTTCAAATCGCTGCATATTTTCCAACCGTATCTTTCATATTCTATCTTTTTCAAAAGCAGTTTCATGTTTTCGTAAGTCTCTTTCATGTTGGATGCATGTATTTATCCCAATACTAAAAAAAGACCGTCACGCAAAAACCATACGTGATGGGAAATTTCTGATTAGATTTTTGAGTTCAGCATGAAAAGTTACACTAGAAACACCATCAGGTTCTCTTGTGCACAAAAAAAAGTTTTTTTTGTAGACCTGTGTAATCGTAAAACCAGACCCTATAAAAGTTATAGGCAGGGTGAATAAAAGCAGCCATAATAAAACTTAAGAATCAAGACAAGAATGAAGTCAGGCATATGATCATCAATACTCTTAAAGTACCTAGTAGTTTCCTCCATAGAATTCACATGAAAAACGAATTATTGAAAACCTAAAAAACAGAAAAGAATCGTTGATTACACAGGCGGATAAAAGTGGTATGACACTTATCATGGATAGAATAGATTATTGCAAGAAAATGATTGAAATATTAGAGGATCAAATCACATTTGAACGCATTAATGAAATACGAAGAACGCATATTTAGAAAAATAATTAAACAGAGTGTCAAAAGTAAACAAATGACAAAAGATAAAGCATAATTTATTTCTCGAACATGGAAAATAATAGTGGAATTTATGGCAGACTAAAATTGCATATAAACAAAACTTCTCTCTTAGAATTTTAATAGCATTCCATCATTTACCCTTAGCTGTAAGATTTATCATTATTAATCACTAAAGTCCCGATATTTATAAATGAAGTTCTTGAAACTAAAATACAAAATAAGCATATATTAGTTTCGTTTGATGTAGAAGTATTCTATCCCAGCCTCCCCCTTGAATTAATTATAGAAAACACCACAACATTTTTAATTGAAATAAGCATATATTCCTTGAATGTTTAAAATATATATAGAATTTATAACATCATTTTTAAAAATAAACCTATTCACATTTAATTCAAAAACTTATAGGCAAATTAAAGTTTCTCTTATGGAAAGCCCTTTATCCCTCCTATGGCAGAAATAGTCATGCGCTATATTGATATATGGATCACTTCTTTATATCCAGAGGATATTTTCATATACAGTAGATTAATAGACGAAATAATTTCTATTCACACTAATATCAAACTTGTTGTTGCGTGATGTGTTGGAGTGGCTTGTGGAAAGGCTGCTGATAAAATTATAATTAAAATTAATTTATTTAAAGCCAGAAATATAGATAGAGAAAAGAGGCAACGGTTGAAGTAACGGCCGTTGGAGCTAGCCTAGATGTTTACCGCGTGAGTGCCAGATCAAGTGTCGGAAGCGCCAGCCGCTAGAAAGTTCCGGATGACGCCCGCGCATGCGTAGTGAAGTGTTCTCCCAACACGTGCTTGCCGAGGCATAATGGGGCCGCCAAGCTTCTGCCCGTATGTGTTTTGAAGCTTTGTCCCAGTTCGCTGAAGCAAAGTGCGGTCGCCACAAACTCAATATCTTAGTTTCCATCAATAGTTATCATCCAAGCCTTAAATTTACAGTTTTATAAGAAAATATTGAATTACTTCTATTTTTATTATCCGAACAACAATTATTACAAACCAACATTCATATATTGAGTTTCTTCGTATTGCCAGTTTAGCCACAAAAACAGCACAATTAAAACCTTTTCTAAAATAATGTACATTCATTGATCGACATCCAAATATAAAACAGAAGCAATGCAGAACATTTTAAAACATTTAACATAATGAGTTTGCCCCGAATCAATCATATCACGACACTCTCGCCATCCTACAGAAGTATATACTCCAACGATCCAAAAACCAGAAATCTATAGAGCAAATTTTGCATGCATACTCCCCTCAATCAATACACATAGTCATACTTCTAAGAAATACGGTATTAAAATTATATTTTGATATATTAATATATATGAATATATAAAATAAAGCTAATTATAACGGTATTATCGTAGAGTCAGGAATCCATTAACTAAAAATATAACCCCAACCAAATGTTCCAATTAAGAGAAAAGAAACCGTTTATTATGTAGCATTAATGACTGTAATTTAAGGAACTTAGGAGAGACTGGGAGAAGAGTACATAACAGGATAATATTGAAAATGCAATATGAATATAAAAAGTAGTAAAAGTAGTAACCACTTGTCCTTAATATTGCAACATATCAATGAAACTGGTCATAGATTTAATTTACACACACAGGCACAAAAGCCTTTATTAAGACACACTGGTCTTATATAGGATTCTCCCCGAGATTACAAGAGAGATAGGCTTGTGAAAGTGGGGAATATACAGAAGAAGAAAAAGAAAGATTATGTAAGTATGATATATACATACGCATACATATATACAATATAACAACAAAAGCCCCCATTAAGACACAAAGTCTTACAAAAGACTCGACTGCAGGATCCAAGAAGCAAAGTAAGAAAGAGATAAAGAAGTGAACAACAACAATAAAATTAAAAAATAATTAATATATATACACATATTCACTCAATTCAAAGTAACAGTAATGATGACTTTTTATTCACTGCCTTGTAAAACCCACATAGATCCAGTGAAAACTTTCTATCTGTTATGTAGTTTGTTAAGATATCCTCAACTGTGTCCGGGAATCTATTATCCTGTTTCGAAATAAATGTTTTTCTTTCCTCTGAAATATTGTACAGTGGAAAAATAGTGAGATATTTCGGAGTTCATTTTCAGTTTACACAGCTTACATAACAGTTCCGCTTCTCCGAAAATGTTCTTGTGATTTTCCCGGAAGAATGTGTAAAGTACTCGCAGTTGGGTAATGTGTCGTTTAACAATGAATGGAAGATTATCCGACAGATATCCTTCTGGAAGGGATGTTTTCTTCAGGTTTCTATAGTGAGGATATAGTTTTGTATTATGATTCTCGCCCAGTCACCTTGTATGGATTGGTCTATTGCTGTTCTAGTAATCAATGGCAGTTCATATTGAAGAAAGTCCTTATCGGTGCAATTAATCAGATAAGAAAAACCAGTGGAATTCAGAATGTCATTAATGGTTTTAACAAGACCTATGTTGATTTTGAATTTCGCGACAAATTAATTAGTTCAGTTAAGCATATAAATGGTAATCGGTTTGCTTCCATATTGAGGATTCTGATCCAGTATTCCATTGTAAGTTTTATGGAGGTGACTGCAAGAGAAGTTTCTCCACACTCCATTCAAAGGATATATCCTGGGGTTTACCTAGGCAGGTTTAAAGGCCGACGCAGGAAAACATCCTGAGTCTTGTCCAGTAACTCCTTTTGATCACAAGCCCAGATCGGAGCTGCGTATAGGAGTACCGCTACAACCATTGAGTCCAATAGTCTTAAAGGTGCCCGAAGAGAGTTAACTTTAGTCTTAGTCATGACTGTTCACACCGCACTTATTGCAGACAGTGACTTGCCCTGGAAATGCTTGGCAACTTGTGTATATGAAGTCGTTGTTGACAAAGGATAGCCAAGATAATTGTACTTTGATGAAATAGCCAGTGGTCTTTCGACCTAGAACCATTTATTAGATATTGCGAGTCGACCTCCATTGCGAAAAACCATTATTTTAGACTTATTTTCATTAAGTATTAAATAGTTCGTTTCGAGGTATTTCTTTAGTATATTAATCTTGGTTTGCAGATTTATTTTAGACTCCCCCAAGAGAACGATGTCATCAGCATACAAAAGCAAGTGGACCTCTCCAAAACCCGGAAGGCAAATACACGGTAAATCAGAGCGGTTATACGTGCTGATTAGATCGTTAATAAATAATAATTCGAATCCTAATTGGTTCTGTAAAAGAGCCTTCCCATCTCACAGCCGCTTCCATTTTTTCATAGAAACTCCGTATCACAGTAATAAAACGGCTACTTATGCCCAATTCGGTTAATTTTCCCCATAAGAGTGAATGTGCGACTGTATCAAACGCTTTTCTCAGGTTAACGAAGAGGGCAAAAAGTTTCCTTCTCTTCTTTCTTAATGTAAGTTGTATCAAAGAAGTCAAAATGAATATATGGTCCAGACAAGAGTGTCCCCTTCTAAACCCAGCCTGGTTTTCAAATAATATTCCCTTGTCTTCTATTGATTTAGTCATTCTGTTTTTAAGAATTGATGAAAAAAGCTTGGAAAGGTTGCTAACAAGTGCAATACCGCGGTAATTTGAGGGGTTTTCAATATCTCCGTTTTTAAAGATAGGGTGAATAATTGATTTGGACCATAACGATGGAAAAGAACCGTTTTCTAAAATTTGGTTGAATATGCATACTAGCCTTTTTAGTTGATCTTTATGGAGAGCCTTGATCGCCTCATTGGGAATGTCGTCTATTCCAGGAGCTTTACCGTTTTTCAGTTTCAAGATTTCTGTCTCTATTTCCGCATCAGTGATTTCACCGTCTAGTAGAGGATCAGAATATCTGATAAAAAGTGATATATTTATCTCTGGATTTGAGGTTGTAGAGAGAAGTTTAGCATAAAAGGTTTGCCATTCTGCAATCGATATTTTGCCCGTTATGTTGCTCCGTTTTCTAAACAGAGATACTGCCTTCCAAAATCCGGCAGAATCTTTGGTTTTCTGAAGGGCTAGGCATATATCTTCATAGAATATTTTATTTTTCAATTTGATTAATGCCTGATATTTTTCTTTTTATTCATGTAACAATCCCTGTTTTCAGCTTCCTTTTTTGTTATAAACCTTTTTAAACTCTCCTTCATTGTCTTTTTTGCAAGGTAACATTGCCCATCAAACCATGGATTTGACCTCTCGTCACCCAGTTTTGAAGTGCGCAGCATTCCTGCCTGCGACATTGTTGTCCTAATTTTGTTAGAGAGCCAGTTTATCTGAGAATCTATGGTATCACTCGGGGTATTCTGAGTAGTGTCCAGCTCGTCCATAAAGGTTGTAGCTTTGCCTGGGGACCAGTAATATTTTTTATACTTATCAAATCTCCTTCTCTTATCTTGGTCAGTTTTAGTCATTAGACCTATCTTTGTTATAAATGGGAGATGGTCAGAATAAAGCATGTCGTCGACGTAAAAATCGACAATGAATTCAAGCATGGCCGGCGAAACTATCACTAGATCAATATCCGAGGATCTTCGATCAGTAATAAATGTATAGTTTCCGCAATTATCACTTTTCGATCTGCCGTTAACTATGGTTAATAGATCATTGTGTAAAAAGTTAGAGTTTCAGCAAGAGGGTGTATTAGCGTGTCTTTAAACAGACGCCTGGTTGAAAGTACTGTCAGATTTTCCATTAGATTGTGGAACCCTCCCAGGCTACCGTTACGGACGTTCAGATAACCACCCAGGAGTATCCCGTAACCATCCTGTTTTTGGGTTTCTATATATCTGAATAGTTTGTTAAGATTTTTCATTTTCGAATTGTGTGGTGGAATATACACGAAAATCAAACAAGCAGATGGAAATTCTGGAATTGAATTCTGTTTCAGGAATATTGCGATCCAAAATCTTTCAACTTCCACCTTATGGGTCAAAGCTTGAACCTCGTTTCCTAAACCAACAATAATTCCACCCGAACATCTTCCACGGTTTGCAGTCCCCAAAGTCAATGATTCATAAATACAAAATGTTCCCAGTGGAAAGTCAATCGGATGGTCACACCAGGTTTCCAACAAAACAATAATTTTGAAGTTTTTTAGATAATTAACAACCGGAAACGAGGAACAAATTCTATTTAAACCATTTATATTCCAACACATTATTTCAATGTTATTCATTTTAGGATTTGATATCCTTATTTTTAGATTTACATAATTAGAATTACATGTATAAGGTTTTTTTAGCTTTTATAGTGATATCTTTTATCTTTTTGGTTTCAGAACCTTTTTGTGAACATTTATTTGTATGTATTTTATTATGTAATGGCTGTGAAGTTTCTGAGCTGTCAACATCGATTCATGGCTGTGTAATTGTAAAGTTTATATTAGATTTAAGTGTTTTGTTGGGTGGACAGGCTTTGTTTTGGTTTCCATCAAAAAGCATATGTTGGCTAGATTTATTTATTTTTAAATAATTACATTTTTTCTCTAGATTATTTTTGTTTATATGCTATAATTCAGCCCCATTTGGACTGAAAATTTTATCATTTACGACTTGGTACTTATGCCTGCGACAATCAACTTGTTGTCTCTTAATTTCGCAAAGTTCCACTTGTTAAAAGTTATTTTCTTTTGGCGATCAATATTCTATGTTGTTCTCTGATTCCAAGAGTGTAGTCTTTACTTATGTATATTTTAAAGTTTCTAAGCTTAAATGCATTCTTAAATAGTTTTATTCTTTCATTGTGGTCAGGAATGCTAACAAGGAATGGAGCCCTAGCCCTTTTGGACAGCCGACGGCATTATAAGATATTAATTTTCTCCGGTATCTGCATCTTGTCGGCAATTATCTGTTTTATAGTGGAGTAGGATTCTTCTGGATCCTCACCATCATTTCCTTCTACTCTGGAAAATTAGGTTATTTTATCTCATTTTCATTTTTAAGAATTCTATTCGAGCATCCATTTCTCGTATTTTCTCCGAGTTCATCGAGACTGATTTCGCAGTGTTATCCATCATAGTTTCAAACTGTTGTATGCGAAGATCCAATTTCTCCTTGTTCAACAGAAGATAACTTTGTCTCTATTTTCCCATGCCAATCTTCCATCTTGTCAGAGAGGACAACAATTAGTTCTCGGATATTCTTATCCGGGCTGGGATCAAGTGTTGTCTGCTTAGTGTATTTAGGTCCAGGATTTTGTTCAATACCCGAGATAAGTAGGAGAATATGTATTATTCGTCTAAGATTAAATTTTCTAGAACAAGTATCTATCTTAGTAATTGTATTTTTGATGTAAGTTAGACCATTTCAGTAGTCCGATTTGCATATTTATCGTTACTGACACAATTTCCATAGTTAGAAGTCGGGCACAGCCTTTTCCTAATCAAGTTTAAATTAAGTAATACCAAAATTATAGTAAATTTCATCATTTATTTTCCATATTCCTATTTTCAAAGTAAATTTAAGTTGATAACTTAGTTTAATTTAAGTGTATAAGTATTAAAGTTAGAAAAAAAAGATAAAAATACAAAAATAGAAAGTACTTAGCTGGAGCCGACGATTCTTGCTGCGCATCCGTTGACCACCTAGCGGAGAATTCCTCGTAGATTTAATTTATCATAACCCAAAGGACATTAAAGTAACATCCGTAAGAAGCACCAAAGATTAATTATAGAATCCATACTATCTAAACAGCTTAGCAGTATAAAGGGTAGTGTTGATCTGCCATAAGCATACAAAGAAAAGGATGAAATAAAAATTCATAGTAGAGCCGATGTACTTGTTTTAGTTAATTGTTAGAGAAGTTTATCGTTCTGATGGGGTTGTATGGGGGTATTGCCTTGGTCGAATTTTTTTTTATGTGTAGTGTGGAAAACTTATCATCACACAAACATATATTATCATAATTAAATAAATTAAAATCCTCTGGAGTAACTTGATAAAGAAAGAAAAATCAAAGATAAGGAGGATAAGTTTCTTTTATGAACAAATGATCAAGCTTTCGGGCACAAAGTCGCCCTTCTACAGGAATAAAATTATACAAAATCAAGATTCGTCTATATATATACAAATATTTAGCATAAATAATAAATAAATATTAGAAAATAGAGAGATAACATTTAAGTTTTATGTCTGATGTACGAATCAGGTAAATCAAGTGAGAGTCTCGTGTCTCGAGTGTAAGGCCTTAACAAATTATTTTTAAGAGATAAAATTTATATTTTATGTGTGATATACAAAATAAATAATAAGAGAAATGTGAATATGCTAATATTTGGTATAATCTGCTAGTTAAAAATCAATAAGTTGTTGTATTAACAGCTTATGAAAATATTTCGTTATAAAGATCCGGAATATCAATGTGCCTATTGATGCTATTATATTTCAGAGATAGTAGCGCCTCTACAACCAATCTCTTATATTTATGTTGAATGTTAGAAAAATGTGAACGGGGTTCTATTGTATTAAAAGTATGTCCTGTATTTGAAATATGTTGGGCTATGAGGGATCTAGGGTCGTTATTTCTGATATTTCGGATATGTTCATCAATTCTATCTTTTATATGTCTACCAGTTTCTCCTATGTATAAGCTAGAGCAATTATTACATTTTAATGAGTAGACTGCATTCTTTAAGTGTATGGGTTTTAAGGGGAAACTGTTATTGGTGATAGGGTTTCTAAGTATAGTGCCTAAATTAGGAGTATTGGAAAAGAAGGTGCGGATACCAAAGTGTTTTAGATATTTAGATATGTTAAGGCTTCCTTTTTCCCCTCAGAGCCTTAACATATCTAAATATCTAAAAAACTTTGGTATCCGCACCTTCTTTTCCAATACTCCTAATTTAGGCACTATACTTAGAAACCCTATCACCAATAACAGTTTCCCCTTAAAACCCATACACTTAAAGAATGCAGTCTACTCATTAAAATGTAATAATTGCTCTAGCTTATACATAGGAGAAACTGGTAGACATATAAAAGATAGAATTGATGAACATATCCGAAATATCAGAAATAACGACCCTAGATCCCTCATAGCCCAACATATTTCAAATACAGGACATACCTTTAATACAATAGAACCCCGTTCACATTTTTCTAACATTCAACATAAATATAAGAGATTGGTTGTAGAGGCGCTACTATCTCTGAAATATAATAGCATCAATAGGCACATTGATATTCCGTTTGTTCATAAAAGAAACTTATCCTCCTTATCTTTGATTTTTCTTTATATATTATCATAGGCAAATATCTAAAAACAAATAGAATCTATTTGTGATAAAGTCATTTATACGATTATTAAAATATGTAGGTAAAATTAATTATAGAATAAATAAAATATATTTATAAATATTATAGTTAGCTGGAGGTTCTACTCCTAGTTGCCCCTGTTGGAGGGCATATTAATCTGAAAGCTAGAGAAATAAAATTGTCAAAGAAACTCAGCCCTAGATCACCTTTTGATTTTAATGAATTGAAAACCAGGGGGTGGACGTTTATTGTAAATTAAATTCAGTTGAATATTATAATACTACAACTATTATATAATAATAATTCTATAAGGGGCGTTTCAAAGTAATGGCTGTTTGCCCATAGCTCGAATAATATTCGACCTTTTCATTTAAATTTTAATATTTTGTTAAGAGAGTAAAGCCTTATCCAATAAAAATATATTATCTAATAGGTGCAGCGAAGTTATCCAAAAAGGTGATGACAACTGTCTTTTGGGGCATGCGAGATGTAATACTGATTGTTTTTTTACAAGAGAAGGTGGCATTGTGAACAATTCTCGCTATTTTCTGAATTTACGAAAGCCTTGGAAAGCCATTCGAAAAGGAATAACGGAGAATCCTCTTAAATCCGTCATGTTGCTCTATTCACGGCCGCACATCTCCATCCAGATTTCATAGGCTATAGGACAAATGGTCACACAAACCCCCAAAACAGCCCAGATTTGGCACCTTGTGACTTCTATTTATTCTCCCCAATAAAAAACAATGTCTGAAAGGACAAAGATTTGAAGATCTACTTGAATTAAAACGGGCCATATATACATAGTTGAGAAATAAAAACCTTCGGCATATATCCAAAGCGGATTTACAGTGCGGGTTCAACGCTGGTGAAAATGTATAGACTCCGCTGGAATATATTTTGAATATGACCATTCTATTCACAGATATTCTATTTATAAGTTAACAAAGTTTGAATAAAAAATATCTAGTACTTTTCGAGTTATTGCCAAAAAGGCATTACATTTGGAACAACCTATGAAATATGCAATCAATATATGCTATTATCGAAAAACCTTCAATTGTTTTTATTCAATTTTTTATTTTTATTTTACGCTTTATACATTTAATCAATAAACTTCATTCCTTTGGATAATATACAAGGGTCATTCAAATTAAAACAATAATTTTAATAGAGTTTTGTTTAGATTTTTAAAATATTTTCAAATATCCTTACTATTTCACAAATTAGTTTTCTTACCTTTCTGATTTTGAATACAATTGCTATCTTTCAAGTAGTGCATGTATCCTCGAATGGAAAATTGTTTTGGAATTCTTTAAAATGGCTATGCACCGCTTCCTTCATTTCTTGAACAATGCGGAAATTTAGACCGTTCCAATATATACTGTGGAATCCGAACAAACTATAATCACAAAGATTTCGGGGAATAAGGAGGAATGTGAAAATTCCTCAAAGCAAATATTCTGCGACATTTGGGCGGTATTTTGAGCTGAATGAGGTCGAGTAGTACCAATGATCAAAATTAATTATTTTTGGCAGAAAACATTTTTTTAGAACTTATTTTAGCTTCGAGCATGATCAAATAAATCCTTATATCTATAAAAATGAAATGCGAAATCGATGTTTGCTATCGCATCACGCAAAATCTACTGACTCAATCATTATGAAATTTCGCATGTAGGTAGCTGAAGATTTCGTTTAACATATAGGCTATTCAAAAAACTACAAAGCTTAATGTACTTTTTTTTTAAATATTTAACTGAAATGGATTAGTTCCCGCCTTTTGCCGCTTGGCGCCGCACTGGTCGCGACGATACATGAATTTGATTGGTTAAACTTATTTAGTTAGTTACAGGCTGCATTTTTCAAAAGGTAAGATTATATTCCTTAATTTTCTAGCATTTAAAAGTTTCTTACCCGTTTCAAATAATATTTTTCTAAAATAATTTGTGCGGACAGGATCTTTTAAAATTAAAGAAGGTGGAATTATGTTTGCGGCGAGACACTGGTGATTAAAATGTAAGTGTAATTTCCAACTGTTGATAGAAAGTCTAAGCCTTTCCATTGTTCTGGCTAGGCGAAGCGCGTCGGTACCAAAACTGGTTAAAATCGTTTTGAAAATAGTAATATTATATATATTTATTTAATTATTTCTATTATTTATTATTTTTATTTATTTATTTCTAAATTAATTGATACTACATTTTTTTAGATAAGGTATACTGTTTGATTCTCATAAGGGGAATATTCATATTATATTATATATTCATGTAATCATTTACGATTTAGAGCAGTGTATTCTATATTTTTTTATTTTTCCTATTTATTGCAAAAAATTATGTTTTTCTGTATAGCTTGCTACATATATTTTACTATATATGTTTGTTCCATGCAATCGTTTTATACTTATTAACATTTATATTATAAGCAGCTTCTATGCATTTTTAATAACTGCTTTTTTTAGGGGTAGGCTCAATTTTTTGTTTTGCTGTCATTTGTATATAGGTAGGATTTATATTTATCTGCTTCATTTTATATAGCTGCTCATATTCTATATTTTTTTCTTTTTCATATTTATTGAAAAAATTTATGTTTTTGCTGTATAGCTTGCGACATATATTTTACTATATATATTTGTGGAGTGTTCCCAGTTAAGGGTATATTTGGTAGGCGGCGCTGTACGTTGCCACCTCCGTACCTTCGAGGCGTTTTACACGAGTTAAAAATACAATTTCGGTGAAATACTTTGAATTTTACCAATTTAAATATATTAATTTGAAATAGAATTTTAAAAAAGAATTAACAGTTTAAAAAAAAATTATATAAAATATTAAGCTAATTTTTCTAAATGCGAACATTATTTTTTAATTATCTGAAACTAACCTAATTCAACTTATCTAAAACTAACCTTATTTAGCGATTAAACTAACCTAATATAACCTATCTGAATCTCACCGATTTTAATTAATGAAACTAACCTTTTTATAACACACCTTAAACTAACCTAATTTATAAGCCGTCTGAAACTAACCTATTTTACCTATTAGAATATAACATAACGTCATGTTATTAAAAATGTATTAAGAATTTTTTTTACAAAGTTTATTAATCACATCTTATACAATATTTGTTAAATAAATATAAAACTTGTGTATAAATATACGACTTGAAAATATGCCACTTAAAATATTTTAATCTAAACTATACAGAGATTTTTTATAGAGATAAATAAAAAAAATACATAATTGAATAGATACAAAAGTGTGCACGAGAAAGTCGATTTTTTTTAAAATGTTATTATTTAATATAAACGTATTTTAATTTATTTCGAAATTAAATAGGTAGTGTAAAAGTGTATATGAGGTTAGATTCAAATGGGTTAAATTAGGTTAGTTTAATCGCTAAATATGGTTAGTTTTAGATAAGTTGAATTAGGTTAGTTTCAGATAATTAAAAAAATAATGTTCGTTTTTAGAAAAATTAGTTTAATATTTTATTTTAAAAATTGTTTTTTTTTAAACTGTTGAATCTTTTTTAAAATTATAATTTGAATTGGTAAAATTCAAAGTATTTCACCGAAATTGTATCTGTAACTCGTGTAAAACGCCTCGAAGGTACGGCGGTGGCAACGTACAGTGCAGCCTACCAAATATACCCTTAACTGGGAACGCTCCATATTTGTTCCATGCAATAGGTTTATACTTATTAGCATTTATATTGTAAGCAGCTTCTATGCATTTTTAGTAACTGCTTTTTTTTAAGGGTAGGCTCAATTTTTTATTTTGCTGTCATTTGTTTAGGTAGGATTTATATTTATCTGCTTCATATTATATAGCTGCTCATATATATCTATATGGTCCAAACATATTTTTTAATATATAGGTACAATTAGTTTTAAGTAAAGAAATGTACAGTCAGCAATCTGACCGATGAGGGAAGCCAGAATATGTTCTACTCATATTTATTGGGCAGTTTTTTTCAACCAAATTAGACTTTTTTTTTTTGAGTCTTCTTCCATTGTGTTTTTTTTTTGTTTTGCTGTCATTTGTTTAGGTAGGATTTAGGCTTCTTCCATTTGATTTTTTTTATTCAGTTGCTTTAAGCTTTCATTTTTTTTTTCCACTTCACTGCTTTTTATGCATTTTTTCCATCCTTTTAGATTATTTATATGCATTTTTTTTTTATTTTGGCTTTAGTCATGAGTCGAGCTTATTTTAATACACTATTTTTTTAATTTTTTTCTTCATTCTCAGCCCTTGATGTTTTACATTTTTCGGTTATCCTTATTTTTTTTTACTAATGCTTTATGTTTGTAGGTATGCCAAGCCATCGGAGAAGCAATCTTTCTCAGCGTTCCAATAGCTCTAGGGTTCAGCATGCTTACAGCCTGCGCGAAACCAGAGCACAGAATATTTGAAGATTGCGTGAACAGTCAGCGCGTCAAGCCACTCTGCGGTCGTTAGAGACACCTGATCCCATCCATTCTCGCTTACAGGCGCATTCATTTGTCTTTAGTTCTACTTTTAGCAAGACACGCACTATTGTTTATCAGGGGGCTTTGATCTAGATCTTGACAATTTTGAAAGAGATTTCTTCGAATAATGATTTTGGGAAGCTTGACTTTTGTAAATATATAATTTGTTATCATTATTGCTCTACTGTAGTTTCATCAATAAATCTTTTTTTACTTTATTTTATTTTATTTTTTTCACATTTAATTCATTTACATAACTCTATTCTTGAAAATTGTTTTTTTTTTTATGGTGTCAACATTTCTGGTTCAATTGAGGTTTTTGTTAGCCTGCAACACACCTTATCATAACTCATTGCATTTATCAGGATAACTTTGCTGTTTTGATTTTTACACCATTAGTATTTTCATGCCTCTATAATATTATATTTGTTTGCAGAATTTTATAGACAATTTGGTTTGGGTTATGTACATTAAGAATTTGTAAAAATATAAAGGTCAAAGTTTTACAACTAAAAAAAATTTTGGAACACCATTTCTCTCCCATTTAATTTAATGATGCTTCATTTATGATTTTTAGAATTGCATTATTTTTATGCATATTATTTTTAAAAATTTGTGTTAGCAAGAAATGGAATATTGTTAAGTTAATGTAATATTAACAGAAACTTTACCAACCCGTAAAGCGTTAGCTCCAGTCTTACCGCTGGGGGCAGCTCTGTTAGAGCTAATAAATGCTTTCGATTGGTGCTTACTTTTACATGCTGTTTGTTTTTAGACTAAATTGATACACATCAAGTTAGCATTTTTTCATGCTTCAAAAGTTAAGATTATATTTTTAACGTTTCATAATACTTTTCAAATTAAAGCCGGAAATAATATTGCTTTTTCCCATCCTGCAGGTCTACATTACACTGCAACATGCTATCATAACTCTGGCTTTTGGCATTGATATTTATATAATGTGAAAGTACTGTTTGCTACCTTAAGCTCTGGAGAGATTATAATGTGTCTACAGATCCATCATGTGGAAATCACACCATAGTGAAAATGCATTTAGCTGGTAGCAATGTATCACATTTGTAGACATGTGGTGCGCTTACAGTAAAAGCAGTCGCTACCTACCCACCATGGTTATCATGGCCTGTACCACGTGTACTAGGGATAATAAAAAAAAAAAAAGAAGCAAGACCGAATACAAATAAATACATTATGTGTGGTTTCAGTTACATTTTGGCTATCTTCAGACAAAGGTACTGAATACATTCAGTAATTTTGTCTTTATATGGCAACAATGCTGTTACTGAAACATCACACATATATATATTTTTATTTGGTCTTGCTTTTTTGGTATTTTTAAAATTGCCCTTGACTATTAGAAAATTATGCAAATTTCCTTTTTATTTTATATACCATTTTAAAAATTATATTATTTTGTTAAAATATCCAATTTCCCACACTTTTCTAAAACTGCAACAATAACTAATACAAAATTCTTCCAAGTCCAGGTATTTCAATATTGCAGAAATATATTACATTTATAAAAGTTGCTTAACTATTTAGATATGTAAATGCCGGATTAGCTGCCCTTTAAAATGTTTGCTCTGGCTGTTTCTTCTTGGACAGCCGAGAGTGAAGTGGACAAAGTGAAATTTTCAGGTTGTGCCAACCATTTTCCTTTATTCACACTAATCATTAGATTTTTTTTTAATTTTTAAGAATAAAAGCCCAGTTTGGTTACTTGCACTCACTGGACGGGTTGGACTTTTTCAAGAATCAGGAGCCATTGGGACAATTTTTTTTTTCAGAACAAAGTGTCTGAATCTGCATTGGATGATCCCGGGTCATGGTTTTTAAAAATTAACAGTTTAGACCACTCCTCCAAACAGCACTCGATTCATTAGATGTGTTTGTGAAATGGATCCTATATTTCAGATTTTTTTACAAGCATTTTCGATATTGCTGTTTGCAATTTATCTCCATTTTGCTGAAAGAAAATTCATTACATTGAGTTTACAAACAGTTGGGGCCTCCATTCATGAGTAAACCTCGCTCGAACACTACCCAGGCGAAGCTGGGTCCAGTCGGGTAAAACCCGGGCGTTGCCCGGGCCATTCGGCTAGTAAGAATTTAATTCTGAGTTTATTGTGGTCCCATGTTCATTTTAATACTCAGAAATGCCTTCATTTTCTCCAAAATAGAGTTACAATTATTTTGTCTGCTGAATTAGATGCCCATTTTTTCGGGTCCTGTTGAATCAGGATAACGCCATTCCACCAGTATTTGCGTGCTTTCAGGCTGTAATGATGAATTAAGGTTTCTTCACAAAGCCTACTATCACTAAAAAACTTCGGGTTTTTCCCATCCCTCTCTACTAATTTTTAGACCATTTTTCATAATCCAAAATAAAATAGCGTGGAACCAACTTCGGGAAATTCCTATTAATAAACTCATATAAAAAAGGATTCTACAACAATGGCATTAAATACCTTTGTTATATTGAAGCGCCAAATTTCTTCAACGAACCTCTGGACAACTGCGGTACTGGCGTGTATCTCAATAGATCTGACCTAAGTAGGGAAATCATCAATCCGAACGACTCGTCTTCTAAACGCATTCAAATGTACAATCCCTGGCTAAACAGTTATATCCATAATACTTTTTTATTTCTCTTTATATTTGAGAAGTTTTAACTTTCTCGGCGTAAATAAGATGCAATATTTTTGAGGCGATTTGTTTTCAAATGATATTAATGAATTCAAAATCAAATCTGTGAATAATAATTTGTAATCTATAAAAATATATTAGTAAATCGATAACTGAATCTTATACATTACAATATTAAATATTACATAATTATAAACCCTTGCGCTATAATATTTGGCTAAAAAAACTATTCCTTTTTTGTCATCTCAGCCATTAAATTAACATACTTAAAACATTAACCGAACAAACTTACACCCATTGCCTCATCCAAACATTTGAATCAATATAAACAAAAATATAATAAACCAACTTATATATATGTCGAATCCTGTCGACTTTCTTTCTTTCACTGTGATATTCCGGTGGTCTGGTCTGTTGTATTGAGTCGTGGGGAAAGATGATGATTGCGCAGTCGTGATGGTGGTGAGTGGTAAGGCACACAGAGACGAATCAAAGGGGAACCCGAGGCATCAGAGAGAGGGAACGCAGAGACCCAGTTGCGGCCGGTGGGCCACTTACTAACGATCTGCTTGCTGCTGCTGTCTGCTATCCGGCATCGGCTGAACTGACTGACTATTCTATTTCATCTCAATTTGCAGGTGTTACATTCGAGCACAGCTCGCGAGTCACCTTGTCCAGATTATTTTCACATGGCGAGTTGTAATGCTGGAGTGGCCCCCCGGACCTTACAGGAGGGCAGTTGATGGGCGTTTGGCTGTCAGCTAGCCATTGGGTCCAGGTCGTCGGATTCGGTGGCTGAGGTCACCTTGATTCTGAACAATTTCTTGTATAGTTGGATTTGATGATTTTTGAAATTGCGAGAATAGTCTTGTCGCAGAGTCTTGATAAATCTCTTCTATATTAGGCTGGTTGAGATCTTCTTTGAGAATTTTGTTTGAAAGATTGAATGGGGCTCCTATAATGGTTCGTAAGCAAATCCTCATGAAGGCATCTATTCTTTTTTATCCGTAGGTGTGATATATTTGCCCCAGACTGGTAGTGCGTACGTGATGATGGGTAGAATACAGGTTTTTACAACGTGAATTTATGCTTAGTTGTTAAATTACTTTTAAAATTAAGCAGGCTTGATAGAGATATTTTGGCTAACTTTGCCTTTCTTATGGTGTTTTGGACATGTAGGTTAAATTTTAATTTCGAATCCAAAGTGACACCAAGATACTTGGCATGGTCGGCCCAACTAATAGTGCTTGAGACTACTTTCAAAGTGGTTTGTGGCTTGAATATTTTGTTATCTCTTGGGGGAAAAACTATTGCTTGAGTCTTGGTTGGTTTAATGTCTAGTTTCCACTCATCGCACCATTTGATTATGTCATTTAGGTAATTCTGAAGCTGAGTAACCAAAAGGTTGACTGATTTAGAGTTAAATAAAATTGCTGTGTCATCTGCGAAGAGCTTAAGTTTACATTTAGAGTGCAGTGGGATGTCATTAATGTAAATATTGAAAAGGTAGGGTCCGAGGATAGAGCCTTGAGGTACTCCAGTCTGGATAGGCTTTGGTTCAGTTATAAAATTTCCTTGCTCGACTGAAAATGTCCTGCCCTGTAGATATTTCTGCATAAAATTGATAATGTCACTTGGAAACATGGCCATCACGGCAAACTTTATCAAATGCTTTCGCAAAATCTAGAAAGACAGCACCTACCACTTCTTTGTGGGATCTTCTTATCTGGATGTAGTCCAGAACTGCAAAGAGCTGGTGAGTTGTTGAGTGTCCCCTTCTAAACCCGAATTGCTGCGGATGATGAAGTTAGAGTTGTCCAAGTACATCTAAAGTCTACGTAAAATAATTCTTTCGTAAATTTTGCCGATGGTGGGGAGGAGGCTGATAGGTCTTAGATCTTCAGGGGATTCAGCGGATTTTTTTGGAATTGGAATTATGAAAGCATGCTTCCAGACTTTGGGGTAGTAACATAAGTGCAGTGCGGCGTTGAATACTCCAGCTAGAAATACAATCCATTTGATGGGAAGATTCTTGGCCATTTGCGGAGTGATATTGTCATGGCCAGGAGCTTTGTGGTTAGCGAAGTATTTAATCACTTCTTTGACTTCATTTGGTGTCGTCATTGTGAGCATTTTTTCTTGTTGGTGATTATAAGTTATATTTGGTTGGTCTTCTTCTTTTTCCTTGGAGAACCGGTTGGAGAAGTGTTCTGCAAGTTCATTTCCGATTTCTTTGTCGGTCAATAAGGGTTTGCCGTTCGTTACTAAACTTGAGATCCTTTCTGTTTTTTTCCTGATGGGTTTTGTTTTTCTCCAGAAGTCCTTTGGGCTTGATTCAATCTTGTGTATGAATTGCTTCCAGTTCTCGGTGGAGTCGGATTTGAGGGCTTTGTTAACTTTTCCCTGTAGGTTTAAATAAATGGCTCTATGGGCTGGATCCCAGGTTGCTTGCCATCTCTTACGAGCTTTATTCTTTTCTTTTATCAAGGCCTTGGTCGAGGGGTTCTGTTTTGATGAAGAGGATGATATAACTGTATTATTTTGAGTAGCTGTTGTAGATTTTATCATTTTGTATGGTCACTGCTGAGTCAATATTGGCTTCCGTTTTCAAGGGTACTCTAGGAGGCGTACTGGAAATTAAGTCTTGTTGGAAGTGTACCCAGTTAGTGAGTCGGCAAGCCCTAGTCGTGAATTCATCCTTCGGGCAGGTCAGCTCTAGGATTACTGGGAGGTGATCTGGAGATAAGGCATCCAGGGTCTTAATCCTCGAAGTCCAGGGGATGTTTCTAAGAATTGCGATGTCTAGAAAGTCTGGATTTCCCAAAGGACTGTAGTGCGTGGGTGAAGAAGGTGCGACAATGTCCAGGTTTTCTTTTTCGGAAAAATTATGAAGCACGGTTCCACTATTATTGGAGGTTCTTGAGCCCCAAAGAGGGTGCTTGGAGTTCCAGTCTCCTGCAGCGCGATTACTGATTGATTATTCTCTAACAAGAGATTCAGATCTTCCACCAGGAGAGGTAGATCAGGTTTCTTATAGATTGACGATATCTGCACTACTGTCCTTCCATCTGGTTTCATTAGAATCGTGGTGTTTTCCATGTTAGATGTTTGAATCAGCACTTTCTTATATTTAAGATAGTTTTTTAGAATTATTGCCGTTCCGCCGCCCCTTCCAACAATTCTATCGTCTCTTATTGTCTGATAGTTTCTGAGTTTGAGGTCAACAGATGGTTTTAAGTGTGTTTCACTGAGCAGTGCCATGTCTATTGAGTTTTCCTCCAAAAACTGTAGAAATTCTTCCTTTTTGAGTTCGATTCCGTTGCAATTCCAGAAAACGATTTTTAAAGGTAATTTGCCTTTCATTGTAAGTAAGTTTTGATAACTTCTAATAACTTTTCGCACAGTTCCCTGGTGTCAGAACGAGTAGTTTTCTTTTTTGCAATTTCAGCGTAACTTACCTTTTGCTTATCAACAGTTGCTTCTTCTGTTTAAGTGGAGCTTGCTTGAGGTATGGTGTTAGGGGAGTTTTGTCTGGGAGGCTTTAGCTGCTGTTGTAGTGGCTTCGGAAAATTTGGGCATCCGCGGTAATTGGCTGTGTGCGCCTCTCCACAGTTAGCGCACTTTGGTGGGAGTTGTTTTGACTTTCTTGGACAATCCTGCTGCAATGAGCTGCGTTCATTTGTTAAGAAATTCCAGTGGTGTGACTTTGTTCGCCGATGTCCATTCTAGACGTCTTCAGATTACGCTCGCTCCTAGTTGGCGATCTTGAGTCATCCGATTGGGAGCCGCGAGTTCTCTTCTTTCATTGAACCGTTTCCTCAAGTTTATACTCGATTCCACATTTGTCTAGGATCTGCGTTATTAAGGAGGCTTCGATTATTTCTCGCCAGTTGGTCCGATCGTCGATTTAATTACAATCGGTGGCATAATATTTACATACAAAGACTCTTGAGCTTGTACGTAAATGCTTACCTTTAGACCTCTATTCATATATCCTTTGCTTTTGAACTTTAGTCAAGACACAAATGCAAAATATTGCGCGCTACATAGTCACCTCAAAGAGGTGCTTACTTCTGGCAGTATCCCGCAGCCTTACCACTAGTGGGGGGACAGTTGGGACTGACCAGAAGCGTTACTGCCCAACTAACTAACTACGAACTCCTGACTGACTACCGCGGGGCAAGCCCTTTTTATATGCTCAAGTCTCACGTCACCGGACGTCTGGCGCCCTGGCGTCGAATGGACGGTTTACCTTATTTGGCTGCGGGTAAGTCCTGTTATGTCATTTTATTGGCGCCGCGTTGACGGGGCGATTGACCTCATTGTCTGCGGGGTAAGCCCTTTTGGTTTCTACGTTCCCTCTAGATGTACCTCTTTATTTGATTGAACACATAAAACCCATACATACAAAGTTAAATTGATTAAAGGAGGATTGGGTACAATGATTAAAAGTTCATATTAGATTAGGGGGTGTAAGAAGGGGTGGTGAGTATTTACACATATGTTTATGACTCTTAAATTACCACATACTAGACGGGTGACCGGGCTTCGCCCCGGGATTGACCCGTGTGCATATCTACCCGAGTGATATATATTTAGATAAGATTTTTTATAATTGTTTGTTATTAGCATTATATATCTATTTGTTTGCATCAGGATAATTTAATCTAATCTTTGATAGAGGAGGCTGTTCGTGAGCTAAGAAGAATAATTTGAATATATAGTTTTAATAATTGATTTATATATTTTTTAAAATAGCCTATCGTCTTCCTCGTATTTTTTTTACCTATGTATGGAAATTTTGGTTTGAATTAGGGAACTACTGCGAATTTGTATACCGGACATACAAACAACAAACATACAAACATTGATTTATATATATATATATATATATATATATATATATATATATGGGGCCTATTTTAAAATGCCTTTTTTAAACAAAATTTAATTTCCTACGTTTTTAAAATTGTGTTCATTAAGTACATTAATATTTAAAAATATATTTAAGGACATTATACGAGGTGTGTTCAAAAAGTATCGCGACTTTTGTATTTTTTCGAAAATTATTTATTTATTCACGAATACCTATTTTGTACCCTTCAAATTAATCCCCATGAGATATTATACACTTGTGCCAACGGTTTTTCCAATCTTAGAAGCACTTCAAAAAAAACATTTTTTAAAATCTTTTTCAGCTCCTTCTTCGATGCCGTCTTTATCTCGTCAAGCGTAGCGTAACGTCGTCCTTTCATGGGCGTCTTCAGTTTAGGGGAAAAAAGTCACAGGGGGCCAGATCTGTGGAATACGGTGGCTGCGGCATCATCAGTGTGTTGTTTTTGGCCAAAAAGTCGCGCACAAGCAACGATGTGTGAGCAGGGGCATTATCGTGGTGCAAAAGCCAATTTTTGTTCTTCCACAAATCCGGGCGTTTCTGGCGGATTGCTTCGCGCAAATTGTGCATAACTTGCGGGTAATATTCCTTATTGACCGTTCTACCCTGTGGCAAGAACTCATGATGCACCACGCCCCTGCAATCGAAGAAAACTGTCAGCAAAACTTTCACATTCGACCGAACTTGGCGCGCTTTTTTCGGTCTTGGTTCGTGCGGCAGCTTCCATTGAGATGATTGAGCTTTGGTTTCCACGTCATAACCATAAACCCACGCTTCGACACCAGTTATGACCCTCTGGATCAAATTTGGGTCGTCGCGGACAGAGTCCAACATCTCATTAGCAATGTTCATGCGATGCTGTTTTTGGTCGCAATTGAGCAATTTTGGTATGAATTTCGCGGCGACCCGTCTCATGCCCAAATCATTGATAAAAATCGAATGGCACGAGCCAATCGATATGTTTAGGTCCTCAGCAACTTCTCTAACGGTGATTCGACGATTGGCCAATATCATTTTCTCCACTTCATTAATTTTTTCGTCTGTTGTTGAAGTTCTCGGGCGTCCGGCACGCTCTTCGTCGTTCACATCTTCTCGGCCTTCTGAGAACATTTTGTACCACCGATAAACGTTGCTTCGGTCCAAGGTAGCTTCTCCGTATGCCACAGTCAACATTCGGAATGCATCCACGCACTTAAATTCGTTTTTCACACAAAATTTGATACAGGTTCTTTGATCCATTTTTTTAATAGGTAAAAATCGAAGACGATCCAAAACACCTGCAAGCAAAGCAGCTGTCAACAATTAAGTGAACATTAAAAATGGCCGAGCTTGTCAGCATAAGTGAGAGACATGAGTACCAACATAAAGCCACAAAAAGATCGAAATTCGAATATACGTAACCCGCGAAAATTCAAAAGTCGCGATACTTTTGGAACACACCTCGTATTATTTAAGCAATAAAAGAAGGGCATATTTCTCATATGAAGATATTAATGTTTAAAAATAACTGACAAAAAGTGGCCTCAAGAAGGTATTTTATCCCCAAAATTATGAAATATATTGTTAAATGACTTGTTGAAGAGTTTCGAACATCCAAACGCAGAAATAATTTGCTATACAGACGACGTTTCTATCATTTGCTGGAACAAGTCTGTCAATGGTCTCAAAATATTAAACGAATATATTCTATGCTATACCATTCAATGGTGTAATAGGAATAAATTATCTATAAACTCTGAGAAAACGAATTTACTTTACTTACATAATAAACCTAAAGTGCCAATTGAAATACCGAATATTATTTTAAACCCAGTAGATCTAGTTAAGATATTAGGCATAACATTTTCAAATCATAGAATAGAAAGAAGATCAATTTTACACCACATAGCAACGATATTTTGTGTAGGATCGTAAATATGAAAAATCTTCTATTTTCATTTAGTGGAAAAATGTGGAGAATAAATACGTATGGTTGAAAAATTTGGTATAAATTTATTAATAGTCGATGCAAAGAAAAACAAAATTCTTCCCAATATCAAATTCTTCTTTGGGAGATTATAGCCTATAAAACTACTTCATCCTAATGTGTCCATAGTTTAGCGAACATTCCACTTCTCACAGATTATATTGAATCTAAAATAATTAGATATGATTTGGCTCAACTTTCTATAGAGAATCAAAATGGTTATAGACCACATGCTCCAAGTATAATTAAATGGATGAAATATTTGTAAAATAAAATCAAACATTCCAAAGCTTTTTTCCGTTTGGAATTCCATCATTTTTCCGTTCTAAATTTTATAAGACCCAGTTTACAACGAACCACGGAAATTTTAAGGGATGTTTAGCAACAATTGGAACGGTTGAGGACTCTAGCTGTCACTGTGGCAAGGAAATCCAGGACTCGAGACACCTACTGCTGGAATGACCATTCTTTTTCACCGCTAGAAAACAGACAGTAAACAATGTTGTAGATCTATATGAATTTGTAAATACTAGAGAGATAATTATTAAATATTTAACCATTTTGGTAAATATATTCATGATTATCTTTCTAACCTGGAAGGTTCAGGTTTCTATTTATCTTATTGTTTTTTTATTATTATTTTTTGTATAAAATGTTTATGACTGCTCCTTTTTAAAAATTTAAATCGATGCAATTATCCATAGCCGGAATATTGTGTTTTGTGTGTTGAAATAAAAAAATATATATATAAATAGTTTTATTCTCTCTTCAACAGGTGGCGTCAAAAAATACTCTTCTAGCTTCGAAAAAGCTTGAAAACTCTCGAAAATGATAAAATAATTTCAAATAATTTTCCATGAATTATTTTTGCTAAACAGATAGAAATAAATATTACAATAGTATTGTTTTCTTTTGGCTTTATAGCATAGAACAACGAAATTCCATACGTTGACGAGTTTGTACTGGAACCAAATGAGATGACTTAACGTAGATAAACGTACAATGCTTGATTTTAAACTACAGATTATCAAAAACTATTTTAGAGGGCTGGTAGATTTACTGGATACGAAATATTTGGAAATGTCATTCCGATATAACGGTGATCAGTGTTTGCCTGGATCTTTCAAACCTGGATTCCACAGTTAATATTTGAAAACCATTTATATGCAAAAATATTGACACACAAAGGTCTTTTTTTATAATAGATATTTCTATTAATATCCTCCACATTACGGGTTTAATAAAACGACAAAGCAATAGTGCACGATTTAGTTTATATTGACAATTTTTATCGATAGAAAAATACAAAATATTTCTCTCTTTATTTGAAAAAAAACTAATTTTCCAAACTTAAAGTGTTGTTTTACTGACTAATCTATCAAAACATTCGCTTCTCTCTCATTCTAATTATTTTACTCAAGCTTTCAAAACTTTAAAGAATTTTGAATCAGGTAATGTAGCCTCTTTTGATTTCCTTTTTCAAATCAAAGTATACATGTCATAATTTGTATATAACTAGATGTAACCCCACCACAATATATGCAATGTATAATCCAAAGATTTTAATAAAGGTTAGGCTTAAGCGAACTGGGAGAGAAGCCATCAAAGAAGAAACAACCATTAACAGAATTTCATTATCCAGGAAGCAAAAGTTATTACCCAGGAACTAATAAAACTGAGTTCAAATACCTTCTTCTTCTGGGAGCATGTTAAAACATGACAAAGACAATGGAGTTAGCTACCTCCAATCAGAGTACAGCAGAACTACCTAAGATCCAATCAGAAGTCGCCACGAGACTATAGTCAACCAATGAGAGAATGGAGAGTTAACGAGTTAAATCTCGGACTCAAGTTAGTCAGTTAGGAGCTGGACCTGCCAAGGAACAGTTGGGAGCTCGCCACCATCTTAAGCAGTACGCTTAAACCCTTCTCATCACCCAGTAGGGAGCTAGACACCACAGCAAGCAGTACGCTTAAGCCCTTCTCATCACCCAGTAGGGAGCTGGACCTGCCAAGGAACAGTTAGGAGCTGGACACCACAGCAAGCAGTACGCTTAAACCCTTCTCATCACCCAGATAAGTCAATCTTCAGCATGAGTGAACAATCTAGCCATTAGTCAGAAACGTCAATAGTCTAAAGCCCTTCTCTCCCTTGATCGCTGGCCTATTTCTCAATCCAATCCTGTGTCCTCGTTATTTCCCCTTTGAGAACACCTACCATTTCAGCCAAAACGACTGCGCCCACATGAACCACCAAGTAAGTCAACAGAGTCTTACGACAACCAAACAACCAACTATCCAAAACCAATCAATTCCAAAAAAGTTCAAAATATTATAGAGAGTCGACAGGATATAATGGAAAACGAACGGGACCAAAAAGCGAAACAGAGCGGCGGCGTGGTAAGGGAGAGAAATGAGATCGCACGACGCACCCTAGCGGAGATTTTGCTCCAGTTGACCGCTGCCCTCACGGAAATGTTGACCCGACGCGCGGAGACGGACCGGGCCCCCTCCGACGTGACATACGCCGCCCACCGACTCTTCCGAGCCACCGACCAGGAGATGGACGGAGCCACCCCCGCCCGGTTACCTGACTACCTGACGCGCCACCCCGAGGAGCCACCACCCACCAAGCCGGACCCATACGCCAACAACCAAAGAAAAACAAGTATGCGGACTGCACCATACGAACAAACTCAACACGCGAGCGCACGGGCAGTGCAAACAGCCCCAACTCAACACGCGAGCGCGCGGGCAGTGCAAACAGCCCCAACTCCACAGCACGCCCGGCGTCCCACACCTCCACAACACGCCCAAGACGCCCAAGCCTTTCGCCAACCAGGTAGGAAGGCACCAAACCCTTTTCGTCTGCCAGTTGACGATGAAACTGTCCCTAACCCCTGAACTGTCACCCCCTTTTCTAATTGTCACAGGCGCAAGCTTGAACATAGTGCCCTATAACCTCTATAAAATTTTAAAAACTAATCTCCCTAAATTAAAATTTAAAAAACAGTCTATAGACCTACAGGCCATAAACGGTCTTGTACCGACAATAGGTAAAATAATCCTCCCCATGACAATAGGTAAATTAACTAAAAAGGAGAATTTCCATGTGGTGGAAGCACCTCTACCATTTGGAATTCTCGGCATAGATACCCTCCGAAAATTTAAAATAACAATAGACTTTAACCAAGGCACTATGTTCCAACTTGCCGCCCCATTGTCGCCCACTACCTATCACTTTGCTCACCTAACCAATGAATGCACGTATTGGGAATGCCAAGCGGTGTCACAAAGGACTCACCATGCACACAAACCTTCCGCACATGGCACCCAATGCGCGCATCCATTGGTCAAAACCCAATTGCCAACATGCCAATCTAGTCACGCGCACGCACAACACAAAATTTTCACTAAGGCCAACTGCCTTTATTATATGCCCTCAATGCACAAGGCCACAACGGCCCCAACTCGCAACAACAATGCACGAAATGTGTCCCTCCAAAAGGACAACTCTCACACTAAGCACACACGTGACCACACGTCACCACACAACCGTTACGCATGTGTACATCGCGACAAGCGCGACACTCACAACAACAATGCCCAGACAGTGTCCATCCAACAGGACAGCTCACACACAAAGCACACACATGACCACACGTCGTCACACAACAGTCACACGCGCAAACATCGCAACAAGCGCAACACTCGCTCCAAAAGGCGACAACAATACCACGCAAACACATGCACAACCACTACCAATACAACCACACCATCTACACGAAACATTGAAACAATTCACGCCATCCAACAACCACACAATCGCAAAAATTTGCGATCTTTCTTAAGCGCTGTGAACGCTTATAAAAAGTTCATTCCGGACTACGCCCGCTTGCGGACGCCACTTAACAACCTTTTCAAAAGGGATGTCACGTGGGTCTGGGATGAAAAATGCCAGAAAGCGTTCACTAGCCTAAAAGAAAGCCTCACAACACACCCCACTTTACACCTTTACCAGGAAGGTCTGCCATGCCAGGTGTACTGTAACGCCTCAACAATCGGCATCGGAGGCGTCCTCAAACAGGTCCACCCTGATGGGAAGACCTACACAGTTCAAAATTTCAGCCGCTCCCTGCGTTCACACGAACGGAATTACTCCATCTCTGAAATACAATGCCTAGCAATCGTTGAGAGTGTGGAAAAGTTCCGCGTCTGTTTGATGGACAGAAAATTTACTATAATTTCTGACCATCACGCATTGCAGTGGTTGAAAAAGATCAAAAACCCGTCAGGCAGATTATTTCGATGGAGATTAAGCCTATCGAGATACGAATATGAGGTTCGTTACATAAACGGAGTACAACAATATGAAACGGACGTCATAACTCGTAACCCGTTCTGTGGTTTCTTAGACGCCTCCCTCATTAAGAACCATCAGCCTTCCCCATCGGGAAATTCTAGCTTGACCATTGATCACAATGGACTGCATACCGTTTCCCGAAAAGGTGTAACTAAAATACTAATTCCCAAAACACTAACCAACAAACTGCTACAATCAGTACACATGCAATACAACGATCTAAACATCTCAAAGATGACGAGACTCATCTCTGCTCAATATCATTGGCAGAACATGTCACAAGACATTGCACAACAAGTAAAAACCTGTCTAACCTGCCAATTAACAAAACGTATCGATGAATCTAACCAACCTCTCCAAAGAGACACCGATACAGTCCACATAAACAAACTAAACCCGTACACAAAAAATACCACACACACAACACCAACAATAACCAAAATACACCACCTACGACAGAGGAACGATTCTACGTTTCTGCTCAATACACAATTTACACCACTCACCCATAATAACAAAGAGCGCGAAATCGCCCATCCACAAATACATCCAATTTCAAGTTCGCCACAACCCATAGAATTACAACACGATACCCAAAAAACCCAACTCGTGGAAAAGACATGGGAGAAAATGTTCCAATTTCCCATTTTTCACTTAATAATTTTTATCTGTCTTCTGATCATGCCCTATAAACTCGCTGCATTTACAATAATTGTTTACATTGGAATATATACCCTACAACCCCAACAGCTTTACCAGTTGCAGGAAGCCGTCTTCCATATAGGAAGTTCCGTCCTAAAAGCCATCTTCCATATAGGCAATGCAATTTTTGAATTTCTAACTCTTATATAGGAGATAATGGAAGAAAACTTAGAGCAAATTAGTGGGCCTCAACCAAACTAATTAAGAAGGTCCAGCGGTCGTGACGTCACCTGGATCAATTAGGAGACAGAAAGTTTCAATTACCGGAAGGGAGGGTGGACAGATTTTGAAATCTCCCCCGAAGGGCCTCGCGCCTGTCCCCGATAATAAAAGCTAGATCACTTGTTCCCCCACGTCCGCCATTTTTATCGGTCACCAAATTGGATCCACATTTACAACGAGCTTACATATCGATTCTTACAAAAACACAATTTAATTATATTAATATCATTATATTAATATTATATTAATAAACAAATTTAATTCTCAGACAACATCCCAATGAATTCACAATCTCTATTCTTATTCTTCTTCTTCCAAAACTTCCAAAAAACTTTTACATTTACCCACACTAGGCACGTATCTAACCCCACAGTCACAACAGACTTTAGGATTTTGAAAACACATAAAATTCATTTTTACATTTCTCACAAAAAACTTATAACTTGTCCAAACAACATCCCAATGAATTGCCGACCAAATTCGATTCTTTTACTAACATTTCTAAAAACAAGTACACAACACTTACGACCAATACACAACATGCAGATCTCAAGGTTAAATACGAACAAAAGCACGCACATTACCACTTAAAGGATAGGAAAAATTAGGTAGCAAAGCTTTCGAGCTTACGTCTCTTCCGAAAGGAATAAACAACCACTTTAAAAGGGTCGAAGACACTCCTCGAACCCTGTATTCAGAGATCCGATTCCGGTTACGACCACCCGATAAAAGAAGTGGATATCGGGCGAGCATATCTTAAGTGCCTTAGGGAATTGCATAAAAATCCCTAGAACGCATTAAGGCTCGGGACATATGAACATAATACACTCGGCCTTGAGATCTTGAAGACAATACCCACAAAACACACCATACACACTTAAGGTTAATTAGATTCCCATGTCTCCTGCATACATAATATGAACGTACTTTTGGGAAAGATCATGTTTCTACCCATGAGTCGCACAGGAAAGACAAAAAATCTACGAGGCAAATAAAAAGAACTGGTTGTGCCGCGTGACCTAGATTTTGGCATGTAACTTTTATCATTAGAGATCCTGCGAATCTCTACGTACATTATGTTTTCTTACCCCATTCATTTATATTCTTTATTTTTAAAATCAAAATTCTTAATCAAATTTACCCTTTATCTTAATCAAATATTTACCATTTATATAACAACTTTTGTTTTTGTTCCTAAACCAATTACTTTCTCAACCACTAAACAAAATTTTCTAAACAAAAACGCATTGGTTCTCTTTTATTTTGTTATATTTTTATTCTTATTTTTATTTTTGATTTCTCAAAAGCCCTAATAGAAAATTCCCTCGATTTTGTTTTCCTCATCTCGAGTAGAATATTATTTAGGCACCTTTTTCTTTTTTTTTTCCACTCAACAATGCTACAAAGCGCATTCACTTTGATTTCTCACAACTTATTTTATTTTTGATTTCTCAAAAGCCCTAAAAGAAAATTCCCTCGATTTTGTTTTCCCCATCTCGAGTAGAATATTATTTAGGCGCCTTTTTCTTTTTTTTTCCACTCAACAATGCTACAAAGCGCATTCACTTTGATTTCTCACAACTTATTTTATTTTTGATTTCTCATAAGCCCTAATAGAAAATTCCCTCGATTTTGTTTTCCCCATCTCGAGTAGAATATTATTTAGGCACCTTTTTCTTTTTTTTTCCACTCAACAATGCTACAAAGCGCATTCACTTTGATTTCTCACAACTTATTTTATTTTTGATTTCTCAAAAGCCCTAATAGAAAATTCCCTCGATTTTGTTTTCCCCATCTCGAGTAGAATATTATTTAGGCACCTTTTTCTTTTTTTTTCCACTCAACAATGCTACAAAGCGCATTCACTTTGATTTCTCACAACTTATTTTATTTTTGATTTCTCAAAAGCCCTAAAAGAAAATTCCCTCGATTTTGTTTTCCCCATCTCGAGTAGAATATTATTTAGGCACCTTTTTCTTTTTTATTCACTCAACAATGCTACAAAGCGCATTCACTTTGATTTCTCACAACTTATTTTATTTTTGATTCATCAAAAGCCCTAATAGAAAGTTCCCTCGATTTTGTTTTCCCCATCTCGAGTAGAATATTATTTAGGCACCTTTTTCTTATTTTTTTCACTCAACAATGCTACAAAGCGCATTCACTTTGATTTCTCACAACTTATTTTATTTTTGATTTCTCAAAAGCCCTAATAGAAAATTCCCTCGATTTTGTTTTCCCCATCTCGAGTAGAATATTATTTAGGCACCTTTTTCTTTTCTTTTTTACTCAACAATGCTACAAAGCGCATTCACTTTGATTTCTTATAATTGAATATTTTGATTTCTCTTACTTATACTCAACTAATATATCATCAACACCATTCTCTTTTATCTTTTATGTCACCAACAATGCTTCTATATAGCCTCTCAGTAACCATAATTAATTTCCCCCACAAAATTATTTTTTCCTTTACAGAATTCACTTGAGGATACCCCTTTTTGAATTCTTCACATGTAGGGGGCGCATCTGTCATAATTTGTATATAACTAGATGTAACCCCACCACAATATATGCAATGTATGATCCAAAGATTTTGATAAAGGTTAGGCTTAAGCGAACTGGGAGAGAAGCCATCAAAGAAGAAACAACCATTAACAGAATTTCATTATCCAGGAAGCAAAAGTTATTACCCAGGAACTAATAAAACTGAGTTCAAATACCTTCTTCTTCCGGGAGCATGTTAAAACATGACAAAGACAATGGAGTTAGCTACCTCCAATCAGAGTCCAGCAGGACTAGCTAAGATCCAATCAGAAGTCGCCACGAGACAATAGTCAACCAATGAGAGAATGGAGAGTTAACGAGTTAAATCTCGGACTCTAGTTAGTCAGTTAGGAGCTGGACCTGCCAAGGAACAGTTGGGAGCTCGCCACCATCTTAAGCAGTACGCTTAAACCCTTCTCATCACCCAGTAGGGAGCTAGACACCACAGCAGGCAGTACGCTTAAGCCTTTCTCATCACCCAGTAGGGAGCTGGACCTGCCAAGGAACAGTTAGGAGCTGGACACCACAGCAAGCAGTACGCTTAAACCCTTCTCATCACCCAGATAAGTCAATCTTCAGCATGTGAACAATCTAGCCATTAGTCAAATACGCCAATAGTCTAAAGCCCTTCTCTCCCTTGATCGCTGGCCTATTTCTCAATCCAATCCTGTGTCCTCGTTATTTCCCCAGTGAGAACACCTACCATTTCAGCCAAAACGACTGCGCCCACATCAACCACCAAGTAAGTCAACAGAGTCTTACGACATCCAAACAACCAACCATCTAAAACCAATTAATCCTAAAAAGTTTCATATATTATATACACAAATATTTTAGAATTATATCAATATCTATATATTGTTACATCATGATTAATGGCGTATTTCTTATATTATTTTTAATATATTTGAAATTTAAATTATATATTTATTTATTTTTATATCAAATATTCTATGATATTTATTTAAAACAGATTATTTAGATTACCATCATTTGTATTTAGGTACACTGTAACTTCACTGCTCTCTTTGATGTGTGAAAATAAATAGATTATTCTGGAGGCTACTTAAAGTAGACTTATCTCACATTATTCCCTTTTATAAATTTGTAGGATGGTTGAAACACGCTCTGGTAAGATGCAAGACCCAGCACAGGAGAGAATCAAGGCTGAAGAGTCTGCCAAGCCGCAACCTGGTGCAACAATTGGTGGAGATGCTAGTTCCGACCCAGTTGTCCAGAATCCCAACATCGACATCCCCAAGTATGATGGAACAGAAGACCCTCGCCCATGGATTGAATCTCTTGAAGAGATTGGCTTCCTGTACCATTGGGCAGACTACATTATCTCCCGTTATGCTGCCATGAATATGATTGGTAGCGCCAAAACCTGGCTGAACCTACACAAAGTAAGTTTCACCAGCTGGGAAAATTTCAAGAGCCGCCTAATTGAGGATTTTGCCTCAGACGCCAACAAAGAAGAAATGAGGATGAGATTAAACAGGATACAACAGTGGAATGAACCTGCAATCAGGTTCGCAGAGGATATCCTTGTACTGTGCAACAAGGTCGACCCTCAAATGGAAGAAGAGACTAAAATAAACTGGGTTATTGGAGGGTTAAAGAAAGAATACTCTTTTGCCCTTCACCTAAACCCTCCTAAAAATACCAATGAACTTCTTGAAATTTGTAAAAAGCTGGATTTATTCGAAAAGAATTACCAAGAACGTGTAGAAAAATCAAAAGCTCTTTATAATGGACCACGCTCTCCTCGTCCCCATCATCAAGAGCAATGGAAGAACGCTCCGTCGTTCAGAAGACCATACCAGAACACCTCCAAGCCCCAGGCCCCCGCTCCGAGGTACTACCAGAACACCTCCAAGCCCCAGGCCCCCGCTCCGAGGTACTACCAGAACAAGCCTCTGCCCCAGGTATCTGCCCCTAGACGACCTTACACTCCCAATCCTGAGCCAAAGCCGGTTTACCCAAGTAAAACATACAATAAGAGTCCAAATTCAAACAGGAATAGGACAGAAGACGGGAGACCAATATGTTTCAAATGTAACAAGCCAGGACACGTAGCGCGGTATTGCAGAGTCAGGTTTGTAAGAATTGTGGAAGAGGACCCCATAGTTACACAAGACAAGGTCGAAGAAGAAATCCGAATGGATAATGGAACTGAGAAGTCGAGACCTCTGCTCTACGCTGACGTAAGTAATAGCCCGTACTCGAGTATCCCTACAAGGAATAGATATGCCGCATTAGAAGATTTAAACTAGCATCGCGCCTGAGTCCGTCAATCAAAGCAAGTCGACCATAAATGGAATTAAAAAGTTGGACCCAAATTTAAAATGAACATTAACGTGGATAGAATCGGTATCTGCGAAGCTTTGATTGATACAGGCGCTGATCTTTCAGTGGTCGACCTTAGTACAGCTCTTAACACAGGCCATGTTATAAATAAACTCTCAAAAACTTGTGCAGGACCCGATTAAAAAAATTAGACATGGTAGGAAGTATATTTTTTAATATAAAAATTGATGACGAAACATTATCACACAAATTTGTGATATTAAAAACGCATTTACGGACATTAATTCTTGGAAGAGATTTCCTTAAGAAAATGAACGCGAAAATAGATTGTAAGCAAGAAACTAAAATACGATTTGACGAATAATCATGACGAAAGCAATTTTGAAATGTTGAAAATAAAGAGTGCCAAGGATTCCATTGTACCGGAATGTTCCATTAAACTGATCGAGGCTTTGGTAGAAACAGAGGATGGGGAATATATTATCGAGGAGAGCAGCAAAATGTTTCAAACAAATGGACTTCGTCTAGCAAGAAGCTTGATCAATGTTATAAATAGGGAAACACACATCTGGATAACTAATCCGTATCCTCGACCGTTAAAAATAATGAAAAACCAAACATTGGCTTTTGGAAGTAGTCCAGCGAAAATAAATGTGAATCGATAAAGAGAGGTAGAAGAGAACGAAGAACCTAGATTCCAAATAAACGAAAATCTTTCACCAAAGGAACAGAAGGAGTTAAAACAAGTTTTAGAAAGGTATGGAGATCTGTTTTCGTCGAGATTAGGGAGAACCAATTTGGCAAAACATCGGATAGACACAGAAGACGCGAAGCCAATTAAACACAAGCCTTACAGGGTAAGTGTTAAAGAGCGAGATATTATAAAAGAGCAAATTGACGAGATGCTTACAGAAGGCATAATTAGGCCATCTTCTAGTCCCTGGTCTTTTCCAGTGATATTGGTCAAGAAGCGAGATGGTAAATACAGATTTTGTGTGGACTACAGAAAACTGAATAATGTGACAGTAAAAGATGTCTATCCGATCCCTAGAATAGACGAAGTTATGGATACTCTCCAAGGGTCTAGATACTTCTCAGCAATAGACCTCAGATCTGGATATTGGCAAGTTGAAGTCGAAGAAAGAGATAAAGAGAAAACAGCTTTCACTACAGCGCATGGGTTATATGAATTCAACGTGATGCCTTTTGGACTTTGTAACGCGCCTGCTACCTTTGAGAGAAATATGGAGAATATGCTTGGAAATCTGAGATGGCAAATTTGTTTGTGTTATCTGGATGATGTTATCATATATAGCCCGGATTTTCCAACGCACCTCAAAAGACTCGAAGCTGTTTTTAAATGTTTTCGTGAATCTAATTTAAGATTAAACGACAAAAAATGTCGATTTGTTTTTGAAGAATTGGAGATTCTCGGCTATATAACGAGCAAACATGGTATAAAACCCGCGGAACATAACATCAAAGCTATCAGAAATTTTCCTCGGCCCACAAAGGTCAAAGAAGTACAATCCTTTTTGAGAATGTGCTCATATTATAGAAAATTTATCAAAGATTTCTCAAAAATTGCTGACCCTTTGACCAACCTTATTAAAAAAAGTGTATCATTTACCTGGACAGAAAGGCAAGAGGAAGCGTTTCAAACCCTAAAAACAGCACTATTAAGTCCATCAATCTTAGGGCACTTCAATCCAAATGCGCCTACTTATATTCATACTGATGCGTCCAACATCGGCATAGGTGCAACTCTTGTCCAATACATCGGTGGGGAAGAGAAGGTGATCTCATATTTGAGTCGTACCCGAAGTAAAGCGGAGCAAAATTACTCAACCACTGAAAAAGAATGTCTGGCCGTTGTCTGGTCAATGTCAAAATTACGACCCTACCTCTATGGAAGACACTTTAAAATAGTAACAGACCATCACGCCTTATGCTGGCTCAAAAACTTGAAGGATCCAACAGGTCGATTGGCAAGATGGGCATTGAAAATTCAAGAATATGACTTCGATATAATACATAAATCAGGAAAGAAGCATCTGGACGCCGATGGCTTATCTAGGGGACCCTTACCAGAAACTGATTGGGATGAGGATTTTGAAAGGCTATTTTTAAATCAAATAACAGACGAAGAGGATAAATTTATCGGAAGTGTTAAGAAAAACCTTAATGGAAGCAGGCGATCAATTGCGCAAAACTTTAAAGAAGAAGATGGATGCCTCTTTAAGAAAAACCCGAACCCTGAAGGCAGGGCGTGGTTGCTTGTGGTTCCAGAGAAGAAAAAGAGAGAAATTATGAAAGAATATCACAATCATATGTCGAATGGCCATCTGGGCGTCGCCAGAACCATGTACCGAATAAAAAGTAAATACTTTTGGCCATCCATGCTAAAGGATGTCTCAGAATTCGTTAAGACGTGTCACCTTTGCCAAAGTAGGAAAGGCTCAAACCAATTACCTTCTGGACTACTACAGCCCATCCCCCAGCCAACTTTCCTTTCGAAAGAATTGGAATTGACTTTGTTGGTCCACTGCCATCTACGAAAAACAGGAAAAAATGGATAATCGTGCTTACGGACTACTACACTAGATATGCAGAAACAAGAGCAGTCTCGGAAGCAACAGTGAAAGAAGTTTCTAAATTTCTAGTAGAGGATATTTTTCTCCGGCACGGAGCCCCACAATATCTTATTAGTGACAGAGGCTCTCAATTTACCAGTAATTTAATGAAAGAGGTGATGAAAACGTGCAAGATTAAACATTGTTTCACAACGAGCTATCATCCCCAGACTAATGGATTGACAGAGCGGTTAAATAGAACATTGATCAATATGCTCAGTATGTATGTGAACACTGATCAGAAGAATTGGGACGAAATACTCCCATTCATCACTCACGCTTACAATACTACAATTCAGGAAACCACAGGATATTCTCCCTTTTTCCTGATGTTTGGAAGAGAACCCACGTCTCTTTTGGACGACAGGAATATCTCGGTGGACATTGACAAGGATGATTATGATGAATACATAAAACATCACTTAGACAAAATAAACAGAACAAGAAAATTAGTTATTAACAACACAATAAAGACTCAAGAGAGAATGAAAAAGAACTATGACAAGAAACACATGGAAAGAAGCTACGAACCAGGAGAATTAGTAGCAGTTTGGACACCAATTAGGAAAATAGGAAAGTGTGAGAAACTACTGAGAAAATATTTTGGCCCATATAGAATATTAAAGAAGCTGTCCAACGTAAATTACTTAATTGAACCAAAAGATAATCCTGGCCAAGACCCATTGATTGTCCATGTCTCAAGAATCAAACCCTATTTTGAAAGAATTGATGAGGTCAATCACGAGGACGTGACGACCTCTGGAGAGGGGGAAGTGTTACATCATGATTAATGGCGTATTTCTTATATTATTTTTAATATATTTGAAATTTAAATTATATATTTATTTATTTTTATATCAAATATTCTATGATATTTATTTAAAACAGATTATTTAGATTACCATCATTTGTATTTAGGTACACTGTAACTTCACTGCTCTCTTTGATGTGTGAAAATAAATAGATTATTCTGGAGGCTACTTAAAGTAGACTTATCTCACATTATTCCCTTTTATAAATTTGTAGGATGGTTGAAACACGCTCTGGTAAGATGCAAGACCCAGCACAGGAGAGAATCAAGGCTGAAGAGTCTGCCAAGCCGCAACCTGGTGCAACAATATATAAAAATGAATGTTTGTATGTTTGTTTGTATGTCCGGTATACAAATTCGCAGTAATTCACTAATTCAAACCAAAATTTCCATAAATAGGTAAAAAATACGGGGAAGACGATAGGCTATTTTTAAAAAAATATATAAATCAATTATTAAAACTATATATTTTTAGTCAGAAAATGATGATGACGATATTGCTGTATCATGTTTGATTATCAGATACAAAATTATATCTGGAAAAATTCCAAAAAGCAGAGACCACGGGTGAAACCAGTTCATTATTTTGTACGCAGGAACAAAATTCTAACAGAAAAACATTCATTCGAGCAGAAAACAAAAGCCAGATCATCTTTCTATAAAAATATCGTTTCTCAGACACAAAGTTTGGAGCGCGACGTTTCACAAGAGTGACATCCACGGCGCCAATTTATAATTGTAACGAATAGAATTTGAATAAAAACATTTTTTCGGGTAAAACCCGGGCGTTGCCCGGGTCATTCGGCTAGTATGATATAATTTAGAGAAAATGCCCCTATTTTTGTAAAGGCTGACAAAGGTATCTCAAAATTTAGGATTCTTCCACCTTCTATAAATTAAGAAGCCATTTCGGATATTCGAAATGACTCGAAACCTAAGCTAGCTACTAGACACATTCTGACCAAAAATGGAGATAAATTAACATTGAGGATACCTTTTCAATTTGATAATTTGAATTCACTAAGTTATATATTGCAAATATATAAGCCCTCACAAATATATTCAGTTAGAAATATCAGATAGTATGGGTCATTCTTACTTTATTGGAGGTTTCTAGCTAATTGACGTCTCGTTATTCCTGTATTTATAATATGAAAACCTTTAAATTACTATGAACAAGAAAGTCTGAGTGACATCAAACACTTTCTAGCAACCTATTTTATCTTCAATAACGAGGAGAGTACCGAGGTCTCATTTCTGCTACAAATGGATAGTTACAAGAATTTTATAATAGGATTTTTGCAATTGAAAAATATATCAAAAATAATATTACTTGAGTCTAAACATACAAAAACCAGAGAGAGAGATATGGTATTTTAAAATAAATATCATTATTTAAATTAATTTTAAATTGAAGAGATATGGACTAGAAAAAAAAATAAAACATCTGCAATATATTTATTTTAATGGTGTAAAGCGGTTAGTCTATCGACTCTTCCTCAGATATGATGAAAAATGAATTAATAAATAAAACTTTAACACTAAAATCTAAATAAATAACTCGATAAAAACTATAATAGCGACTGAAAATTAAATTAAAATAACAATCTTAAAATAAATATTTTAATTCAATTTTAGTCGCTATTATTCTTTTCTATCGATTTCTCTTTTTAGGTTGTAAAGTTGTATCTATTCAATTGCTTCCCAGCTCCGAAGAAGAGTTGAGAGATTCGAACGCTCAACGGGTTTCACTATTAGAAGTAACATTGCAGGAGGTTCATCATTATGTCTCAAAAGCTGGAATGGAATAAAATGGGTGGAGAATGTCTTGAAAGCCGAAATATTTCACACTCTTACATTATTCGTTTTTATAAAATAGAAAAATCAGTTACATTCGTAAATGCTTTGCACAACTTTGTAAATTTATCTACGACCTTTAAAACTATTAAAAATATATACTGCACGATACCTTCCAGCTGCCCTGTAGTGACCCGTATGAACAATAGCGTCGAAGAACTGCACTGTTTGATTTTACCCTCATGTATACCTCTGCATTAGTTTTTTCATATAATTTCAATAATACTGGGTGACAAATGATTGAACACTTTGGAGACAAAGCTAAAAATCAACTCCTACGAATACTGAACATTTCATGGCAAACTGGTAAACTACCAAAGGATTGGAAGATATCAATTATAGTGCCAATACTGAAACCAAACAAAGATGCCAAGGAATGCAAGAATTATCGGCCAATTGCTCTCACCAGCATACTTTGTAAAATAACAGAACGAATTATCCACTCTAGGCTCATAGTCTGGCTCACTAACAATAATAAAATAAACTTCTACCAAACTGCCTATAGATCCAGACACTGTACAACTGATCAACTGTTCTACTTCTGTCAATCAATAATAGATTCTTTACAGAAAAAACCAACAAAGAAGACAACGGCCGTATTCCTGGATATGACCTCAGCTTTTGATCGAGTGTGGAGGGAGAAATTACTTGAAAGGCTGCACAACATCGGAGTAAGAGGAAAAGCCTTAATCTGGATTGCAGACTTCTTAAGGGAAAGAAGGATAAAGGTTCGGGTTAATGGAGCATTTTCCAAGGACAGAAGAACATGGGCTGGTGTACCTCAGGGATCTGTGCTCAGTCCTTTACTCTTCCTGCTATATATTAACGACATCCATCCTTACCTCACTGAAGACACAAAGGTTGCCTGTTATGCAGATGATATAGCCATATGGCACACAAGTAGCAGTATAGAAAAATCAGAAAAAATACTGAAAACATCAATGAGAGGACTGGAGAAGTGGGCAATGGAACTCAAAATGACCATAAACCCAATAAAAACAAACCTATGCGTCTTCTCCACTGACAGGAAAAACAGGCATAAATTTAATCCCAAAATAAGTATAAACAACCAAATAATTGATAAAATTAGAAATCCAAAATACCTAGGTGTGATACTTGATGAGGAATTGCGTTTTACAGAACACATAATTAGCACCTCAAATAGAGCTACCAGAAAACTAAATATTCTGAGAAGGTTATGTGGAACAAATTGGGGAGCAAAACCCAAAACCCTCAGAACAACATATACCACCTTAATAAGGCCAATAATGGAATATGCAACACCTGTCTGGGCTCCCTCAAGCTCATCACTAAAAGGAAGACTAGACAGTGTTCAAGCAAAAGCGGCCAAAATAATCACTGGTGCTGTTTCTTCCACCAATAATGAGAAAATTCAAAGAGAATGTGGCCTAGACCTACTCGAAAGCAGAAGACAATTAAAAACAATAAAATTCACAAATAGCTTAAAAAGTAAAAAAAAAACGAACACATATCCCATAGAACCTATTTAAACTGGACACAAAAAGAAAGACTTAAAAGATCTTCAACACTTCAGTACGACAACAACATTAGAAAAGGCATAAACATGAAACACAATGACTTTCAAATTCAAGAAGAACCAACATTTCCTACCACATTCCCTTCAAATATAATCATCAATCTCAACCTGAACGAACCCTGCAATAAAAAGAGAACAAAACCATACTTAAAAAGAAGGGACTTGATACAATTGATTTATAGGATCAGAAAAAATATTTATTAGCATACACAGATGGAGCATCAGACCTTACTCTGAGTAATGGAGGGGCCGGAATTAACATAATACTCCAAGATGGAACACACATCAAAATCAAAGAAGGAGCAGGAAAGATTTCGTCAATCTTCACTTGTGAACTGACAGCTATCTGGAAAGCTCTTGATGTATGCCTGAACCAACCATCCCTGCATCAAGTAGAAGGAATCATAATATACAGCGACTCCAGATCCGCTCTAGAAGCAATTCAGAAGGGCAATACTAGAATCACGCAGAAAATACACTAAATACTTACCCAACTGGAAACATTGGAGAAGAACTGCATTCGACAATGGATTCCTGCCCATGTTGGGATCGAGGGTAATGAAATGGCAGATGAATTGGCAAAGGAAGCCAGAAAGCTGAGCCAAAGGAAAGAACAAATGTCAGTATTTGTCGCTGATGCTTTGGCAAAATACAAGATAATCAAACAAAAAATAAGAAAAGATCGAATATGTGAAATAAACTCTGAGAGAAAACTGACAAAAACCATAACAAGACTTAGAACAAAACACCATAAAGGAATGACAAAACATCCAGATGGCACAAGAACTTATAAAGCGTGCAACAATTGTCCTGGTGTGGAACTAACACCTACTCACATATTCTCATGCCCAGCAATGGTCGCAGCCTTGCAGAAAATCAACTTAGACCCAGAGCAGCAGCTTTACACACCCAAGATAGTGGATATTGCTGCTGCTGTGATGGAGATGCATGGAGACATCTGAGACTCTTCTTTGGACACGACAACAACAACAATACTGGGAGACCCATAAGTCCCGAACCTTTAAAAGGTAAACTAGAATAACAAAACTATAATTATTTAATATTATGCAATAAATTAAATTTTATTTTCAAATATATTTAAATTCAATAGTTATTCAAAATATTGTCCATTTGCTCCCAAACACAATCTAAGTCTTTTAGGAACACTTTGACAAACTCGAGAAAATAAATCCGCACCAAGAAGATTAAATTCTTCTTCTAGTGCAATTTTCATTTTCTCTAAAGTCTTGGGTTTTTGATAATGAACTTCATCTTTTAAATAACCCCGGAAAAAACCTGCCGGAGTAAAATCAGGTAACTGTGAAGGCCAATCAATGGGTCCACAGCGTCCCATCCATTTGTGAGGAAACTTTTGATTGAGAAATTTTATAACAATGTTTAGGTAATGGGCGGGTGCACCGTTCTGTATGAAGTAAAGGTTTTTATCTACTCATTTTGGCTGAATAAATTCCTCCAAGATTTTCGAATAATTCTCACCATTGACTTTCAAATCAAAAATTTAAGTTCCGATTACACAGGTCTACAAAGAAAACCTTTTTTTTTGCACAAGAGAACCTGATGGTGTTTCTAGTGTAACTTTTCATGCTGAACTCAAAAATCTAATCAGAAATTTCCCATCACGTATGGTTTTTGCGTGACGGTCTTTTTTTAGTATTGGGATAAATACATGCATCCAACATGAAAGAGACTTACGAAAACATGAAACTGCTTTTGAAAAAGATAGAATATGAAAGATACGGTTGGAAAATATGCAGCGATTTGAAAGTCGTTGCTCTCTTGTGTGGATTACAGCTTGGATATACAAAATTTTGTTGTTTTCTGTGTGAGTGGGATAGCAGAGATAGGGAAAGGCATTACATTAAAAAAATCTGGCCAAACCGTAAAATCTTTACTCCAGGATATAAAAATATTGCAAATCTACCCCTGATCGATTCAGAAAATATTTACTTACCACCATTACATATTAAACTGGGATTAATGGAGAACTTTGACAAGGCAATGGATCGAAATATGCCAGTGGATTTGCCTACCTAAAACAAAAATTTCTAGTATAAGTGAAGCGAAGATTAAAGAAGGCATTTTCGTTGGACCTCAGATTCGAGAATTGCAGCAGGATGGAAATTTTCAAAATAGTTTGAATTAAGTTGAAGCAGCAGCATGGAATTCCTTTAGAAACGTTTGCAAAAACTTCTTAGGAAGTGTCAAGGTTGAAAATTACCGAGACATAGTTAATGATCTGTTGCTTTCCTACAAGGCACTGGGATGTAACATGTCCCTCAAGATCCATTTCCTGCATTCACATCTAGGTTTCTTTCCAGACAATCTTGGCGCAGTTAGCGATGAGCATGGTGAGAGGTTTCATCAAGCTATATCAAGCATGGAGAAGCGGTACCAAGGTAAATGGAGTCCCGCTATGCTTGCCGACGACTGCTGGGCACTCAAGAGGGATCTACCACAAGCAAAGTATAGAATAAAATCCACTGTCACTGCTTTTCAATAATAAATATGTTTCGTTCATATATGCCTATATATTAACAATATTTCCAAATTCAAGTAGGTGTATCTCAGAAATATTGTGTAATAGAAAAAAACTTATGGTATATTTGGATTCAGGACATGTAGATAAGATGCTATTTTTTGTGGACAAAGAAAAATATTTTTTGATAAACCAGTTACGTGACATTGTTTGCAATTTTTAGTGTATTTATCCCAATACTAAAAAAAGACCGTCACGCAAAAACCATACGTGATGGGAAATTTCTGATTAGATTTTTGAGTTCAGCATGAAAAGCTACACTAGAAACATAATCAGGTTCTCTTGTGCAAAAATATTGTTGACCAGTGTTATTGCTTCCGAACAAATTCCACCCTAGACAGTTAAGTCAGGGAATTAAATTCCTTATCAATTTCTACCTTTGGATTTTTGAAGCCCAATAAACAGAATTATGTCGATTGACATGGCCATTCAATTTAAAAATAGCCTCATCAGTCCAAATTATTCGAATAGGCCAAATTTCATCATTTTGGATCATAAAGCATGAATTAATTTAGGAATATAGGGCTTATAAGCAAGACCATTTAGCATTCTTTGGATGGAGGTTCTGGGTATTTTTAGCTCTTTAGACAACCTTCTTGTTGAAATTTGAGGACTAGCTTTTAAAGATATATACTTTACCTAAGTTTTTATTAGTTTCACAGGTAGCAGAATGTGGTCTTCCTGATCTTGGGAGATCTGCCATACTACCGGTAGTTTCAAATCTTTGATTATTCTTGTTAAGGTTGATTTAAAAGGTGCAGAAGACTCAGAATGCTTTGACCATTGACATCGTAGAGTTGTCAAACTACCATGTTGATAATAGAGTTTGATAATTTTAATTCTATCTTTATATCGAGGGATTATATTTTATGAATTAAACTCTGATGTAACCTGAACTCACACATATTTTAATTAGATAAATATTATAAATAATTTATTAGTTGAAGATTTTTGAAATGGAATCGGGTCATACGGGCCACCCTGTATTAAAAAAAAATGTTTGTGTTTACCTTTAAAATTAAACAAAGCAACATTTTAAGAATATATCTAAATATAAAAGAATACATTACTAAATAGGTAAAACACAAACCTAAAATTCTCTGGAACTGGGGAATTTTGACATTAAAAAAAAACATATGTAATTTTTATACACAAGAAACTAATTCCGAAGTCTAGCGGGCAAGTTGAAAGATTTTCTCATTTAGTTTGCCTCAGGAATAGATTTGAATTTTTCCTTGATTAAATATTCATATCCATTTTTTCGTTTGTTTGGCATAACATTTAAATTAGCTCTCTTCTTCTATTTTCTAAATCACTTGAAATGAAAAAATTGATTGAAAACTGCGTATACATAAAATATTAAAAGAAATCTCATTTGAACGTAAATATTATATTATAAATATATTTTATATATATTTTTTATTTTTTTATTCCCATCCCTGGACACTTTTATTTTCCGTTTATCATTACTCTTCACAATTCATCCATTCATACTTCATCCCTAAGGTTTGAAATACTTATTATTTCTCCTCAAAAATAAATTTCGATTTTTCGTTTAAAAGAAACACATGCGGGATAATTTTCAAATGTCGTTTTATAATCATAAGCCGCATTATATTGTATTATATATTATATTTTAAACGCCTCACTTAATCATTCGTGCACCATGTAAATAACAAGCAGAATTATTTCTATTTATATCCTTAATAAAAATGTTTATTTTTCAGCATTAAAAGTGTATATGAATACTGTTAGTTTGTTTTGTAATTGAAGTGTAAGTATATATTTAAGAGTTATTATACAATAATACTTGTGTGTATATTTATAAAGTATATTATTTTAAAAGTATGAATACATTTTTTATTTTCGTTCGATAAAATAACTTCATTGTTGTGCCCTGAATTGATTTTATATATGTGTGAATTTCTAAATAATGCCACATTTATATATACAGACCAGAATACAGTTTTTTTATTCTCATAATTCAGTATAAAACTGTAAAAAGATGTCTGCTATTTGTGGCCATGATCCTCACTTCTATTATCCTTTTTATTTATTTATAATGGCAGATAGAAATTCTCAAATTTTCCCGTTATGTTAATTTTTGACCTCTATATGAGAGAATTATAAGTCTTCGAAACGTAGACATTTATATTGTAGCGAAGTATTTTTATCTTATCAACAGAGTATTATTTTTTATGTTTATATTTTGCTACTCTGCAATCTACATTGCTTATCTTTTGTTTGCCATTCATAGTTTGTTCTTGCCTGAAATAAATTGTTATCTCATCCCGAAGTTGGTCTTCCCTAATTTTCCACGTGGCATTTTGGTGGAGATCACGGGTAAATTAGGGAAGACAAACTGAAGATCGACGAAAAGACCTAGAGGCCATGGGTGCTGTGATCTACATTTTCGGTGACTGGCTCAGGATTCCACCGACGTGTCAAAGCCAAGACTTCCTTCCAAGATGACGATGTTCCTATAGATGATACGACGACAAAGACGCTCTTCTCGCCGCAAGAAAAATGATGCAAAGGTACTAGGGACAAAGTTCCAAAACTTGATGGAATCCTTGGCAGAAGCACGTCAGAGCCATGTCAGTAACTACAATAATTGCAAGAGGTGAGTAACAGTTTCCATAGGGAAGGAGCTATGTAGCGAAGTATTTTTTATTTTATTAACAGAGTTTATAAAACTTTCAGCAGATCAGTTAGCGCCGGAAGTTACCTGACCATCATGTTCCTTAGGTTTACGACTATATCTATTATCAGAGTGTTGAAGGCCATTTTTTTTCGGATAGGCACAACCTGTGGAGCGGGTTTACCACAGCTAAAGGCCGCCCCATACAAATTAATTTTCCGGCTGTCGGCAGCCTGGCGGAGCACTGTCTCTTTAGATGACCAGGTCGTCCACAGCGGAAACAGAGTCCAGCCGATCGCCTGCTAGGTCTGCAAGCCTCTTCCAGATTTTCTAGTCTCTTGAGCACCCTCATGATGTCAGATACCCCACGGCCTCGAGCAACGCTTACCTCCACCAATAATTACGCACCGCGAATCGGTGGGTGCCTTGATTCGCTCACTCTGTAGGCCGCCTCCAACTTCAGGGCGCGAACCAGTGCCTCTCTTGATGTAGCGAAGGAAGTAATTCTTATCACCCTTTGGACCTCAGCGTCTCGAATCCAGGAAATCAATAGGATACCCAGTGAAGGCCAGATGGCACAACCACTTGACATCAGACTCGAGCCCTTTCAAGCTCTCCCAGATCTTTTTTTTTCTCAATTTGATTTGTGACCGATATAACTGCATTAGATGTTTTTCTCCAAATCTCAACTCCATTGATCTCATTAATTTGGCATAGTCCTATTGGTCTGCACGCTGAACCGCCATAAGCAGATCTAGGGCCGGTCCTAGACAATTGAATATATTTTATTAACAATCTTAGTTAATTGTTACAAAAACCAAAGATAAATTAAACAAAGATAGATGTGATTATTTACAATTTGGTGATAAAAATATTTTGAAAAAAACTGTTCGCAGGAAGGGAGGCTCCTCCACTTTGAGAGAGTCCTCCTCCAGAGAAGGACAGGATCAATTTGAACCGCTCTCAGTTCAATGTTTATATAATTCCTATAGAGACACGCCTTGGCAGACCCCAGGATGGCCAGGGCGTCGTCATCTAGGCCTCGCCCGAAGACCCAGCCCTGCAGGTCAGGAGTCCGCCCGATGATGGTAAATGCCTCCAAGATGAGAGGCCTGACGCAGCGGCAGGACCAGTACCGGTGGACAAGCGTCAGGTCGCTGGACCCACAGGCAACGCAGAACTGTTGGGCCGAGGCTGGATGGGTTGGATGTGGCAAACGTGGTGGGCTAGTAGTCTCACTGCCAAGTCTGCGTCATGGTCGGAGAAGGCACAGCGCCTGAGTGACACCAAGATATAGTGTTGGGGAGATCCAAATGTGCAATCCACCTCCTCGCGAGCTGGGTGATGGGCAGGGCAGCCAGACGCGGGCGCTACAGCGTGCGGCGGGCAATACGGGTGGTGACGAGCAAGAATGGAGTCCCGCGCAAATTCTCGTCGGCCAGACGCCGGCAGAAACTGAACAAAGAGGCTGCGTCCTGCCACACCGCTTTGAGCGAGTGAGGAGAGCGGCAGGATCCACAAAGTCTCTAACGCAGGCGCCAACCCATCGTACAGGAGTCAGAAGGTCGGGTGTACGTAGGAGTCAACAGCCTCCGATGGTGGGGAGGTCCAGGAGCTGAGACGGAGTCAGAGCCCGGTGATCTAGCTTAAGAATCTCAGTGACTGCTTTCCAGATCTTGAGCAGCCGGAGATGGCGCGGCGGAGCCAGGACCCGGATGGAGTGGGGTAGAGCCACGCGCCGCTCTCTCCTAGCCAGGAGTAGTTGCTACGGCCGCCACGCAACGCGACCTGCACACCCTTCAGACACGACAATCGAAGCTGAGTCCCGATATCTATCAGTCCGAATCCTTCTAGAGAGACAGGCCTCGCCAGGACGCCTCTGGGCAACCAGGCGGTGTGCTCCGGCCCCCAGATGAATCGCGCCAGAAAAGCCTGGATCTTCTTGATGGGGTAGTCGTTGGGAAAATATCCGTGAAGGTGGTGGACCACCGATGAAAGCACCAAGGAGTTGGCAGCTCTGGCCCGACCACCTAGGGAAAGGCCGCGCGTGTAGGGGGCCCGCCTTGTTATGGCAGCCTCAAGCAGCGCAAGGAGATGTTCCTGGGCTGAAAATGACGTTCCCGGCGTAATTATGCAGCCCAGCACCCTCAGCTGCTCCGATGACCAGGAGATGCCAAGCAGGGCGTGGTGTGGGCCCGCCATGCGCCGCACCATAGGACTTTGCTCTTTAAGTAGTTCACTCTAATTCCAGAGTCGTGCCGGAAGTTTTCGAAGATGGAACACACTATGCCGAAATTCTCGTCTCGGCAGATGAGGAGAACTATGTCGTTGGCGTAGGCGAGGACATTCCCTGGGTCGCCCGGTTTCTCAAAGCGCAACAGGAGAGGGCCCGTAACGATACTGAACAAATCGGCGCTGAGGGCGCAGCCTTGCCTCACTCCGTTCAGTAGACAGAAAGGCCTTGTGTGGAGGCCCCCGGCTCGAATCGCTGCGTCCACCCTGGCATAGAGAAGGAGGAACCATCCGATGGAGGTCAGTGGTAGACGCAGGGAGACCATTAGAGACACCAGAAAACCGCGGTCCAGATGTCGAAAGCAGATTCAAGATCAGTCGAAATTAAAGCCAGCGACGAGCCATTCCTGGTGGCGGTGTTAGCCTCGTCGGCAACGCGTGCCACATTCCAACTAGGACTCCTCCTCGTAATAGAGTAAGTCTGACACTGAGGTACCAGGAGGGGAGATGAGGCCGCAGACGCTGAAAAGGTATGTTGCTAAGGACGCGGTAGTCCGCCGTAAGGAAGCGAGATTGGCCTGTAGCCGCAAAGCCCAGGGCCACCGTGGGACTTGGGGACCAGGCAGATGGTGGTGCGCCGCGTCGATGTAGGCAAGGCTCTGCAGTTTTGGGATGCTTCGTACACGCGCCCCAGAGCATAGACGAAGAAGTCCTCGAATGCCTGGTATGACTCACAAGACAAGTCGTCTCACCCGGGAGCTTTTCTGAGAGGTAGGCTGTGGATGGCTGCAGAGATCTCTGCGGCGGTAATCTCAGAGCGGAGCAGAGGGTCGTCCTCTCAGAGGATAAGTCGTCCACCGGATGAACTCAGCGGCGGCTATAGAGTCGCACGACTCATGGGGCAAAGCGGCGCTGGTATATGGAGTGTGCTCTGCGTCACAGCTCCCTGCACTTTATCACTTATTTTAAGGCATTTCATTTCCATAGCCTCCCTGAAATACAAAATCCCCCAGTTTACAAATCTATTTGCAGTATTTCCTATTTACCAGTATCCATATCAATAGCCCGTCATCTGAAGAAATTCGAAATTAAAACCTTAATTCACCCAATTTAAGTTCGCTACTAAGAAACCCTATAACTAAGAACAATAGCCTTAATTATCCTGCCAATATTGAGACTGTCATATACTCCATAGAATGCAACGAATGTAAAATCAAATACGTAGGCGAAATTTGGCGTTGAATATAAGAATATCATAGCATTAACGAAATATCGAAAATCAAGACAGTAGATCTCTAGTATATCATCATGTAAGAGAAATAGATCATTCCTTCTCACTATCAGAACCAAGGACTCATTAGTCCAACATACCCAATAAAGAAAGAACAATAGTATTAACAGAAAAATTGACATTCCGGCAATTTATGATGTACTATTTCTTGAGATCACCCTAAATCTTCCTAATAGATAAATCCTCATTGAATAGAAATAGTGAAAACCAGATGCACATCTCTTAATAATATATTAATATGTATAAAATGAAAGGATTTAAAAGCACGAATGTTTCTTTTATACATAATACAAACTTCTACTGCCCTTACTGCGATGAAAAAATATATTGGGAGGGCTTGGCTCATCAGTGGTGAACCCTCCCAGCGGTTTCGCCAATTTAATCCACCAGACCGCTTCTCAGAACTCTAATACTGTATTGGACGATTCTGCTTATATACGCAGCACTGAAGGATGGAATCTTAGAAATGGTTTTCAAGAAAACTATGGACATAGGCTTATAGGACAGTAGAATTACATTCTAATTGGCGATTGGCGGTTAATTGGCGAAACCGCTGGGAGGGTTCACCACTGATGAGCCAAGCCCTCCCAATATATTTTTTTCATCGCAGTAATGGCAGTAGAAATTTGTATTATGTATAAAAGAAACATTCGTGCTTTTAAATCCTTTCATTTTATATGTATAGATGGCGCGCTATTGCTTTGTGTTAATTTATGCCTAACTGGCCTTGTCTTTATTGTTTGCGGAAGAGCATTGCTCGATGCAAATATTAGAATGTAATTCTACTGTCCTATAAGCCTATGTCCATAGTTTTCTTGAAAACCATTTCTAAGATTCCATCCTTCAGTGCTGCGTATATAAGCAGAATCGTCCAATACAGTATTAGAGTTCTGAGAAGCGGTCTGATGGATTAAATTGGCGAAACAGCTGGGAGGGTTCACCACTGATGAGCCAAGCCCTCCCGATATATTTTTTCATCGCAGTAAGGGCAATAGAAGTTTGTATTATTAATAAAAGAAACATTCATGCTTTTAAATCCTTTCATTTTATATGTATAGATGGCGCGCTATTGCTTTGTGTTAATATTAATATGTATTACTTGCTTTCTCAGTTATGTCCTAGAGGCTTATATTTATATGTAATTTTATAATATTTATATATATATATATAATGATATAAGACCATGGAATTGTTGTAAATAGTCCAGATATCTACTACCACATGTTCCACCACGTGACTGTATATAACATCTTATTTACTGCAAATAGAAAGCCTCAACTAACATCAATCTGTACCGCGTAAGAATCTAATAAAGTATAGCAACTGTACAGATAGAAGGAATGGAGAATAACAGGAGAAAATTAAGGTTAAAACTAATCAGGCTTAGGTTTGAATAGGAAAGCAGGCTTAGCAACCCAGTCCAACTTTTACGAGGTCGTGGCCCTCCTGGATAATAAAACTCCCCCCCCCCCCCCTGTTTACGTCAGAAAAGAGCAGTGACCTGCATGGACCCAGGTCAGCTATAAAAGGAGGCCCTGATCCTCAGTTAGTCAGTCCTTAGTTAGTCTTTGTTTCAGCCCCAGTGCGCCGGACGCTCCAATAAAAGGTAAACCCTTTCCTGCCAGAAATCTCCTCGTCCCATTCCTTCTTGACGTCAGACGCTTCTGAGTGAAATCTCTGTTTGTTTATTTCACCTTTGGCCCAGCTGTGTCGTCTTCCACCACGACTGCACGGTAAAGTTGACATCGAGGTTCGTCTGGCATCAGGTGACACTGGTCCCAGAGGTCCCAAGATATCACAGACTCCCCCGTCCGAAGAGTCGACAGGATAGTGGACGCCAAGGTACAAGTAAGCAAAGATACCACTGTCTGTACAGAAAAATGGAACAGGGAAGCGAGGAGGATTCAAAGGAGCCCATGGAGTCCGATCCTGACTACGAAAGTGGCGAAAACACCACTTTTCCACAGATGGAAAACACTCTCGGTAGGACGCAGGAAATTGCCCCCAGCCAGGAAGACACCACGCCCCCGCCGGTGGTATCAGATGTCCTGGGGAAGTTGACCAGGACGCTAATTCAGCTGTTCGCGGCGACCGGACTATCGCGAGATGTGGAACTACCGCGCTACAATGGTTCGTACGAGGCGCAGAGCTTCTTCGACAACTACGACGCCCAAGCTGATCTGGCCCAACTACAATACTCTACAAGACTGAGAAAGCCACCAAACCTCTTGCAAGCACCCCTCCGAGTTACCAACACGCGAGCGTATGTTACCTGCTCCCCCGACCAGCTCTAAACCACGAGCCCAGCGCAAACAATGAACTCTGACTGTCCCAAGGATCCTCCAACCACGGCACAAGACCAAGCCTGTCCCGAAATACAAGACAGCACAACATTAGGTTCCTCCTTCTATAATTTTCGTTGAACAATTGCTCGTTCGAGCTGAACTGTCCATTAATGTAAACCTACCTCTACTACTTGATACAGGACCATCTATCGCTATAATTAGGCAGAATACTTTTAAAATAATAGAAACTAGTTTGCAAAATAGAATATCTACACACTTAACTAGTAACGCCATAGCTAACAATGTTTTCACCATAGCTTATATCTTTTTAAACGTAAAAATAGGTAATATAACGCAGAACCTAAACTTCTATATCCTAGATACACCCTTGCCTTTTGTTATATTATCCCTTAACTTCATAAAAATATTTATACTAATTATAAACTGACCTCAGCTACTCCTGTATCAAGATAATGTACCCTACCAACTACATTATACAAATTCACCTCGTGCAAGCAACACGTGTCCCATGGACAGGTTAATACTACTGTCCCATTTACTAATTTTCCCCTCCTGTAACGGGTTGCTCACACTTGGTGAACTACAACACTTTTATTTGGCCTCATTGTAATGTTCCTTATCCCATTTTCAACGCCCCTATGTTCTTTTTTTTCCATAGCTTTGGACAGAAGTAACCTAATTCACAGCCTTCCAAAACTATTCCAATCTTTAAATTCCAACATAGATACACTCCCTCGTACCTTCCTTTTACACGCATAGTTAATCATGGACAAATCACTCTCAACAAAATAAACAACACCCTCTCACATCACTTTTTCCAATTGGCAACAATTTTTAGTGCGCGACTTGATACCCAAATCCAATTTCGAGCCACACAAGCTCATTAAGTCTTTGTGTTATTTCCAAGAATGACTACCAGTCATTAGAATCCTAGAGAAAGATCACTCTCAGCCTTTCCAAATAATATTCAACTTTATTTTCTAATATGCAAATCCGAAATCTCAAAAGGCTCTATTTACATATGTACAGTTCACAATGTTTCTTTGACTTTATCTTATTTGACTTGATCCTCTTTGACTTTGACTTCAACTTTATCTTTGTAACTGTCTGGACAGGGTTCTTCTCTATCTACTTTCACTTTGGAACTGTCTGGACAGGGTTCTTCTTCTTCTTCAAATCTATACCTTCTCTTCCGCCTCACTTACTTCTACTCTTTCCTATTCTTACTTTGATCCACCTTCCGCCACTTCTTACTTTGATCTAACACTTTCTCCTCGCCACCGTTCTAATACCTTCTTCTCCCTCCCCCGCTCCTCGCCTCCTATCTACCTTCTTTTATATAGTTGAAAACTGTCACGTGGGCGCACTCTGTGGCGTATCCCCTGGAGCACGCCATCTAGAGCCGATTTTCCAAACCATTCTTAACATACCCCCACCATATATGTTCGTACAACCAGCACCCATGACTTTAGTAAATTTGTTATTCATTGTGAAACAGGTTAGATTTTGTACAAAACAAAGGCTTCACGTGACACCTTTTAATATACAATTTTTCGCTTCGTGTCACAGAGCCACACCACAAAACTCTCACTTTTCAGGCCAAAGACGCCTTCACGCCAGTGACTCATTTAACCTCAAAGCGTGTCCACGTCGAAAGTCGCACTTTCACTCAATTCTAACCTGATATCACTGAATAACATTTTTACTAAGTCCGCAACAACCTCGAAACACAACAACCATTCGATTTAATATCAATAGATAGAATATCCGGATTTCCGAAATACAAACACAAATCGAACAAATGCTTGAACACGGGATAATTACAACCTCTGTATCTCCCTATGTCAGTCCCATAACGCTTGTCACCAAAGGTGACAAATCAAAAGGCTTTTGTGTTTACAATTATAGAAAAAAATATCTGAACGCGTAGTCTGAATTAACATACCTAATGTCACTAATTCATGGCCATAAGAAAACCAGGCGTTTCCAAAGGTGGGAGACAACCACCAAGCAAGCTGCCCCCACAAGGGGCCTCTGACCCAAATAAATATGCCCGCCACCGCCGGAACTCGCTAATAATAAATTCGAGGGGAGATGGACAAACAAACAGCCGACATCTTGTTACGACCCATCGTTATTGCCCGGTGTCACTCTAATGAATGTTCACCAGCTATGAAATCAAATATTAGTGCGTGCCTTTTACTATATATCGTTCTAATCCCTAACCCAGTATTCTACTCCGATATCCCGTTTAGCTACTAATAACTTGCTTAACAAATTATTTTACATTTAATAACAAATCAGTCCACTAACAGAATAACTAATTAATTCAATAACTAATCCCGCCTACTGAACCCCAATGAATTAACATATCTATTTTTTATTAATGACCCAAAACCAAATCACCAGGTCTAGATTCTCTCGCCCTCAATTAACTTGTCCACTTAACATCGACACTTAGATCCAAGGACAACATTTTACCTACAAAAATCACACACACCCACATAAGTTTAAAAAAAAGACATCATTAGGACTCAGTGAGTTTCACAGTTGGAAACAATGTGTGTGATCCACGAGTCGCGTCAAACATAAAACAAATTCGATAAGTTAGAACAACTTAGGCCAACAAGACCAAAGGTATCAATCGATGACAATTTAAAGCTCTCTCTACCCATCCTAAAAAACAGGAACATACATTTGGCCTACTACTTCCCATTCTTTCCCGATATATAATTTCTATGTGTAATCTTACTTGCTCTTCTTTCTCGATGAACACTATTTTTAATATCCTTTATATAATCATTATCTAGCTCTTATATTTGTTTTTTTTTACGTCAACCAATCAGTTTAGATTATTGTCATTTTATTTTTCTTTACCGAAGCTTATTTACTTTTGCTTTCTGACTCTATTTTATAATCAACTTTATATTTTATCTTTCATATCTAATAATCTCAAGTTTATATCACTAATATGCATTTGTCATTTCATATTTTCTCTCACTTTATAAATTAGAAGTTATTTACATTGTTTCATCTTCCGCTACCATGTTTAATGCTATCGAGTACATTATTGCTATTTTTTGTCATTTAATATTTTCACTTTCAATTACCCCTTATATACCGATATAGTGTGTTAATCTTTTATTATGTCATCACTATTTTTACTTTTTTTAAAGATTACTTTGCCTTCAACTTCGCAATTCTATTTTCGATTTTTCAAATCTTTTAACGCTAGATGCAAAGCCTTAATTTCGCAATTTCATACCCCAATGAGATATTCTTTTATAATCAAACTAGAAATAATGATATAAAACAGGGCAATTTTCAATAACCTCTTAATCAACCACTTTAAAGGTTACTTCTTAATAAATACTAACATTCCTTTTAACTCCTTCGCAGGCTAGACTTGACCTACTTTGATTTCGTAATTAACAATATTGACACACCGTCCCCCATATTTACCTGTCCCAACTTCTGGCTTGGACATGTGCAAATTGTATTTTTTATATATTCCAGGGCACTCTCATGCCACACGCTGGCACATCTTTTTTACTCTTTTTCTCGCTAAGCCCTTGACGACTCCAATTAAAACTTTGATTTCTGGTCACTGATCTTCGCCCTCATTTATCCTGCATGCGTACGTCTTAACGACTAATTATTAAAACCCATAACAATCACCCTTATCTTACTATTCGATTGTGGTACTGTAACTTTATTAGGTCCTTAAATTTACATGTGAAACATGGCCTAGGTTTTCCGCGCCGTGCACATTAAATGGTTTGGGACTTGAGTCAGGGTGACATTGCCTTAACCTAATCACAAATAAACTCTCAACCCTTTCTAAAGCCCATCACGAAGAGATCATGACTTACCCATCCAATCATTTATGCTTTTACCTATCATCATCATTATGTTTTCTATTAAATATTTTCTTCCTATTTTTGTTTTTACTAATATGTTTAGTATTAGTTGTTTATACTTTATTATCTCTTATGGATATACAGAAATCAACCCCATGTTATATACCAACACATTTCAATTAATTTTTTAAAATTACTTCCTCAATAACAGTCTTCCTATTCCGCTCTCTTAAATCCCTCCATATAAACCCTCTCACATCCGGGGCCTTCTGTGATGATTAAAGACCATGGGAGTTTTGTAAATAGTCCAGATATCTACTACCACATGTTCCACCACGTGACTGTATATAACTTCTTATTTACTGCGAATAGAAAGCCTCAACTAACATAAATCTGTACCGCGTAAGAATCTAATAAATTATAGCAACTGTACAGATAGAAGGAATGGAGAATAACAGGAGAAAATTAAGGTTAAAACTAATCAGGCTTAGGTTTGAATAGGAAAGCAGGCTTAGCAAACCCAGTCCAACTTTTACGAGGTCGTGGCCCTCCTGGATAATAAAACTTTCCCCCCCTGTTTACATCAGAAAAGAGCAGTGACCTGCATGGACCCAGGTCAGCTATAAAAGGAGGCCCTGATCCTCAGTTAGTCAGTCCTTAGTTAGTCTTTGTTTCAGCCCCAGGGCGCCGGACGCTCCGATAAAAGGTAAACCCTTTCCTGCCAGAAATCTCCTCGTCCCATTCCTTCTTGATATCAGACGCTTCTGAGTGGAATCTCTGTTTGTTTATTTCAACTTTGGCCCAGCTGTGTCGCCTTCCACCACGACTGCACGGTAGAGTTGACATCGAGGTTCGTCTAGCATCAGGTGACACTGGTCCCAGAGGTCCCAAGTTATCACATATATATATAAACTAGCGGAAGTACCTGGCTTCGCCCGGGTTTTACCCGAGTAATGGTTTGTCTAACGAATCTCTCGATTAAGTGAACATTTTTTCAGGTCCCTTGAAAAATACTCGATAAGTTGAATAAAATCAATATTAATTGGTTCCCTCGGTAATTGAAGTTAAAGGAATAGTATCTTGCCTTGGAATTGTATCATTATTCTTGTATGGATGTACCCGGCTTCTCCCGGGTTTTACCCGAGTAAAGGTTTGTTTAACAAATCTCTCGATAAAGTGAACATTTTTTCCCGGTCCCTTGAAAAATACTCTATAAGTTGAATAAAATCAATATTAATTGGTTCCCTCGGTAATTGGAAGTTAAAAAAATAGTATCTTGCCTTGGAATTGTATCATTATTCTTGTATGGATGTACCCGTCTTCGCCCGGGTTTTACCCGAGTAAAGGTTTGTTTAACGAATCTCTCGATAAAGTGAAAAATTTTTCCCCGGTCCCTTGAAAAATACTCGATAAATTGAATAAAATCAATATTAATTGGTTCCCTCGGTAATTGAAGTTAAAGGAATAGTATCTTGCCTTGGAATTGTATCATTATTCTTGTATGGATGTACCCGTCTTCGCCCGGGTTGTACCCGAGTAAAGGTTTGTTTAACGAATCTCTCGATAAAGTGAACATTTTTTCCCCGGTCCCTTGAAAAATACTCGATAAGTTGAATAAAATTAATATTAATTGGTTCCCTCGGTAATTGGAAGTTAAAGGAATAGTATCTTGCCTTGGAATTGTATCATTATTCTTGTATGAATGTACCCGGCTTCGCCCGGGTTTCACTCGAGTGAAGGTGTGTTTAACGAATCTCTTGATAAAGTGAACATTTTTCCCCGGTACCTTGAAATATACTCGATAAGTTGAAAAAAAAACAATATTAATTGGTTCCTTCGGTAATTGGAAGTTAAAGGAATAGTATCTTGCCTTGGAATTGTATCATTATTCTTGTATGGATGTACCCGGTTTCGCCCGGGTTTTACCCGAGTAAAGGTTTGTTTAACGAATCTCTCGATAAATTGAACATTTTTTCCCGGTCCCTTGAAAAATACTCGATAAGTTGAATAAAATCAATATTAATTGGTTCCCTCGGTAATTGGAAGTTAAAGGAATAGTATCTTGCCTTGGAATTGTATCATTATTCTTGTATGGATGTACCCGGCTTCGCCCGGGTTTTACCCGAGTAAAGGTTTGTTTAACGAATCTCTCGATAAAGTGAACATTTTTTCCCCGGTCCCTTGAAAAATACTCGATAAATTGAATAAAATCAATATTAATTGGTTCCCTCGGTAATTGGAAGTTAAAGGAATAATATCTTGCCTTGGAATTGTATCATTATTCTTGTCTCAAATAAATTGCCGTGTCATCCTGAATTTGTCTTTCCTAATTTTCTACATTACAAAATCATCGTATCATCATGATAATATTTAGAGCAGATTGTTGAATTATAACAGATAAATTAGAATATTTATCTTGATTATTTCTAGGCGAAAAGTTATTTCAAAAATTTTATTTGCTAGAAGCCTTCCCAGTACTATACTAAATAACTTCCCAAAGTTTCATGGCGTTCCAATGAGTGGTTTGGTCAGGCATAAAGGAGAGACAGACAGACACACACACACACACATACATTCATTTTTATATATATAGATATATATATAAATGGAAGCAATGATCGCCTCTCCCGTCAAAATAAACGTCAGAATCTGACGCCATCTATAAAGTCCGCCCTAGACTGACGAGGGCCATTAGCCCGAAACCATGGTCTCTAGGTGGACGCTTATCAGTTTGCCATAGTTGGTGTTGTGGCTTTGTCACCGACCCGAAGCCGCTAGTTACGGCGACGGTCAATAGATGGCGTCAGATTCTGACGTTTATTTTGACGGGAGAGGCGATCATTGCTTCCATGGGTTAATTTCCTCCCGGCAAATTTGCCATATATATATATGGTGAATCCTGTCGAGTTTCTTTTTTGGCTGTGGTATTTCGGTAGTCTGGTCTGTTGTATTGAGTCGTGGAAAAGATGATGATTGCGCAGTCGTGATGGTGGTGAGTGGTAAAGCACACAGAGACGAATCACAGGGGAATCCAAGTCATCAGAGAGAGAGAACGCAGAGTCCAAGTTGCGGCCGGCCGGCCATCCACTAACGATCTGCCTGCTGCTCCTGGCCGCTATATGGCATCTGCTGAACTGACTGCCTGGTTGCGGGGCAAGCCCTTTTTATATGCTCAAGTCTTACGTCACCGGGCGTCTGGCGCCGTCGCGTCGAGGCAGTTGACCTCATTGGCTGCGAGTAAGCCCTGTTACGTCATTGGACGTTTGGTGCCATGGCGTAGGGACGATTGACCTTATTTGGCTGCGGGTAAGCCCTGACGTCATCGGACGTCTGGCGCCGCAGTGTCGCGACGGTTGACCTCATGTTTGCGAGGTAAGCCCTTTTGGTTTCTACGTTCCCTCTAGATGTACCTCTTTATTGAATTGAACACATAAAAACGATCATACGAAGTTAAATTGATTAAAGGAGAATTGGGTACAATGATTAAAAGTTCATATTAGAGTAAGGAGTGCAAGAAGAGGTGGTGAGTATTTACACAGGTGTTTATAATGCTTAAATTGCCACAGATGGGCCTCCTGCGTTGAAGAATTTGAAAAGGGGCAGCCTGAGTTAAATTCTGGTAGATGGGAAGAAATTTTTGGGGAAAATGATTTGAATAAACAAACAAAGCTATTTACAGGGTGATAAGAAGTTGCGGTAGACAAGGTGACAGAATGGAAAGATGAAGTAGGAACTGTTAAAAGAATGATAACAGGGTGATTAAATTGGTTGACAGCAGGATCAGCTTGAGAACATGGGTTTGCAAGGCGTTTTGCTAGGGCGTCTTGGAACTAGTTAACAAGGGATCAAAAAAATAACTATTGTTCTCCACTTAGCGGTCTTGGGTGAGCTAAAAAAATGAATTAAAATAGCGCAATGATGAGTGAGTGAAAAAAATGCCTGCAGAGTATTTAAGCTTGGTGTATGGACAAACTACATCAAGGTAATTTCTGCAAGTGTAAAAAAATGAACATAAACAAAACATAAAGAAAAAAATAACATTAAAAAAAACTGACAAAGACATGGGTTGCGCTGGTGGTGAAAAGATCCGCTAAGATGGTAAGGTTTGGTGAGAGGCGAGGTAATTTCGTGGTTATTGAGAGAAAACTATTGCAGAAGTTGAGAAGTGTGAAAAGAAAAATGGTGAAACAAAATTAAAATATAATGATATTTACAAAAGTGGGACAATGGGAAAAAACATTGATTAAAATTTGTAAACAAGTCCACTTTAGGTTTTAAAGATTGCTTGAAAAGATGTTGTAGTGGTAACATAGGGTGAGAAAAAAATACAAATAGGTTGACAAACGCATCAATGTGCAGCATTGCGACAAGACATTGATTTTAAGGAAGATAGTTGCGGGGTAGTATGGTACAACACGTGGAGTACAAATAAAATAAGGTTGGGATAAGCTATCTGTGATGTAAGGGTAATAGTTGTCAAGACGTAGGAGGTGGGGGAGTTCTTAAATAGACGTTGAACGGTTTCTCCTATCAAAATATTGGAAAATGGTTTCTTGTAGTTTAAAAGGTCTATCAGTTTCTTGTGCCTATATTCCTATGTAGATAAGCGTGATTAGCGAGACGGTGGAGAAGGGCATTGTTAGCGTGTAAATTAGGAGAATTAAGTGGAAAATAAAAATGTTTTCATTTTGTATCCTATATTTTTTATGAGAGAGATTAGTTGTGGGCTGAGCCATTTATGTTGGAGGGTTGATGACTTGACTGGGGACTGGGTTGATTCATAATTGATTTGTAGCTGAGGAGCCGGGGAAGCATTGTTACTTGAAGTCGGTCTACTTGGATTAGGGTAAAATGATTTGGGGTTAGAGGTAGAAGAGGTTGGCTGCTGGCTAGTTTGATCGGTAGTTGGTATTCTTGGAACAAGTCCGGTGAGAGATGTCGGAACGGAAATGAGTCATTGTCTTTGGGTTGAATATAATGGGCCTGCATGGTGGGGGTGCTATATGAGGGACGCTTTCTGTGTAGGGCTGAGTTTGTTGACATGTATTGTGTCGTGTTTCTTATTGAGCGGTTGATTTGGTCTATTAATCTTTACCACATTGGGAGAAATAATTTCTAAAATTATGTAGGGACCTGTAAAATAAGGGGTACGCTTTCCACAGTGTTAGGATGGTGGTACACTTTGACAAGAACGCAGTCTCCAATTTCAAAGATAGGTGTTTTGGGATTAAAAGATTAAATTTTTGTTTATCTTTGTCGTGTTTCAGTTGTGTGCGTTGGTATCGCTAAGTTTACATTCTGGCAGAAACGCTTTTAGATATTAACACAGTAAATAAGCAATGAAGTTTAAAATGCAAGTTTTTAAAATAATAACATTAAGTAATGAAGTTAAATGAGAAAAATATCAAAATATTAAAATTTCGGGAATTTAAACACAAGATGAAAATGTGAAGCCATAAGGTATTGCGGTCATATCGAAAATATAGTGGAAATATTATTTTTTTAAATGTTAAAGATAGTTTAATAAAATATTGAAGATGTGTGATAGAATAGGTAAATTTATTTTGTTGTTGTGTGTGTCCTCTTGTCTGACTGTTTTACATATGGTGTTAAGAATTTATAGTTGTAAATGGTTAAACCTAATTGCAAATTTTCAAAAATAAAACATGGAATGTGAGATATATTTTAGGTACAAATTATGCAGAGCAAAATAATTTTAAAAGGATTAAAGGTGTGGTGCAATTTAAAAGGCAAAACAACTATGGCAAAATTTATATTTAAAATTATTTGAGAGAGAGAGCAAAAGGGCTATAATTGAGAAAATAGGCATTATATATTGTATGTGAAAACTAAAATAGCAGGAAAGTGGGAGTATGGAAGATAGGTAGACAGATATAAAGTACCTTGGAAAGAATGATTCCGGCTTGAGTTGAAAACTTCGGGAGATTGCTGGCGTTGAGCGGAAGATGTGATGGCTGGAGATGGAAGAGGGAAGGCATCAAAGGTGGTAAGATCCAGGTCTTGGAGATGAAGGGGTTGCAGTCTTTCTAGGATGGTTGCCAACTGAAGGATGATGATGCCAAGATGGGGTGGTGGTATTGTTGGTCCGTGGTCGCTGTTGGGGAACTCTCCGATCTCCTGCTCTCTAAATTATTTTTCGTCTTTGTTCATCCTGTCTACATTATGTCGAATCCTGTCGACTTTCTTCTTTGGCTGTGGTATTTCGGTAGTCTGGTCTGTTGTATTGAGTCGTGGGAAAGATTATGATTGCGCAGTCGTGATGGTGGTGAGTGTTAAAGCACACAGAGACGAATCACAGGGGAATCCAAGGCATCAGAGAGAGGGAACGCAGAGACCAAGTTGCGGCCGACGGGCCATCCACTAACGATCTGCCTGCTGACCCTGTCCGCTATATGGCATCTGCTGAACCGACTGCCTGGTTGCGGGGCAAGCCCTTTTTATATGCTCAAGTCTTACGTCACCGGCCGTCTGGCGCCGTGGCGTCGAGGCAGTTGACCTCATTGGCTGCGGGTAAGCCCTGTTACGTCATTGGACGTTTAGTGCCATGGCGTCGAGACGATTGACCTTATTTGGCTGCGGGTAAGCCCAGACGTTATCGGACGTATGGTGCCGCAGTGTCGCGACGGTTGACCTCATGTTTGCGGGGTAAGCTCTTTTGGTTTCTACGTTCCCTCTAGATGTACCTCTTTATTTAATTGAACACATAAAAACGATACCTACGAAGTTAAATTGATTAAAGGAGAATTGGGTACAATGATTAAAAGTCCAAATTAGAGTAGGGAGTGTAAGAAGAGGTGGTGTCTATTTACACCGGTGTTTATAATTCTTAAATTACCTTATATATATATATCATAATTTAAACAAAGATATGTAAGTAATAAAGTATGACGTCTTTTCTAGTCGTCTCAAAGTGACACCAGTTTGCCACCGGACCCCAGAGGAGCAGAGGATGACCCTCATAAGACTGACCAATGAGCATCAACACCTTGGGGATCCAGAGAGGGACAAAAAAGAAGCGTTTGGTCCGGATGTTGACAGTTAGGTTACAGTGGATATTTCGGACAGGCCCGCTCAGTACTAGGTCCGTTGAATCTCACGGCGGCCCTCGTGGCCGCAGTTTTGGCCTTCTCTACCCCTGCGGCTTCAGGCTGGACGCCGAGCTTTCCTCTGATAATCCTCAACTCATCCCTGGGCCTAGTGCGGCTTGAGACGTTCAGGAAGAGCGTCTTTTGATCCCAAACTTTGTTCTTACTGTCCCGTGCGGACTTCCCACTCTGCACGCCTTGCCACTCAACCCCGACTGCTTCCAACTCATTTGTTGTCTTACACGGGTTTACGACATATATATATATATATTGTCGCGGAGATAAATAAAGCAAGGGCAAGTTTGGGGATAATTAATTTATTATAAGGAGTATATGGAGTATAAGGAGTATAGGGAGAGAGAGTTTTGTACAACTTACCCCCAGTTAAGGTTAATCCTGAATGAACGGCGTTAGCCACCGTCCCGTTTTCCTTATTTACAGATCAGCCTTCCAGAAGCCCCCACACCTGTGGTCCCCCCGGGGTCCAGGGATGATTGACAGTTGTCCCATCTGGATGGAGCTACTTGACATTACACCCTCTTTAGAAAAAGCAGCGACCCGCTGATTAGCTTGTCTCAGCCCTTGTTCTGGAAGGAAATCTATCACGGCCTGTGTTCCCTAGCAGAATGGAATGTTGTTCTTCAGGGTCCAGATAGGGCTTCATCCGAATGACATGAACGATATCCTTGGATTTCCGTGATCGGGGAGACGGGTCCACGGGCTCTACTTCATACGTAACTTCTGAAAGCTTCTTGGTCACCTTGTAGGGACCGAAGTATCTCTTCAGTAGCTTTTCTGAGAGCCCTACTTTTCGGATGGGAGTAAAAACCCACACAAGATCATCCTTCTGGTAATAGACTGGAGTATGTTTCTGGTCGTAAAGTCTACGGTCTTTCGCCTGTGATTGTAGAAGGCGTGATCGGGAGAGTTGACGCGCTTCCTCAGCTCTGGTCACAAGTTCTCCAACGTAGTCGTTAGAGATCTCATCTGGTAGGTAGGGTAGTACGGCATCGATGTAGGTCTCGGCCTCGCGGGCGTGGACAAGAAAGAACGGAGTGTAGCCGGTCGCCTCCTGTTTAGGAGTGTTGTAAGCAAAAGTTACGTAGGGTAAAACTTGGTCCCAGTCCTTCTGCTCGACACCTGTGTACATGGACAACATGTCTCCCAGAGTTTTGTTGAACCTTTCAGTCAGGCCGTTGGTCTGGGGATGGTAGGCCGTTGTAAATCTGTGCACAATTCCGCACAGAGCATTGATCTCTTTTATTACTTGAGAAATGAAATTTCTTCCGCGATCTGTTATCATATCTCTAGGAGCTCCATGCTTCAAGATAACATCTTCAACCAGGAACTTAGCTGTTTCGATTGCTCCTCCGTCTGGGATCGCTTTCGTTATGGCATACCTTGTCATATAATCGGTGCACACAATGATCCAACGGTTTCCATCTTTAGAAACTGGAAATATTCCAAGGAGATCGACCCCGACCTTATGGAATGGCTTTTCTACAGGTGGTATGGATACAAGTTGTCCAGCTGGACGTCGAGGTAATTTCTTCCTTCGTTGACACTCCCGACAATGGCTTACATATTGGCGAACAGTTCTATAAAGGCCAGGCCAGTAGAATCGTTTCTTCACTTTGTCATACGTTCGGGCGAAACCCAAATGCCCAGCTGTAGGAGCGTCATGTAAATCTGCCATAACTTCCGATCTTAAGTGTTTAGGAATCATCATAAGCCAGGGTCTTCCAGTTGTGCTATAGTTTTTCTTGTATAAGATGCCGTCGATAATGCTGAATTCCTTTCTGGTGTAGCCTGAGTTTAAATTATCGATTATTTTAGCTAAATCCGGGTCTTTAGTCTGCTCTATATCGACGTTGGTTAGTGACATCACAGCACTTGGTTGATCGTTCTCAAGCGGGCTCTTTGACAGACAATCGGCATCCTTATGTTTGCGTCCGCTCTTGTAGATAACGGTCACGTCAAATTCTTGCAACTTCAGCGCCCATCTTGCCAAACGGCCAGAAGGATCTTTCTGTCCTACCAACCAACATAGAGAATGATGGTCAGTGACAACCGTGAATGGTCGACCAAACAAATATGGGCTGAATTTGCTAATGGAACTGACTACAGCAAGGCATTCTTTTTCCGTTGTAGAATAGTTATTTTCAGCCTTTGTCAAGCTTCTAGATGCATAAGCTATAGGCCGCTCCTTTCCACCTTGTATTTGTAGAAGAACAGCTCCAATACCATGTCCGCTTGCATCCGTGTGTAGATGGGTATCAGCGGATTCATCAAAGTGTCCTAAGACAGGCTCTGAAATTAGAGCTGTTTTAAGGACTTCAAACGCTTTCTCTTGAGCTGCATCCCAATAAAATTGTTTTTCAATCTTCAGTAGGTCATGCAAAGATCTAGCTTTGTCGGCAAAGTTCTCAATAAATCTTCGGTAATAGGAACATAATCCAAGAAAGCACTTCAGTTCAGAGATATTCCTTGGCCTCGGAAATTTAGAGACGGCTTCAACTTTATCTGGATCTGGATGAATACTATTGGCGTCAACAAGGTGTCCCAAAATCTTTATCCTCCTTGATCCAAAAAGACACTTTTTGTGGTTCAAGCTTAGTCCAGCTTTCTGGATGCAGCTTAATACAAGTTGTAGACGACGTAGATGTTCTTCAAAGGTAGGTGCGTAAACTACGATGTCGTCCAGGTAGCAAAGGCATATGTTCCATTTAAGACTGCCCAGAACACTATCTATCATCCTTTCAAACGTTGCTGGAGCATTGCAAAGACCGAAAGGCATTACTTGAAATTCATACAGCCCATCTGGAGTGATGAAAGCAGTTTTCTCCCTGTCTTTTTCGTCCACTTCAATCTGCCAATACCCGGACCGAAGATCCATCGTGGAGAAGTAACTAGAGCCGGCTAAACTGTCCAAGGCATCGTCAATGCGTGGCAGCGGGTAAACATCTTTTTTTGTTATCTTATTTAATCGACGGTAATCTACGCAGAATCTACAGGTCCCGTCTTTCTTTCGAACTAGAATAACTGGAGATGACCAAGGACTTTCAGAGGTTTTCACGATGTGATTTTCAATCATCTTGTTCACTTCATCTTGAATTAGTCGTCGTTCACTTGGTGCTACTCTATATGGCCGCTGTTTGATAGGAGACTGGTCGCCTGTGTTTATCTTGTGCTTCACAGTACTGGTGGGCTTAATAGGAGTACTCCCAAAGTCAAATATGTCAATAAACTCGTCAAGGCATGAAACAAGCTGTAACCTTTGAATTTCAGACAGCCCTGGATCTAGAGTAAGGTTTATCTTCTGTGACCATTCACGTGACTTTAGCTGCGTTTCTTGTAACTTATCGCTGGATTCAATAAGACTGCATATATTCCCATTCTCATAACTTTCCATGGTGTACATATTCATTCCTGATGGAATCAGTTGCGGCCAAGACGCTCCATTCGCCACCCAAATGCTACCTCGGCCGTGTCGAAATGTAACCAATGAGTTTGGTATAAGAACTTCCTTTCTTAATAATAAGTCCTTAGAAGTTGAGACTAAAACATCTCTAACACCGCATACTTCTTCGTTTATCACACTGATCTTCTTTATTGATTTAGGCGGGATGACAAAGTCGTCGGAAGCAAACAATCTCTGGTTTTCCTCTTCTCGAGATTCCAGGACGGAGGTTTCCCCGAGATGGAGTTCATTTCTGCCACAATCAATGACGGCTTCGGTGGCCTTGAAGAAGTCCCATCCGAATATGATGTCATGGCTGCATTCCACCATAACAACGAATTCAAATGAGATATTCAGACCATTAACTTCTATGTTCAGGACACATTTTCCTAGGGTCTCTATTAAATTTTTATTTGCGGCTTTAAGAATGGGACCTGGTTCTTTGAAGAGAGGTGTCTTTAGTTCGCGTCGAAATTTGTCTGAAATAACAGAAAAGTCGGCTCCTGAATCCACCAATGCTTTAATTTTGCGTCCATTTATTTCGACCATAACAAAATTTTATTTTAATTTAGCGGCGATATACCCTGGAGGATTTTCCTCAATGGCGACCTCACCCCCGTTAGAAGCCGCTCCACTTAGTTTTTCACATTCTGAGGCATGGGAGAACGGCTGAAACGACGGGCTAGCGACTGGGATTGTCTTCGGGCTGGCGACCTTGCGCGGCATGGATGTGGGGAAGAGCTCCGGTAGAAGTACGTCGAGGTTTGGGGCGTTACATAGTCGTCGTAGGCGTCATATCTCGGGGGTCGACTCGAAAATCCAACATTTCCTTCTTCTCCGCCATTCCTTGACCTGGCTTCAGCGAAGACCTGCCGTCGTTCCCTACAATAACGGACGACATGTCCGGGTCGTCCGCAGTGGAAGCAGATAGGTTTGTCGTCGTAGGTTCTCCAATGTTCTGTCTTCCTGGGTTGGGTTGATCGGTCGATATTATAATAGGGCGTTCGTGGTTGTTGTTGTACCACGTTGACTTGTGGTCTGGTAGGTTGTAGAGCACGACTGACCTCTTCCCTCACAGTCTGTTCCAGGGCGTTCACCTCTCGGAGAGGATTGACCACTTCAGGTGCTGAGAAAACCTTTTGTATCTCTTCTCTAACGATGCGGCGAATTAAGCCGGCCAAGTCGTCTGAGTCGTCAACACACGAAATGGGCATTACGTTTGACAACCTGGCGAATTTCGTACGGCCGATCCTGCGCTGCTTGACGGTTGTCAGATGACGACAAAACTTCAGGATCTCATCTACTGTCTGTATGTCTTTCGCCACGAATACCTGGTATGTGTCTTCCGAAATTCCCTTTATAATGTGAGCAACTATCTCACCTTCTTCCATGCGAGGGTTCACCTGGTGGCAGAGACTAAGAATCTCCTGGATGTATGACTCGCTGGATTCCTCGGCCTCCTGTGTTCTTGACTTCAGAACTTCCTCGGCGCGTCGAGCAGAATCCTCCTGCAGTCCGAACACACCGCGGAATGCGTCTTCAAAGCTTCTCCACGAGTTGAGTGATTCTTCGTTATTATCAAACCACCTTCCAGCAGTTCCGTTCAAGTAAAATACGACGTTGGCAAGCTTCATGGTCTCGTCCCATCTGTTGTACTTCGACACTCTCTCGTACTCTTTCAACCATTGTCCAGGGTTTATATTTCTATCTCCAGAAAAGGTAGAAGGATCTCGTTGGCGCTGACAAGGGAGGTAGGATCCGCTAACTGTAGGTCTGTGGTCGTCTTCCATTTCTATTCGTTGTAGCAAAGGTTGAAGAATTGGTTCACGTCCCTGTAGACGTCGACTTCTTCGAAGTTCCGTCACGCTACCCAGCGTCTCCACCAAAATATGTCGCGGAGATAAATAAAGCAAGGGCAAGAGTTTTGGGATAATTAATTTATTATAAGGAGTATATGGAGTATAAGGAGTATAGGGAGAGAGAGTTTTGTACAACTTACCCCCAGTTAAGGTTAATCCTGAATGAACGGCGTTAGCCACCGTCCCGTTTTCCTTATTTACAGATCAGCCTTCCAGAAGCCCCCACACCTGTGGTCCCCCCCGGGGTCCAGGGATGATTGACAGTTGTCCCATCTGGATGGAGCTACTTGACAATATTTAAAGAGACAAAGGTCGCCTCTCCCGTCAAAATAGACGTCAAAACTAGATGCCATCTAAGCGTCTACCTAGAGACCATTTTTTTCGGGCTAATGGCCCTCGTCAGTCTAGAGCGGACTTTATTCCATGAGATCCACACGGGATCTAATGGAATCTTGACAATCTGCCAAATAGGTCTTTAACTGGCAAAGTGGCTGAGCCAAATCTATGGCTAAAATATACACAGTCTAGCCATAAATTCTGTTACAAACAATTTTATAAATTAAATAATTAAAAACAAAAACTAATGGAATATAAATACATATTTTATTAGCCAATAGGACATATATTTTAAATATATACAATCATTCAAAATGTCTTCCCTTATTTTGACACAGGATCTCAAACGATCGGGCCACTGATCTATGGCGGCACGCACCTTTTCTAAGGGTATTTCTTTCATTGCTCTCACCAATGCTGATTTCAATTGATCCAAATTATGATATCTTTTAGAGCACACCTTCTTCTCTAAATATGCACACAAACTGTAATCAAAATCAGGGCTTCCAATTAAATCAGGGCTTCCAGAGGGCCATTCATTGGCCTTTATGAATTCCGGAACATTCGTTTTCAACCATTGTTGAGTTGACTTAGCTTTGTGAGCAGGAGCTGAATCTTGTTGAAATATCCAATGTTCTCCATTACACATTTTTGTATTCAGAGTCTTTACTATTTGTTCCAAAATATCTTCTTGATAGTTTTGAGCTGGAGTTTTTACCCCTTTGGGGCACAGAAGTTGAGATCTGTTACACCTTGGTAGCTAACTCCCCACCAAACCATGACAGAAGCAGGATGGTTACTTTTTTCAAGTCTTCTGACTTTCAAAGAAGCTTCTAGAGAGCTACGATAATATATCCTATCATTCTGACGATTATTATTTTCCTCGACAGTGAAAATTTTCTCGTCTGTGAAAAGGTTTCTCTCAAGCCACCGACCATCATGCCGCGCCAACAACATTTTTGATCTAACCCTTCTAATATCTCTAAGAGCAGGGGTTATCAAATGACCTGCGCGTCGTTTTAATGCTCCCAGTCCAAGGTCTTCGTTGATTATCCTGGAAACGGTTCTTTGGAGCTAAATTCATCTGTTTTGCTAAGATATTTTGTTTGCGGCGTGGATTTCGACGAATTCTTTCGCGAATGGCTTTTATAGCTG
>CP092864.1:162542587-162614410 GCA_030710605.1 Cordylochernes scorpioides
TATATTATTTGGCTAAAAAACTATTCCTTTTTTGTCATCTCAGCCATTAAATTAACACACTTAAAACATTAACCGAAAAAACTTACACCCATTGCCTCATCCAAACATTTGAATCAATATAAACAAAAAATATAATAAACCAACTTATATATATGTCGAATCCTGTCGACTTTCTTTATTTCATTGTGATATTCCGGTGGTCTGGTCTGTTGTATTGAGTCGTGGGGAAAGATGATGATTGCGCAGTCGTGATGGTGGTGAGTGGTAAGGCACACAGAGACGAATCAAAGGGGAACCCAAGGCATCAGAAAGAGGCAACGCAGAGACCCAGTTGCGGCCGGTGGGCCACTTACTAACGATCTGCCTGCTGCTGCTGTCTGCTATCCGGCATCGGCCTGAACTGACTGACTATTCTATTTCATCTCAATTTGCAGGTGTTACATTCGAGCACAGCTCGCGAGTCACCTTGTCCAGATTATTTACACATGGCGAGTTGTAATGCTGGAGTGGCCCCCCGGACCTTACAGGAGGGCAGTTGATGGGCGTTTGGCTGTCAGCTAGCCATTGGGTCCAGGTCGTCGGATTCGGTGGCTGAGGTCACCTTGATTCTGAACAATTTCTTGTATAGTTGGATTTGATGATTTTTGAAATTGGGAGAATAGTCTTGTCGCAGAGTCTTGATAAATCTCTTCTATATTAGGCTGGTTGAGATCTTCTTTGAGAATTTTGTTTGAAAGATTGAATGGGGCTCCTATAATGGTTCGTAAGCAAATCCTCATGAAGGCATCTATTCTTTTTTATCCGTAGGTGTGATATATTTGCCCCAGAGTGGTAGTGCGTACGTGATGATGGGTAGAATACAGGTTTTGTACAACGTGAATTTATGCTTAGTTGTTAAATTACTTTTAAAATTAAGCAGGCTTGATAGAGATATTTTGGCTAACTTTGCCTTTCTTATGGTGTTTTGGACATGTAGGTTAAATTTTAATTTCGAATCCAAAGTGACACCAAGATACTTGGCATGGTCGGTCCAACTAATAGTGCTTGAGACTACTTTCAAAGTGGTTTGTGGCTTGAATATTTTGTTATCTCTTGGGGGAAAAACTATTGCTTGAGTCTTAGTTGGTTTAATGTCTAGTTTCCACTCATCGCACCATTTGATTATGTCATTTAGGTAATTCTGAAGCTGAGTAACCAAAAGGTTGACTGATTTAGAGTTAAATAAAATTGCTGTGTCATCTGCGAAGAGCTTAAGTTTACATTTAGAGTGCAGTGGGATGTCATTAATGTAAATATTGAAAAGGTAGGGTCCCCGAGGATAGAGCCTTGAGGTACTCCAGTCTGGATAGGCTTTGGTTCAGTTATAAAATTTCCTTGCTCGACTGAAAATGTCCTGCCCTGTAGATATTTCTGCATAAAATTGATAATGTAACTTGGAAACATGGCCATCACGGCAAACTTTATCAAATGCTTTCGCAAAATCTAGAAAGACAGCACCTACCACTTCTTTGTGGGATCTTCTTATCTGGATGTAGTCCAGAACTGCAAAGAGCTGGTGAGTTGTTGAGTGCCCCCTTCTAAACCCGAATTGCTGCGGATGATGAAGTTAGAGTTGTCCAAGTACATCTCAAGTCTACGTAAAATAATTCTTTCGTAAATTTTGCCGATGGTGGGGAGGAGGCTGATAGGTCTTAGATCTTCAGGGGATTTAGCGGATTTTTTTTGGAATTGGAATTATGAAAGCATGCTTCCAGACTTTGGGGTAGTAACATAAGTGCAGTGCGGCGTTGAATACTCCAGCTAGAAATACAATCCGTTTGATGGGAAGATTCTTGGCCATTTGCGAGTGATATTGTCATGGCCAGGAGCTTTGTGGTTAGCTAAGTATTTAATCACTTCTTTGACTTCATTTTTGGTGTCGTCATTGTGAGCATTTTTTCTTGTTGGATATTATAAGTTATATTTGGTTGGTCTTCGTCTTTTTCCTTGGAGAACCGGTTGGAGAAGTGTTCTGCAAGTTCATTTCCGATTTCTTTGTCGGTCAATAAGGGTTTGCCGTTCGTTACTAAACTTGAGATCCTTTCTGTTTTTTTCCTGATGGGTTTTGTTTTTCTCCAGAAGTCCTTTGGGCTTGATTCAATCTTGTGTATGAATTGCTTCCAGTTCTCGATGGAGTCGGATTTGAGGGCTTTGTTAACTTTTCCCTGTAGGTTTAAATAAATGGCTCTATTGGCTGGATCCCAGGTTGCTTGCCATCTCTTACGAGCTTTATTCTTTTCTTTTATCAAGGCCTTGGTCGAGGGGTTCTGTTTTGATGAAGAGGATGATATAACTGTATTTTTTTGAGTAGCTGTTGTAGATTTTATCATTTTGTATGGTCACTGCTGAGTCAATATTGGCTTCCGTTTTCAAGGGTACTCTAGGAGGCGTACTGGAAATTAAGTCTTGTTGGAAGTGTACCCAGTTAGTGAGTCGGCAAGCCCTAGTCGTGAATTCATCCTTCGGGCAGGTCAGCTCTAGGATTACTGGGAGGTGATCTGGAGATAAGGCATCCAGGGTCTTAATCCTCGAAGTCTAGGGGATGTTTCTAAGAATTGCGAAGTCTAGAAAGTCTGGATTTCCCAAAGGACTGTAGTGCGTGGGTGAAGAAGGTGCGACAATGTCCAGGTTTTCTTTTTCGGAAAAATTATGAAGCACGGTTCCACTATTATTGGAGGTTCTTGAGCCCCAAAGAGGGTGCTTGGAGTTCCAGTCATCTGCAGCGCGATTACTGATTGATTATTCTCTAACAAGAGATTCAGATCTTCCACCAGGAGAGGTAGATCAGGTTTCTTATAGATTGACGATATCTGCACTACTGTCCTTCCATCTGGTTTCATTAGAATCGTGGTGTTTTCCATGTTAGATGTTTGAATCAGCACTTTCTTATATTTAAGATAGTTTTTTAGAATTATTGCCGTTCCGCCGCCCCTTCCAACGATTCTATCGTCTCTTATTGTCTGATAGTTTCTGAGTTTGAGGTCAACAGATGGTTTTAAGTGTGTTTCACTGAGAAGTACCATGTCTATTGAGTTTTCCTCCAAAAACTGTAGAAATTCTTCCTTTTTGAGTTCGATTCCGTTGCAATTCCAGAAAACGATTTTTAAAGGTAATTTGCCTTTCATTGTAAGTAAGTTTTGATAACTTCTAATAACTTTTCGCACAGTTCCCTGGTGTCAGAACGAGTAGTTTTCTTTTTTTGCAATTCCAGCGTAACTTACCTTTTGCTTATCAACAGTTGATTCTTCTGTTTAAGTGGAGCTTGCTTGAGGTATGGTGTTAGGGGAGTTTTGTCTGGGAGGCTTTAGCTGCTGTTGTAGTGGCTTCGGAAAATTTGGGCATCCGCGGTAATTGGCTGTGTGCGCCTCTCCACAGTTAGCGCACTTTGGTGGGAGTTGTTTCGACTTTCTTGGACAATCCTTCGAATGGTGTTCTTCAGCACACTTGACGCATTGGGTCACTCGTTTTGTAGTCCTGAATGATTCCACGACTATTTTTTGGTAAAGTATTTCGGTTATTCCATAGATTCGTTTATTTTGTTCATTTTTCGGTAGCTCTACTAGGACTATATTCATCGGCATTTTGGTCGATTGTCTTTGTAGTCTTTTGACAATGATCTCAGTGAAGCCCATTAAGACCAGTTCAGTTACGACGTCTTCTTCTTTGAAGGCTGTTGTTACCCCCTTCAATACCACTTTCAGTGATTTTTCCTCCTGTAGTCTGTAGGAATATCCACCATTATTTATCTGTACATACTCCCTGAATTTTTTGAAGTCGCCTATGTTTTTCGATTTAATTATGTGCTTTTTGCCAGAAATCGTGACTTGGAATGGTTCCGTGCACAAGCCTTTTAGTTCTTGGCAAAGAAGCTTCCAATCTGCTATATTTTCTGCAATAACAGGAGGAATTCTCGGTTTTTTCATGTTATTGACTGTGGTCCATGGGCCATCATTGTCGTTATTTTCATCATCGTCTTGCGGCGGGTGAGCTGCGTTCATTTGTTGAGAAATTCCAGTGGTGGGACTTTGTTCGCCGATGTCCATTCTAGACGTCTTCAGATTACGCTCGCTCCTAGTTGGCCATCTTGAGTCATCCGATTGGGAGCCGCGAGTTCTCTTCTTTGATTGAACCGTTTCCTCAAGTTTATACTCGATTCCACATTTGTCTAGGATCTGCGTTATTAAGGAGGCTTCGATTATTTCTCGCCGGTTGGTCCGATCGTCGATTTAATTACAATCGGTGGCATAATATTTACATACAAAGACTCTTGAGCTTGTACGTAAATGCTTACCTTTAGACCTCTATTCATATATCCTTTGCTTTTGAACTTTAGTCAAGACACAAATTCAAAATATTGCGCGCTACATAGTCACCTCAAAGAGGTGCTTACTTCTGGCAGTTTCCCGCAGCCTTACCACTAGTGGGGGGACAGTTGGGACTGACCAGAAGCGTTACTGCCTAACTAACTATCTACGAACTCCTGACTGACTATCGCGGGGCAAGCCCTTTTATATGCTCAAGTCTTACGTCACCGGACGTCTGGCGCCCTGGCGTCGAATGGACGGTTTACCTTATTTGGCTGCGGGTAAGTCCTGTTATGTCATTTTATTGGCGCCGCGTTGACGGGGCGATTGACCTCATTGTCTGCGGGGTAAGCCCTTTTGGTTTCTACGTTCCCTCTAGATGTACCTCTTTATTTGATTGAACACATAAAAACCATACATACAAAGTTAAATTGATTAAAGGAGGATTGGGTACAATGATTAAAAGTTCATATTAGATTAGGGGGTGTAAGAAGGGGTGGTGAGTATTTACACATATGTTTATGACTCTTAAATTACCACATACTAGACGGGTGACCCGGGCTTCGCCCCGGGATTGACCCGTGTGCATATCTACCCGAGTGATATATATTTAGATAGATTTTTTATAATTGTTTGTTATTAGCATTATATCTATTTGTTTGCATCAGGATAATTTAATCTAATCTTTGATAGAGGAGGCTGTTCGTGAGCTAAGTAGAATAATTTGAATATATAGTTTCAATAATTGATTTATATATTTTTAAAATAGCCTATCGTCTTTCCCGTACCTTTTTACCTATGTATGGAAATTTTGGTTTGAATTAGTGAACTACTGCGAATTTGTATACCGGACATACAAACAACAAACATACAAACATTGATTTATATATATATATATATATATGGCCTATTTTAAAATGCCTTTTTTAAACAAAATTTAATTTCTTACGTTTTTAAAATTGTGTTCATTAAGTACATTAATATTTAAAAATATATTTAAGGACATTATACGAGGTGTGTTCAAAAAGTATCGCGACTTTTGTATTTTTTCGAAAATTATTTATTTATTCACGAATACCTATTTTGTACCCTTCAAATTAATCCCCATGAGATATTATACACTTGTGCCAAAGGTTTTTCCAATCTTAGAAGCACTTCAAAAAAATCATTTTTTAAAATCTTTTTCAGCTCCTTCTTCGATGCCGTCTTTATCTCGTCAAGCGTAGCGTAACGTCGTCCTTTCATGGGACTCTTCAGTTTAGGGAAAAAGAAAAAGTCACAGGGGGCCAGATCTGGGGAATACGGTGGCTGCGGCATCATTAGTGTGTTGTTTTTGGCCAAAAAGTCGCGCACAAGCAACGATGTGTGAGCAGGGGCATTATCGTGGTGCAAAAGCCAATTTTTGTTCTTCCACAAATCCGGGCGTTTCTGGCGGATTGCTTCGCGCAAATTGTGCATAACTTGCGGGTAATATTCCTTATTGACCGTTCTACCCTGTGGCAAGAACTCATGATGCACCACGCCCCTGCAATCGAAGAAAACTGTCAGCAAAACTTTCACATTCGACCGAACTTGGCGCGCTTTTTTCGGTCTTGGTTCGTGCGGCAGCTTCCATTGAGATGATTGAGCTTTGGTTTCCACGTCATAACCATAAACCCACGCTTCATCACCAGTTATGACCCTCTGGAGCAAATTTGGGTCGTCGCGGACAGAGTCCAACATCTCTTTAGCAATGTTCATGCGATGCTGTTTTTGGTCGCAATTGAGCAATTTTGGTATGAATTTCGCGGCGACCCGTCTCATGCCCAAATCATTGATAAAAATCGAATGGCACGAGCCAATCGATATGTTTAGGTCCTCAGCAACTTCTCTAACGGTGATTCGACGATTGGCCAATATCATTTTCTCCACTTCATTAATTTTTTCGTCTGTTGTTGAAGTGTTCGGGCGTCCGGCACGCTCTTCGTCGTTCACATCTTCTCGGCCTTCTGAGAACATTTTGTACCACCGATAAACGTTGCTTCGGTCCAAGGTAGCTTCTCCCTATGCCACAGTCAACATTCGGAATGCATCCACGCACTTAAATTCGTTTTTCACACAAATTTTGATACAGGTTCTTTGATCCATTTTTTTAATAGGTAAAAATCGAAGACGATCCAAAACACCTGCAAGCAAAGCAGCTGTCAACAATTAAGTGAACATTCAAAATGGCCGAGCTTGTCAGCATAAGTGAGAGACATGAGTACCAACATAAAGCCACAAAAAGATCGAAATTCGAATATACGTAACCCGCGAAAATTCAAAAGTCGCGATACTTTTGGAACACACCTCGTATTATTAAAGCAATAAAAGAAGGGCATATTTCTCATATGAAGATATTAATGTTTAAAAATAACTGACAAAAGGTGGCCTCAAGAAGGTATTTTATCCCCAAAATTATGAAATATATTGTTAAATGACTTGTTGAAGAGTTTCGAACATCCAAACGCAGAAATAATTTGCTATACAGACGACGTTTCTATCATTTGCTGGAACAAGTCTGCCAATGGTCTCAAAATATTAAACGAATATATTCTATGCTATACCATTCAATGGTGTAATAGGAATAAATTATCTTTAAACTCTGAGAAAACGAATTTACTTTACTTACATAATAAACCTAAAGTGCCAATTGAAATACCGAATATTATTTTAAACCCAGTAGATCAAGTTAAGATATTAGGCATAACATTTTCAAATCATAGAATAAAAAAGAAGATCAATTTTACACCACATAGCAACGATATTTTGTGTAGGATCGTAAATATGAAAAATCTTCTATTTTCATTTAGTGGAAAAATGTGGAGAATAAATACGTATGGTTGAAAAATTTGGTATAAATTTATTAATAGTCGATGCAAAGAAAAACAAAATTCTTCCCAATATCAAATTCTTCTTTGGGCGATTATAGCCTATAAAACTACTTCATCCAAATGTGTCCATAGTTTATCGAACATTCCACTTCTCACAGATTATATTGAATCTAAAATAATTAGATATGATTTGGCTCAACTTTCTATAGAGAATCAAAATGGTTATAGACCACATGCTCCAAGTATAATTAAATGGATGAATTTTTTGTAAAATAAAATCAAACATTCCAAAGCTTTTTTCCGTTAGGAATTCCATCATTTTTCCGTTCTAAATTTTATAAGACCTAGTTTACAACGAACCACGGAAATTTTAAGGGATGTTTAGCAACAATTGGAACGGTTGAGGACTCTAGCTGTCACTGTGGCAAGGAAATCCAGGACTCGAGACACCTACTGCTGGAATGACCATTCTTTTTCACCGCTAGAAAACAGACAGTAAACAATGTTGTAGATCTATATGAATTTGTAAATACTAGAGAGATAATTATTACATATTTAACCATTTTGGTAAATATTGTGGCGATCTTTTCTTTAATTCTGTCGCTGGTAAGCCACGGAATCACGAAGCAAACTCAAAAGTAAGTTTTATTCAACACACTGTCAAATAGAAAAAGCCGACAACAATTATATGCTTTATCCTAGCTTACTCTAGACAGTCAGCCTAATAATAAAAACTAATTCTCAAAAATTTACATATTAGAAGGCGCAACAATTGACGTCAAATATTTACATAGATCCAAACAAAAAAGAGAAAGAATTAATAGAAAAACTAGTTAGAACATTTACATATTTACAAAATAGTTGAATTAAAATACTTTGTGACATTACTCCCTCTTCGGAAGAACATCGTCCCGATGTTTAAATTCATCCGTAGAAACACACACAGTCTCCAGATATTCATCGTTCTGGGTTTCTGGATCGTTGTAAGGCTTCATTCGTAAGACATGTACAACATCTTTGTACTTGGCTTTTCTCCGAGATTCATCCACCGTTGTAACTTCGTAGTTGACGTCTGATAATTTCTTAGTTATTCGGTATGGACCAAAATATTTCTTTAGGAGCTTCTCTGATAAGCCAACTTTGCGCACCGGTGTGAAGACCCAAACAAGGTCGCCGACGTCGTAATAGACGGGCTTATGTCTTGAATCATAACGTTCTTTATCTATGGCCTGCGCTTTGAGTGTTTGTAAGCGGGCTAGCTGCCGTGCTTCTTCAGCGTCCATCATCAAATGACTTATATGCTCGTCCTCCTCATAATCCGGCTGGTAGGGAAACAGAGCGTCCAGAATTGTCTCCGCCTCTCGACCATGTACCAAAAAGAAGGGTGAGAAACCGGTAGTTTCTTGCCTTGCTGTATTATAGGCAAAGGTGATAAAAGGTAAAACAGAATCCCAGTTCTTTTGGTCCACGTCTACGTACATCGAGAGCATGTCAACCAGGGTCTTATTTAATCGTTCAGTCAAGCCATTGGTTTGGGGGTGATAGGCCGTTGTAAAGTAATGCGACATTCCACACATTTTTGTTAGTTCGTTGACGACTTTGGCTTGGAATGATCGTCCCCGGTCCGTAATCAGTTCTCGAGGAGCTCCATGCTTGAGGACAACGTCGTTCACCATAAACTTCGCAACCTCAACAGCTCCTCCGGTCGGTATGGCTTTTGTTACCGCGTATTTCGTAAGGTAATCTGTACAAACTATCACCCAGCGGTTGCCATCCCTAGTCGGAGGGAATCTCCCCAGCAAGTCCATGCCTATCTTCTGGAAGGGAATGGAAACAGGGGCTATAGGCTTAAGGTTTCCAGGGGGTAGTTGGGGTATTTTCTTGCGCCGTTGGCATTCCCTACAATGTCCAACATAATTACGAACACTTCTATAAAGACCAGGCCAAAAGAATCTCCTGCGTATTCTGTCATACGTTTTGGCAAATCCAAGGTGTCCGGCTGTAGGGGCATCATGGGATGATTTAAGGACCGCTAGACGTAAAGTCCTCGGAACCACCAGCAACCAAGGTCGTCCCAAGGGATCATAATTTTTCTTGTAAAGTATGTTGTTGATAATGACAAATCTTTTATAATTCGGGTCTCCACAATTTGCGATTATTTTTGTTAATGATGGATCTCGTTGCTGCTCCTTTTCAACATCACAAAACACTGCCAGACAAAGTATATCTTCCTCTGTTTCTTCCGCAGTATCTGGTAGAGGGCTTCTAGAAAGGCAGTCGGCATCCTTGTGCTTGCGACCATTTTTATAGCAGACAGCGACCTCATATTCTTGGAGGCGCAGAGCCCATCTGGCCAGACGTCCAGAAGGGTCTTTCAAATTCGCTAACCAGCACAAAGAATGGTGGTCGGTCACAACAGAAAAAGGGCGCCCAAACAAGTAAGGTCGAAATTTGCTGATTGACCAGACCACGGCCAAACACTCCTTTTCCGTTGTTGAATAGTTTTTCTCCGATTTGGACAGTGTTCGGGATGCATATGCAATTGGCTGTTCACACCCATCCCTTAGCTGTACCAAAACAGAACCAATACCAAAGCCACTCGCATCGGTATGGACGTAAATTGGCGCGGCCTCATCGAAGTGGCCCAATACAGGTTCAGAAGTCAATGCCGATTTTAAATTATTAAACGAATCTTCTTGTCTGTCATTCCAACTGAATTGTTTTCCTTTCTTTAGTAATTCGTTCAGCGGCCCTGTTATGTCAGCAAAGCTCTTGATGAATCGGAGACCCAAAAAGCTTCTGACTTCGGATACATTCTTTGGTCTTGGAAAATTCCTCACTGCTTCTACTTTGTCTGGGTCCGGATAAATCCCATCTCCATCTATTAAGTGCCCCAAAACCTTCATACGTCTAGATCCAAAATGACATTTTTCCGAATTAAGTGTGAGACCTGCTTTTGAAAGACAGTTCAGCACCATTTCCAATCGCAGTATATGCTCTTCCATTGTTTTAGAAAACACTATGATGTCATCCAGATAGCAGAGACAGATGTTCCACTTAAGTCCACGTAGAAGGTTGTCCATTATTCTTTCAAAGGTCGCGGGGGCATTACACAACCCGAAGGGCATCACTTTAAATTCGAAGAGGCCGTCTGGGGTTACGAAAGCAGTCTTTTCACGGTCAGCTTCATCAACTTCGATCTGCCAATACCCTGATTTCAAGTCCATGGTAGAGAATACAGAAGCTCCCTTTAAAGAGTCGAGGGTGTCGTTAATTCTGGGTAACGGATATACGTCCTTTCTGGTTATTTTATTTAGGCGGCGGTAGTCCACGCAGAACCTCCAGGTTCCATCCTTTTTCTTAACTAAAACGACAGGAGATGACCAGGGACTATCCGATGGTTTTACTATTCCTGATTTGAGCATCTTGTCCACTTCTGTTTGAATAACGCCCCTTTCATAAGGCGACACTCGATAGGGTCGTTGCCTAATAGGAGCATGATCTCCTGTGTCAATGCGATGTTTAACGTCCAAAGATGTTCTTTTTGGGCCTGCCTTCTGGAGCTCAAATACGCCTATGAACCTCCTAAGGACATCAAGTAGTCGGTTCCTGTCTTCATGGGATAAGTCAGTATCCATAAGAGACACAAGCCTATCCAAGTCTCCAGTGTTTTGTGTGCTGCACTTGTCTTCTTTCTGGTTAAGATAATCGTCGTCTCCATCCAAGCAGCATACATAGCTGTTGTCTATAATAGATAATTCAGCCACTTTCATACCTTCAGGGATGATCTTAGCATAGTTAGTCCCATTCACCACCCAAACCTTGCCCCTTCCGTGGTTGAGACTAACAATAGAGGCAGGAATAACTATTTCCTTTTCCAACGTTAGACCCTTAGAACACGTAATAGCAACTTCCTGAACTCCCGGGACGTCGCTACAGACAACCGTTATCTGTTTGATTGAGTTAGGTGGAATAATGTTATCCTTCAAGGTATGAAAGGTGTCCACTGGATGGGGTTCCTCTTTCATCGGGGCGTCCTTCAGGTAGAGTTCATCGTGCTCGCAGTTAATCTCAGCTTGAGTTAGTTTGAGAAAATCCCAGCCAAGGATCACACAATGACTGCACTGTGAAAGTACAAGGAACTCGAATGGTTGGGTTAGTTCATTTACTTTAATTCTTAAGACACACTTTCCTAAAGCCCTGACGCATTTGGAGTTAGCTACCCTTATAATTGGTCCTTTACTCGATAACATAGGGGTTCTTATGCGGCAACGGAAATCTTCTGATATAACTGAATAGTCAGCTCCAGAGTCCACCAAGGCTAGTACTTCAGTTCCATTTATAGTTACGGTTATAAAGTTCTTCTTTAGTTTGGCAACAGTCGTCGTCGGAGGATTTGAAATTTGTGCGGCCTTACCTCCTACGCAGGTCGCGGGATCTAGTTTCCCTCATTTCCTCTTGAAGATGAGCGGCTGTTCATCCTAGCAGGCGATCTTGATGTTCGACGTCCTGTGGATCGCCCTCTCCCTGGGTAGGGGGAGTCACTCCTAAGTCCACGATTGGGGGGTGACCATGAACCCGTTCCGTCCGCATTTGGCATATAGTCTCCCAATGTCACTGGTCTTCTAGCATCTCTCCTTGTGCGAACATTGGCGAATATTTGTCGCCTCTCTCGACAATACCTGACGACGTGGCCAGGTCGCCCACAATGGAAGCATACTGGTCTGTCATCCGGTGTACGCCATTCCCGGGCTTTGGGCAAACTAGCGGAAGAGTTGTAAAAAGTTCTTCCAGCTTGATCATACGTTGGGGCTGGTCTAGGTTGTTTCATCATAGGACTTGTAGTGGTCCTGGAAATCGGTGCCAGATTCTTCTTCACCTCTTCCCTTATTATTTCCTCTAGGGAATCTGTGGTATGCATGGGCTGAGCAAAGGCTCTCTGAACTTCCTCTTGGACGATCCTTCTAATCAAAGAAGAAAGTTCGTCTTCCTCGCAAGCCATGGAGGTCACATTTGGGAGTCTCTCAAATTTTTTTGTCGTTATTCTTCGTTTCTTTAATAATTCTATTTTTCTGCACTGACTCAAGAACTGTTCCACATTATCAACGTCCCTGGCAATCAGTATTTGATATACGTCCTCCGCCACTCCTTTCATTAAGTGTCCTAACTTGGTTTCATTGTCCATCCGGGGATCAATCAATTGGCACAAATAAAGCACGTCTTGAATGTAAGATTCAGAGGATTCGTTTGCCTTCTGTGCTCTAATCTTCAGAAGTCCCTCAGCCTTCTTTATCTCTTCTTCCTGTTGTCCGAAGGTTTCGCCGAGAGCCCTCTGAAAAACCTCCCAGGATGTTAGAACATCTTCATTATTCTCATACCACTGCCGTGCAGTTCCGGCCAAAAAGAATATGGCATTCGCCAAACACATAGGATTGTCCCATCTGTTATATTGAGCTATGCGCTTGTAATCTTTTAACCACCTCTGTGCGTCTTCACTTCCATCTCCGGAAAAGGTAGAAGGGCATTTTGGTTGCTGCAACGAGAAGTATGCTGAGGGGACTTGAGCTGGAGTTTCTTCTCCCGATTCGCTCTTTAGCATGATTGGACTTGTTTGATGAAGTTCGGGCTCGGGTGGTAAACCCTTCAATCTGAGACTTCTTCTTAAATTTATGGGATCAGCCGTTTTTCTTTATTTATTATTTTTTCAAGGCTTTACCAGCATCTCCACCAAATTGTGGCGATCTTTTCTTTAATTCTGTCGCTGGTAAGCCACGAAGCAAACTCAAAAGTAAGTTTTATTCAACACACTGTCAAATAGAAAAAGCCGACAACAATTATATGCTTTATCCTAGCTTACTCTAGACAGTCAGCCTAATAATAAAAACTAATTCTCAAAAATTTACATATTAGAAGGCGCAACAATTGACGTCAAATATTTACATAGATCCAAACAAAAAAGAGAAAGAATTAATAGAAAAACTAGTTAGAACATTTACATATTTACAAAATAGTTGAATTAAAATACTTTGTGACAATATATTCATGATTATCTTTCTAACCTGGAAGGTTCAGGTTTCTATTTATCTTATTGTTTTTTTATTATTATTTTTTGTATAAAATGTTTATGACTGCTCCTTTTTAAAAATTTAAATCGATGCAATTATCCATAGCCGGAATATTGTGTTTTGTGTGTTGAAATAAAATATATATATATATATGAATAGTTTTATTCTCTCTTCAACAGGTGGCGTCAAAAATACTCTACTAGCTTCGAAAAAGCTTGAAAACTCTCGAAAATGATAAAATAATTTAAAATAAACTTATCCATGAATTATTTTTGCCAAACAGATAGAAATAAATATTACAATAGTATTGTTTTCTTTTGGCTTTATAGCATAGAACAACGAAATTCCATTCGTTGACGAGTTTGTACTGGAACCAAATGAGATGACTTAACTTAGAAAATTGGTTTCTTAGTTATAGCAAGTGAAGATAAACGTACAATGCTTGATTTTAAACTACAGATTATCAAAAGCTATTTTAGAGGGCTGGTAGATTTACTGGATACGAAATATTTGGAAATGTCATTCCGATTTAACGGTGATCAGTGTTTTCCTGGATCTTTCAAACCTGGATTCCACAGTTAATATTTGAAAACCATTTATATGCAAAAATATTGACACACAAAGGTCTTTTTTTTCTATAATAGATATTTCTATTAATATCCTCCACATTACGGGTTTAATAAATCGACCAAGCAATAGTGCACGATTTAGTTTATATTGACAATTTTTATCGATAGAAAAATCACAAAATATTTCTCTCTTTATTTGAAAAAAACCTAATTTTCCAAACTTAAAGTGTTGTTTTACTGACTAATCTATCAAAATCTAAATCTAATCTTCTCTCTCATTCTTATTATTTTACTTAAGCTTTCAAAACTTTAAAGAATTTTTAATCAAGTAATGTAGCCTCTTTTGATTTCCCTTTTCAAATCAAAGTATACATGTCATAATTTGTATATAACTAGATGTAACCCCACCACAATATATGCAATGTATAATCCAAAGATTTTAATAAAGGTTAGGCTTAAGCGAACTGGGAGAGAAGCCATCAAAGAAGAAACAACCATTAACAGAATTTCATTATCCAGGAAGCAAAAGTTATTACCCAGGAACTAATAAAACTGAGTTCAAATACCTTCTTCTTCTGGGAGCATGTTAAAACATGACAAAGACAATGGAGTTAGCTACCTCCAATCAGAGTCCAGCAGAACTAGCTAAGATCCAATCAGAAGTCGCCACGAGACTATAGTCAACCAATGAGAGAATGGAGAGTTAACGAGTTAAATCTCGGACTCAAGTTAGTCAGTTAGGAGCTGGACCTGCCAAGGAACAGTTGGGAGCTCGCCACCATCTTAAGCGGTACGCTTAAACCCTTCTCATCACCCAGTAGGGAGCTAGACACCACAGCAAGCAGTACGCTTAAGCCCTTCTCATCACCCAGTAGAGAGCTGGACCTGCCAAGGAACAGTTAGGAGCTGGACACCACAGCAAGCAGTACGCTTAAACCCTTCTCATCACCCAGATAAGTCAATCTTCAGCATGTGAACAATCTAGCCATTAGTCAAATACGCCAATAGTCTAAAGCCCTTCTCTCCCTTGATCGCTGGCCTATTTCTTAATCCAATCCTGTGTCCTCGTTATTTCCCCAGTGAGAACACCTACCATTTCAGCCAAAACGACTGCGCCCACATCAACCACCAAGTAAGTCAACAGAGTCTTACGACAACCAAACAACCAACCATCCAAAATCAATTAATCCTAAAAAAGTTTCATATATTATATACACAAATATTCTAGAATTAAATATCAATATCTATATAAATATAAATAAATGTTTGTATGTTTGTTTGTATGTCCGGTATACAAATTCGCAGTAATTCACTAATTCAAACCAAAATTTCCATACATAGGTAAAAAATACGGGGAAGACGATAGGCTATTTTTAAAAAATATATTAATCAATTATTAAAACTATATATTTTTAGTCAGAAAATGATGATGACGATATTACTGTATCATGTTTGATTATCAGATACAAAATTATATCGGGAAAAATTCCAAAAAGCAGACACCACGGGTGAAACCAGTTCATTATTTTGTACGCAGGAACAAAATTCTAACAGAAAAATATTCATTCGAGCAGAAAACAAAAGCCAGATCATCTTTCTATAAAAATATCGCTTCTCAGACACAAAGTTTGGAGCGCGACGTTTCACAAGAGTGACATCCACGGCGCCAATTTATAATTGTAACGAATAGTATTTGAATAAAAACATTTATTCGGGTAAAACCCGGGCGTTGCCCGGGTCATTCGGCTAGTATGATATAATTTAGAGAAAATGCCCCTATTTTCGTAAAGGCTGACAAAGGTATCTCAAAATTTAGGATTCTTTCACCTTCTATAAATTAAGAAGCCATTTCGGATATTCGAAATGACTCGAAACCTAAGCTAGCTACTAGACACATTCTGACCAAAAATGGAGATGAATTAACATTGAGGATACCTTTTCTAAGTTATATATTGCAAATATATAAGCCCTCACAAATATATTCAGTTAGAAATATCAGATAGTATGGGTCATTCTTACTTTATTGGAGGTTTCTAGCTAATTGACGTCTCGTTATTCCTGTATTTATAATATGAAAACCTTTAAATTAATATGAACAAGAAAGTCTGAGTGACATCAAACACTTTCTAGCAACCTATTTTATCTTCAATAACGAGGAGAGTACCGAGGTCTCATTTCTGCTACAAATGAATAGTTACAAGAATTTTATAATAGGATTTTTGCAATTGAAAAATATATCTAAAATTATTACTTGAGTCTAAAAATACAAAAACCAGAGAGAGATATGATATTTTAAAATAAATATCATTATTTAAATTAATTTTAAATTGAAGAGATATGGACTAGAAAAAATTATAAAACATCTGCAATATATTTATTTTAATGGTGTAAAGCGGTTAGTCTATCGACTCTTCCTCACAGATATGATAAAAAATGAATTAATTAATAAAACTTTAACACTAAAATCTAAATAAATAACTCGATAAAAACTATAATAGCGACCGAAAATTAAATTAAAATAACAATCTTAAAATAAATATTTTAATTCAATTTTAGTCGCTATTATTCTTTTCTATCGATTTCCCTTTTTAGGTTGTAAAGTTGTATCTATTCAATTGCTTCCCAGCTCCAAGGAAGAGTTGAGAGATTCGAACGCTCAACGGGTTTCACTATTAGAAGTAACATTGCAGGAGGTTCATCATTATGTCTCAAAAGCTGGAATGGAATAAAATGGGTTGAGAATGTCTTGCAAGCCGAAATATTTCACTATTACATTATTCGTTTTTATAAAATAGAAAACTCAGTTACATTCGTAAATGCTTTCCACAACTTTGTAAATTTATCTATGACCTTTAAAAACTATTAAAAATATATACTGCGCGATACCTTCCAGCTGCCCTGTAGTGACCCGTATGAACAATAGCGTCGAAGAACTGCACTGTTTGATTTTACCCTCATGTATACCTCTGCATTAGTTTTTTTCATATAATATCAGTAATATTGGGTGACAAATGATTAAACACTTTGGAGACAAAGCTAAAAATCAACTCCTACGAATACTGAACATTTCATGGCAAACTGGTAAACTACCAATGGATTGGAAGATATCAATTATAGTGCTAATACTGAAACCAAACAAAGATGCCAAGGAATGCAAGAATTATCGGCCAATTGCTCTCACCAGCATACTTTGTAAAATAACAGAACGAATTATCCACTCTAGGCTCATAGTCTGGCTCACTAACAATAATAAAATAAACTTCTACCAAACTGCCTATAGATCCAGACACTGTACAACTGATCAACTGTTCTACTTCTGTCAATCAATAATAGATTCTTTCCAGAAAAACCAACAAAGAAGACAACGGCCGTATTCCTGGATATGACCTCAGCTTTTGATCGAGTGTGGAGGGAGAAATTACTTGAAAGGCTGCACAACATCGGAGTAAGAGGAAAAGCCTTAATCTGGATTGCAGACTTCTTAAGGGGAAGAAGGATAAAGGTTCGGGTTTATGGAGCATTTTCCAAGGACAGAAGAACATGGGCTGGTGTACCTCAGGGATCTGTGCTCAGTCCTTTACTCTTCCTGCTATATATTAACGACATCCATCCTTACCTCACTGAAGACACAAAGGTTGCCTGTATGCAGATTATATAGCCATATGACCCACAAGTAGCAGTATAGAAAAATCAGAAAAAATACTGAACACATCAATGAGAGGACTGGAGAAGTGGGCAATGGAACTCAAAATGACCATAAACCCAATAAAAACAAACCTATGCGTCTTCTCCACTGACAGGAAAAACAGGCATATATTTAATCCCAAAATAAGTATAAACAACCAAATAATTGATAAAATTAGAAATCCAAAATACCTAGTTTACAGTTTACAGAACACATAATTAGCACCTCAAATAGAGCTACCAGAAAACTAAATATTCTGAGAAGGTTATGTGGAACAAATTGGGGAGCAAAACCCAAAACCCTCAGAACAACATATACCACCTTAATAAGGCCAATAATGGAATATGCAACACCTGTCTGGGCTCCCTTAAGCTCATCACTAAAATGAAGACTAGACAGTGTTCAAGCAAAAGCGGCCAAAATAATCACTGGTGCTCTTTCTTCCACCAATAATGAGAAAATTCAAAGAGAATGTGGCCTAGACCTACTCGAAAGCAGAAGACAATTAAAAACAATAAAATTCACAAATAGCTTAAAAAGTAAAAAACCGAACACATATCCCATAGAACCTATTTAAACTGGACACAAAAAGAAAGACTTAAAAGATCTTCAACACTTCAGTACGACAACAACATTAGAAAAGGCATAAACATGAAACACAGTGACTTTCAAATTCAAGAAGAACCAACATTTCCTACCACATTACCTTCAAATATAATCATCAATCTCAACCTGAACAAACCCTGCAATAAAAAAAGAGAACAAAACCATACTTAAAAAGAAGGGACTTGATACAATTGATTTATATGATCAGAAAAATTATTTATTAGCATACACAGATGGATCATCAGACCTTACTCTGAGTAATGGAGGGGCCGAATTTAACATAATACTCCAAGATGGAACACACATCAAAATCAAAGAAGGAGCAGGAAAGATTTCGTCAAACTTCACTTGTGAACTGACAGCTATCTGGAAAGCCCTTGATGTATGCCTGAACCAACCATCCCTGCATCAAGCAGAAGGAATCATAATATACAGCGACTCCAGATCCGCTCTAGAAGCAATTCAGAAGGGCAATACTAGAATCACGCAGAAAATACACTCATTACTTACCCAACTGGAAACATTGGAGAAGAACTGCATTCTACAATGGATTCCTGTCCATGTTGGGATCGAGGGTAATGAAATGGCAGATGAATTGGCAAAGGAAGCCAGAAAGCTGAGCCAAAGGAAAGAACAAATGTCAGTATTTGACGCTGATGCTTTGGCAAAATACAAGATAATCAAACAAAAAATAAGAAAAGATCAAATATGTGAAATAAACTCTGAGAGAAAACTGACAAAAACCATAACAAGACTTAGAACAAAACACCATAAAGGAATGACAATACATCCAGATGGCACAAGAACTTATAAAGCGTGCAACAATTGTCCTGGTGTGGAACTAACACCTACTCACATATTCTCATGCCCAGCAATGGCCGCAGCCTTGCAGAAAATCGACTTAGACCCAGAGCAGCAGCTTTACACACACCCATGATAGTGGATATTGCTGCTGCTGTGATGGAGATGCATGGAGACATCTGAGATTCTTCTTTGGACACGACAACAACAACAACAACAATACTGGGTGACCCATAAGTCCCGAACCTTTAAAAGGTAAACTAGAATAACAAAACTATAATTATTTAATATTATGCAATAAATTAAATTTTATTTTCAAATATATTTAAATTCAATAGTTATTCAAAATATTGTTCATTTGCTCCCAAACACAATCTAAGTCTTTTAGGAACACTTTGACAAACCCGAGAAAATAAATCCGCACCAAGAAGATTAAATTATTCTTCTAGTGCAATTTTCATTTTCTCTAAAGTCTTGGTTATTGATGATGAACTTCATCTTTTAAATAACCCCCGAAAAAACCTGCCGGAGTAAGATCAGGTGACTGTGAAGGCCAATCAATGGGTCCACAGCGTCCCATCCATTTGTGAGGAAACTTTTGATTGAGAAATTTTATAACAATGTTTAGGTAATGGGCGGGTGCACCGTTCTGTATGAAGTAAAGGTTTTTATCTACTCATTTTGGCTGAATAAATTCCTCCAACATTTTCGAATAATTCTCACCATTTACTTTCAAATCAAAAATTTAAGTTCCGATTATTGCTTCCGAACAAATTCCACCCTAGCCAGTTAAGTCAGGGGAATTAAATTCCTTATCAATTTCTACCTTTGGATTTTTGAAGCCCAATAAATAGAATTATGTCGATTGACATGACCATTTAATTTGAAAATAGCCTCATCAGTCCAAATTATTCGAATAGGCCAAATTTCATCATTTTGGATCATAAAGCATGAATTAATTTAGGAATATAGGGCTTATAAGCAAGACCATTTAGCATTCTTTGGATGGAGGTTCTGGGTATTTTTAGCTCTTTAGACAACCTCCTTGTTGATATTTGAGGACTAGCTTTTAAAGATATATATACTTTATCTAAGTTTTTATTAGTTTCACAGGTAGCAGAATGTAGTCTTCCTGATCTTGGGAGATCTGCCACACTACCGGTAGTTTCAAATCTTTGATTATTCTTGTTACGGTTGATTTAAAAGGTGCAGAAGACTCAGAATGCTTTGACCATTGACATCGTAGAGTTGTCAAACTACCATGTTGATAATAGAGTTTGATAATTTTAATTCTATCTTTATATCGAGGGATGATATTTTATGAATTAAACCCTGATGTAACCTGAACACACACATATTTTAATTAGATGAATATTATAAATAATTTATTAGTTGAAGATTTTTGAAATGGAATCGGGTCATACGGGCCACCCTGTATTTAAAAAAAAATGTTTGTGTTTACCTTTAAAATTAAACAAAGCAACATTTTAAGAATATATCTAAATATAAAAGAATATATTACTAAATAGGTAAAACACAAACCTAAAATTCTCTGGAACTGGGGAATTTTGACATTAAAAAAAAAAACATATGTATTTTTTATACACAAAAAACTAATTCCGAAGTCTAGCGGGCAAGTTGAAAGATTTTCTCATTTAGTTTGCCTCAGGAATAGATTTGATATTTTCCTTGATTAAATATTCATATCCATTTTTTCGTTTGTTTGGCATAACATTTAAATTAGCTCTCTTCTTCTATTTTCTAAATCACTTGAAATGTCAAAATTGATTGAAAACTGCGTATACATAAAATATTAAAAGAAATCTCATTTGAACGTAAATATTATATTATAAATATATTTTATATTTTTTTTATTCCCATCCCTGGACACTTTTATTTTCCGTTTATCATTACTCTTCACAATTCATCCATTCATACTTCATCCCTAAGGTTTGAAATACTTATTATTTCTCCTCAAAAATAAATTTCGATATTTCGTTTAAAAGAAACACATGCGGGAAATTTTCAAATGTCGTTTTATAATCATAAGCCGCATTATATTGTATTATATATTATATTTTAAACGCCTCACTTAATCATTCGTGCACCATGTAAATAACAAGCAGAATTATTTCTATTTATATCCTTAATAAAAATGTTTATTTTCAGCATTAAAAGTGTATATGAATACTGTTAGTTTGTTTTGTAATTGTAGTGTAAGTATATATTTATGAGTTATTATACAATAATACTTGTGTGTATATTTATAAAGTATATTATTTTAAAAGTATGAATACATTTTTTATTTTCGTTCGATAAAATAACTTCATTGTTGTGCCCTGAATTGATTTTATATGTGTGTGAATTTCTAAATAATGCCACATTATATATACAGACCAGAATACAGTTTTTATTATTCTCATAATTCAGTATAAAACTGTAAAAAGATGTCTGCTATTTGTGGCCATGATCACTCACTTCAATTATCCTTTTTATTTATTTATAATGGCAGATAGAAATTCTCAAATTTTCCCGTTATGTTAATTTTTGACCTCTATATGAGAGAATTATAAGTCGTTGAAACGTAGACATTTATATTGTAGCGAAGTATTTTTATCTTATCAACAGAGTATTATTTTTTATGTTTATATTTTGCTACTCTGCAATCTACATTGCTTATCTTTTGTTTGCCATTCATAGTTTGTTCTTGCCTGAAATAAATTGTTATCTCATCCCGAAGTTGGTCTTCCCTAATTTCCACGTGGCATTTTGGTGGAGATGCCGGGTAAATTAGGGAAGATAAACTGAAGTTCGACGAAAAGACCTAGAGGCCATGGGTGCTGTGATCTACATTTTCGGTGACTGGCTCAGGATTCCACCGACGTGTCAAAGCCAAGACTTCCTTCCAAGATGACGATGTTCCTATAGATGATACGACGACAAAGACGCTCTTCACGCCGCAAGAAAAATGATGCAAAGGTACTAGGGACAAAGTTCCAAGACTTCGATGGAATCCTTGGCAGAAGCACGTCAGATCCATGTCAGTAACTACAATAATTGCAAGCGGTGAGTAACAGTTTCCATAGGGAAGGAGCTATGTAGCGAAGTATTTTTTATTTTATTAACAGAGTTTATAAAACTTTCAGCAGATCAGATAGCGCCGGAAGTTACCTGACCTTCATGTTCCTTAGGTTTACGACTATATTTATTATCAGAGTGTTGAAGGCCATTTTTTTTTCGGATAGGCACAACCTGTGGAGCGGGTTTACCACAGTTAAAGGCCGCCCCATACCAATTAATTTTCCGGCTGTCGGCAGCCTGGCGGAGCACTGTCTCTTCAGATGACCAGGTCGTCCACAGCGGAAACAGAGTCCAGCCGATCGCCTGCTAGGTCTGCAAGCCTCTTCCAGATTTTCTAGTCTCTTGAGCACCCTCATGATGTCAGATACCCCACGGCCTCGAGCAACGCTTACCTCCACCAGTAATTACGCACCGCGAATCGGTGGGTGCCTTGATTCGCTCACTCTGTAGGCCGCCTCCAACTTCAGGGCGCGAACCAGTGCCTCTCTTGATGTAGCGAAGGAAGTAAGTCTTAGCACCCTTTGGACCTCAGCGTCTCGAATCCAGGAAATCAATAGGATACCCAGTGAAGGCCAGATGGCACAACCACTTGACATCAGACTCGAGCCCTTGCAAGCTCTCCCAGATCTTTTGTTTTCTCAATATGATTTGTGACCGATATAACTGCATTAGATGTTTTTCCTCCAAATCTCAACTCCATTGATCTCATTAATTTGGCATAGTCCTATTGGTCTGCACGCTGAACCGCCATAAGCAGATCTAGGGCCGGTCTTAGACAATTGAATATATTTTATTAACAATCTTAGTTAATTGTTACAAAAACCAAAGATAAATTAAACAAAGATAGATGTGATTATTTACAATTTGGTGATAAAAATATATTTGAAAAAAACTGTTCGCAGGAAGGGAGGCTCCTCCACTTTGAGAGAGTCCTCCTCCAGAGAAGGACAGGATCAATTTGAACCGCTCTCAGTTCAATGTTTATATAATTCTTATAGAGACACGCCTTGGCAGACGCCAGGATGGCCAGGGCGTCGTCATCTAGGCCTCGCCCGAAGACCCAGCCCTGAAGGTCAGGAGTCCGCCCGATGATGGTAAATGCCTCCAAGATGAGAGGCCTGACGCAGCGGCAGGACCAGTACCGGTGGACAAGCGTCAGGTCGCCGGACCCACAGGCAACGCAGAACTGTTGGGCCGAGGCTGGATGGGTTGGATGTGGCAAACGTGGTGGGCTAGTAGTCTCACTGCCACGTCTGCGTCATGGTCGGAGAAGGCACAGCGCCTGAGTGACACCAAGATATAGTGTTGGGGAGATCCAAATGTGCAATCCACCTCCTCGCGAGCTGGGTGATGGGCAGGACAGCCAGACGCGGGCGCTACAGCGTGCGGCGGGCAATACGGGTGGTGACGAGCAAGAATGGAGTCCCGCGCAAATTCTCGTCGGCCAGACGCCAGCAGAAACTGAACAAGGAGGCTGCGTCCTGCCACACCGCGTTGGGCGAGTGAGGAGAGCGGCAGGATCCACAAAGTCTCTAACGCAGGCGCCAACCCATCGTACAGGAGTCAGAAGGTCGGGTGTACGTAGGAGGCAACAGCCTCCGATGGTGGGGAAGTCCAGGAGCTGAGACGGAGTCAGAGCCCGGTGATCTAGCTTAAGAATCTCAGTGACTGCTTTCCAGATCTTGAGCAGCCGGAGATGGCGCGTCGGAGCCAGGACCCGGATGGAGTGGGGTAGAGCCACGCGCCGCTCTCTCCTAGCCAGGAGTAGTTGCTACGGCCGCCACGCAACGCGACCTGCACATCCTTCAGACACGACAATCGAAGCTGAGTCCCGATATCTATCAGTCCGAATCCTTCTAGAGAGACAGGCCTCGCCAGGACGCCTCCGGGCAACCAGGCGGTGTGCTCCGGCCTCCAGATGAATCGCGCCAGAAAAGCCTGGATCTTCTTGATGGGGTAGTCGTTGGGAAAATATCCGTGAAGGTGGTGGACCACCGATGAAAGCACCAAGGAGTTGGCAGCTCTGGCCCGACCACCTAGGGAAAGGCCGCGCGTGTAGGGGGCCCACCTTGTTATGGCAGCCTCAAGCAGCGCAAGGAGATGTTCCTGGGCTGAAAATGACGTTCCCGGCGTAATTATGCAGCTCAGCACCCTCAGCTGCTCCGATGACCAGGAGATGCCAAGCAGGGCGTCGTGTGGGCCCGCCATGCGCCGCACCATAGGACTTTGCTCTTTAAGTAGTTCACTCTAATTCCAGAGTCGTGCCGGAAGTCTTCGAAGATGGAACACACTATGCCGAAATTCTCGTCTCGGCAGATGAGGAGAACTATGTCGTTGGCGTAGGCGAGGACATTCCCTGGGTCGCCCGGTTTCTCAAGGCGCAACAGGAGAGGGCCCGTAACGATACTGAACAAATCGGCGCTGAGGGCGCAGCCTTGCCTCACTCCGTTCAGTAGACAGAAAGGCCTTGTGTGGAGGCCCCCGGCTCGAATCGCTGCGTCCACCCTGGCATAGAGGGAGGAGGAACCATCCGATGGAGGCCAGTGGTAGACGCAGGGAGACCATTAGAGACACCAGAAAACCGCGGTCCAGATGTCGAAAGCAGATTCAAGATCAGTCGAAATTAAAGCCAGCGACGAGCCATTCCTGGTGGCGGTGTTAACCTCGTCGGCAACGCGTGCCACATTCCAACTAGGACTCCTCCTCTTAATAGAGTGAGTCTGACACTGAGGTACCAGGAGGGGAGATGAGGCCGCAGACGCTGAAAAGGGATGTTGCTAAGGACGCGGTAGTCCGCCGTAGGAAGCGAGATTGGCCTGTAGCCGCAAAGCCCAGGGCCACCGTGGGACTTGGGGACCAGGCAGATGGTGGTGCGCCGCGTCGATGTAGGCAAGGCACTGGAGTGTTGGGATGCTTCATACACGCGCCCCAGAGCATAGACGAAGTCCTCGAATGCCTGGTATGACTCACAAGACAAGTCGTCTCACCCGGGAGCTTTTCCGAGAGGTAGGCTGTGGATGGCTGCAGAGATCTCTGCGGCGGTAATCTCAGAGCGGAGCAGAGGGTTGTCCTCTCAGTTATCACTTATTTTAAGGCATTTCATTTCCATAGCCTCTCTGAAATACAAAATCCCCCAGTTTACAAATCTATTTGCAGTATTTCCTATTTACCAGTATCCATATCAATAACCCGTCATCTGAAGAAATTCGAAATTAAAACCTTAATTCACCCAATTTAAGTTCGCTACTAAGAAACCCTATAACTAAGAACAATAGCCTTAATTATCCTGCCAATATTGAGACTGTCATATACTCCATAGAATGCAACGAATGTAAAATCAAATACGTAGGCGAAATTTGGCGTTGAATATAAGAATATCATAACATTAACGAAATATCGAAAATCAAGACAGTAGATCTCTAGTATATCATCATGTAAGAGAAACAGATCATTCCTTCTCACTATCAGAACCAAGGACTTATTAGTCCAACATACCCAATAAAGAAAGCACAATAGTATTAACAGAAAAATTGACATTCCGGCAATTTATGATGTACTATTTCTTGAGATCACCCTAAATCTTCCTAAGAGATAAATCCCCACTGAATAGAAATAGTGAAAACCAGATGCACATATCTTAATAATATATTAATATGTATAAAATGAAAGGATTTAAAAGCACGAATGTTTCTTTTATACATAATACAAACTTCTACTGCCCTTATTGCGATGAAAAAATATATTGGGAGGGCTTGGTTCATCAGTGGTGAACCCTCCCAGCGGTTTCGCCAATTTAATCCACCAGACCGCTTCTCAGAACTCTAATACTGTATTGGACGATTCTGCTTATATACGCAGCACTGAAGGATGGAATCTTAGAAATGATTTTCAAGAAAACTATGGACATAGGCTTATAGGACAGTAGAATTACATTCTAATTGGCGATTGGCGGTTAATTGGCGAAACCGCTGGGAGGGTTCACCACTGATGAGCCAAACCCTCCCAATATATATTTTTCATCGCAGTAAGGGCAGTAGAAATTTGTATTATGTATAAAAGAAACATTCGTGCTTTTAAATCCTTTCATTTTATATGTATAGATGGCGCGCTATTGCTTTGTGTTAATTTATGCCTAACTGGCCTTGTCTTTATTGTTTGCGGAAGAGCATTGCTCGATGCAAATATTAGAATGTAATTCTACTGTCCTATAAGCCTATGTCCATAGTTTTCTTGAAAACCATTTCTAAGATTCCATCCTTCAGTGCTGCGTATATAAGCAGAATCGTCCCATACAGTATTAGAGTTCTGAGAAGCGGTCTGGTGGATTAAATTGGCGAAACCGCTGGAAGGTTCACCACTGATGAGCCAAGCCCTCCCAATATATTTTTTTCATCGCAGTAAGGGCAATAGAAGTTTGTATTATGTATAAAAGAAACATTCCTGCTTTTAAATCCTTTCATTTTATATGTATAGATGGCGCGCTATTGCTTTGTGTTAATATTAATATGTATTACTTGCTTTCTCAGTTATGTCCTAGAGGCTTATATTTATATGTAATTTTATAATATATATATATACTAGCCGAGTGGCCCGGGCAACGCCCGGGTTTTACCCGACTGGACCCGGCTTCGCCTGGGTAGTGTTCGAGCGAGGTTTACTCATGAATGAATAGAGGCCCCAACTGTTTGTTAACTCAATGTAATGAATTTTCTTTCAGCAAAATGGAGATAAATTGCAAACAGCAATATCGAAAATGCGTGTAAAAAAAATCTGTAATATAGGATCCATTTCACAAACACATCTAATGAATAGAGTGCTGTTTGGAGGAGTGGTCTAAACTGTTGATTTTTAAAAACCATGACCCGGGGTCATCGAATGCAGATTCAGACACTTTGTTCTGAAAAAAAAAAAATTGCCTCAATGGCTCCTGTTTCTTGAAAAAGTCCAACCCCTCCAGTGAGTGCAAGTAACCAAACTGGGCTTTTATTCTTAAAAATAAAAAAAATCTAATGATTAGTGTGAATAAAGGAAAATGGTCGGCACAACCTGATAATTTTACTTTGTCCACTTCACTCTCGGCTGTCCAATAAGAAACAGCCATAGCAAACATTTTAAAGGGCACCTAATCCGGCATTTACATATCTAAATAGTTAAGCAACTTTTATAAATGTAATATATTTCTGCAATATTGAAATACCTGGACTTGGAAGAATTTTGTATTAGTTATTGTTGCTGTAACAGCATTGTTACCTTATTAAGACAAAATTACTGAATGTATTCAGTACTTTTGTCTGAAGATGGTAACAATGCTGTTACTGAAACCACACACATAATTTATTTATTTGGATTAGGTCTTGCTTCCTTGTGATTCTTATCTATATTTCAAAATATACCTCAATTATATTTTTGCCTAAAAAGGAATATATATAATGCCAAGACCTTAAATAAAAGTAAAATGTCAAATGAGTTATTAATTAACCCTATATGGATCCGCGATATGGGTCAATAACATGTGAAAATAAGGCCAACAATTGAAATATCATTTTAAAAAAATCAAATTTTGAACGCTAGCTTCACACAGGGTACATATTGTGCTACCAGCTATATGCGTTCTATTTTACTATGGTGTGATTTCCACATGATGGATCTACATTATAATCTCTCCAGAGCTTAAGGTAGCAAACAGTACATAAATATCAATGCCAAAAGCCAGAGTTAATATAGCATGTTGCAGTGTAATGTTGATCTGCAGGATGGGAAAAAAGCAATATTATTTCCAAAGACTTTAATTTGAAAAGTATTATGAAACGTTAAATATATTATCTTTACTTTTAAAAGCATTAAAAAAGCTATCTTGATTTGAATAAATTTAGTCTAGAAACAAACATCATGTAAAATTATGCACCAATCGATTGTTGATTGTATATTTCTTTATTTAAATATGAGCATATTTGCATCTATATATCTAAATACATTTATACAAAAATATGGTATTACCCTATAGATATATATGAGCAGTTATTTATTGTGAAGCAGATAAATATAAACCCTAACTAAACAAATGACAGCAAAAATAATTTGAGCCTACCCTTAAAAAAGCAGTTACTGAAAATGCATAGCTGCTGCTTACAATATAAATGCCATTAGAGCATAAACATATTACATGGAACAAACATATAGTAAAATATACGTAGCAAGTTATATAGAAAAACATACTTTTTTTCAAGAAATATACTTTTTACAACTTCAATAAAATTTATACTTACTCTAAATATAAGAAAAAAAATAGAATACTGTCTCAATTTGTCTTAAAATAGGAATATTCCTTATGAGAATCAAATGGTAAACCTTATCTTTTAAAATGTAGATCGTTATATTTACACTAACTAAAATTAAACGAAGCAAAAAAGATATGAATAAGCTGCGAAATAAATAATATTTCCAATTAATTGAATTTGAAAAAATATTACTAAATAAATAAATAAAATCTTAACTTCTAAAAAGGAAAAAAAAGGTTATTCGAAATACAATTTTTGCACTTTTAGCCTAAATGCTAAACTAAAACCTCAGCTAACTACGCGCGATATTTCACAATACAGTTTTAATTAACCCAGGTTCCGGGGACGTATAAATTTGATAACGATCGATTAATATTATCTCCAAAGAGTTTAAAAATATATAAATAATCTTACCTTCTAAAGACATTCATCGTGTAAAATTACAAAACAACAAAATTACAAATTAAAAACAAACAACGTGTAAAATTATTAACCAATCAAATTTATTTATCGTCGCGACCAGTGCGCCGCCAAGCGGCAAAAGGCGGGAACTAATCCATTTCAGTTAAATAATTTTTAAAAAAAGTACATTAACCTTTGTAGTTTTTTGAATAGCCTATATGTTAAACGAAATCTTCAGCTACCTACATGCGAAATTCCATAATGATTGAGTCAGTAGATTTTGCGTGATGCGATAACAAACATCGATTTCGCATTTCATTTTTATAGATATAAGGATATATATATATATATATATGATGATAAAAGACCATGGAATTGTTGTAAATAGTCCAGATATCTACTACCACATGTTCCACCACGTGACTGTATATAACTTCTTATTTACTGCAAATAGAAAGCCTCAACTAACATCAATCTGTACCGCGTAAGAATCTAAAAAAGTATAGCAACTGTACAGATAGAAGGAATGGAGAATAACAGGAGAAAATTAAGGTTAAAACTAATCAGGCTTAGGCTTGAATAGGAAAGCAGGCTTAGCAATCCCAGTCCAACTTTTACGAGGTCGTGGCCCTCCTGGATAATAAAACTCCCCCCTTCCCCTGTTTACGTCAGAAAAGAGCAGTGACCTGCATGGACCCAGCTCAGCTATAAAAGGAGGCCCTGATCCTCAGTTAGTCAGTCCTTAGTTAGTCTTTGTTTCAGCCCCAGTGCGCCGGACGCTCCAATAAAAAGTAAACCCTTTCCTGCCAGAAATCTCCTCGTTCCATTCCTTCTTGACGTCAGACGCTTCTGAGTGGAATCTCTGTTTGTTTATTTCACCTTTGGCACAGCTTTGTCGCCTTCCACCACGACTGCACGGTAGAGTTGACATCGAGGTTCGTCTGGCATCAGGTGACACTAGTCCCAGAGGTCCCAAGATATCACAGACTCCCCCGTCCGAAGTGTCGACAGGATAGTGGACGCCAAGGTACAAGTAAGCAAAGATACCACTGTCTGGTACAGAAAGATGGAACAGGGAAGCGAGGAGGATTCAAAGGAGCCCATGGAGTCCGATCCTGACTACGAAAGTGGCGAAAACACCACTTTTCCACAGATGGAAAACACTCTCGGTTGGACGCAGGAAATTGCCCCCAGCCAGGAAGACGCCACGCCCCCGCCGGTGGTATCAGATGTCCTAGGGAAGTTGACCAGGACGCTACATCAGCTGTTCGCGGCGACCGGACTATCGCGAGATGTGGAACTACCGCGCTTCAATGGTTCGTAAGAGGCGCAGAGCTTCTTCGACAACTACGACGCCCAAACTGATCTGGCCCAACTACAATACTCTACAAGACTGAGAAAGCCACCAAACCTCTTGCAAGCACCCCTCCGAGTTACCAACACGCGAGCGTATGTTACCTGCTCCCCCGACCAGCTCTAAACCACGAGCCCAGCGCAAACAATGAGCTCTGACTGTCCCAAGGATCCTCCAACCACGGCACAAGACCAAGCCTGTCCCGAAATACAAGACAGCACAACAGTAGGTTCCTCCTTCTATAATTTTCGTTGAACAATTGCTCGTTCGAGCTGAACTGTGTAATAAAGTAAACCTACCTCTACTACTTGATACAGGACCATCTATCGCTATAATTAGGCATAATTCTTTTAAAATAATCGAAACCAGTTTGCAAAATAGAATATCTACACACTTAACTAGTAACGCCATAGCTAACAATGTTTTCACCATAGCTTATATCTTTTTAAACGTAAAAATAGGTAATATAACGCAGAACCTAAACTTCTATATCCTAGATACACCCTTGCCTTTTGTCATATTATCCCTTAACTTCATAAAATATTTCTACTAATTATAAACTGACCTCAGCTACTCCTGTATCAAGATAATGTACCCTACCAACTACATTATACAAATTCACCTCGTGCAAGCAACACGTGTCCCATGGACAGGTTAATACTACTGTCCCATTTACTAATTTTCCCCTCCTGTAACGGGTTGCTCACACGTGGTGAACTACAACACTCTTATTTGGCCTCATTGTAATGTTCCTAATCCCACTTTCAACGCCCCTATGTCCTTTTTTTTCATAGCTTTTAACAGAAGTAACCTAATTCACAGCCTTCCAAAACTATTCCAATCTTTAAATTCCAACATAGATACACTCCCTTGTACCTTCCTTTTACATGCATAGTTAATCATGGACAAATCACTCTCAACAAAATAAACAACACCCTCTCACATCACTTTTTCCAATTGGCAACAATTTTTAGTGCGCGACTTGATACCCAAATCCAATTTCGAGCCACACAAGCTCCTTAAGTCTTTGTGTTATTTCCAAGTGCTCTTGCAAGCACCCCTCCGAGTTACCAACACGCGAGCGTATGTTACCTGCTCCCCCGACCAGCTCTAAACCACGAGCCCAGCGCAAACAATGAGCTCTGACTGTCCCAAGGATCCTCCAACCACGGCACAAGACCAAGCCTGTCCCGAAATACAAGACAGCACAACAGTAGGTTCCTCCTTCTATAATTTTCGTTGAACAATTGCTCGTTCGAGCTGAACTGTGTAATAAAGTAAACCTACCTCTACTACTTGATACAGGACCATCTATCGCTATAATTAGGCATAATTCTTTTAAAATAATCGAAACCAGTTTGCAAAATAGAATATCTACACACTTAACTAGTAACGCCATAGCTAACAATGTTTTCACCATAGCTTATATCTTTTTAAACGTAAAAATAGGTAATATAACGCAGAACCTAAACTTCTATATCCTAGATACACCCTTGCCTTTTGTCATATTATCCCTTAACTTCATAAAATATTTCTACTAATTATAAACTGACCTCAGCTACTCCTGTATCAAGATAATGTACCCTACCAACTACATTATACAAATTCACCTCGTGCAAGCAACACGTGTCCCATGGACAGGTTAATACTACTGTCCCATTTACTAATTTTCCCCTCCTGTAACGGGTTGCTCACACGTGGTGAACTACAACACTCTTATTTGGCCTCATTGTAATGTTCCTAATCCCACTTTCAACGCCCCTATGTCCTTTTTTTTCATAGCTTTTAACAGAAGTAACCTAATTCACAGCCTTCCAAAACTATTCCAATCTTTAAATTCCAACATAGATACACTCCCTTGTACCTTCCTTTTACATGCATAGTTAATCATGGACAAATCACTCTCAACAAAATAAACAACACCCTCTCACATCACTTTTTCCAATTGGCAACAATTTTTAGTGCGCGACTTGATACCCAAATCCAATTTCGAGCCACACAAGCTCCTTAAGTCTTTGTGTTATTTCCAAGAATGACTACCAGTCATTAGAATCCTAGAGAAAGATCACTCTCAGCCTTTCCAAATAATATTTAACTTTATTTTCTAATATGCAAATCCGAAATCTCAAAAGGCTCTATTTACATATGTACAGTTCACAATGTTTCTTTGACTTTATCTTATTTGACTTGCTCCTCTTTGACTTTGACTTCAACTTTATCTTTGTAACTGTCTGGACAGGGTTCTTCTCTATCTACTTTCACTTTGGAACTGTCTGGACAGGGTTCTTCTTCTTCAAATCTATACCTTCTCTTCCGCCTCACTTACTTCTACTCTTTCCTATTCTTACTTTGATCCACCTTCCGCCACTTCTTACTTTGATCTAACACTTTCTCCTCGCCACCGTTCTAATACCTTCTTCTCCCTCCCCCGCTCCTCGCCTCCTATCTACCTTCTTTTATATAGTTGAAAACTGTCACGTGGGCGCACTCTGTGGCGTATCCCCTGGCGCACGCCATCTAGAGCCGATTTTCCTAACCATTCTTAACATACCCCCACCATATATGTTCGTACAACCAGCACCCATGACTTTAGTAAATTTGTTATTCATTGTGAAACAGGTTAGATTTTGTACAAAACAAAGGCTTCACGTGACACCTTTTAATCTACAATTTTTCGCTTCGTGTCACAGAGCCACACCACAAAACTCTCACTTTTCAGGTCAAAGACGCCTTCACGCCTGTGACTCATTTAACCTCAAAGCGTGTCCACGTCGAAAGTCGCACTTTCACTCAATTCTAACCTGATATCACTGAATAACATTTTTACTAAGTCCGCAACAACCTCGAAACACAACAACCATTCGATTTAATATCAATAGATACAATATCCGGATTTCCGAAATACAAACACAAATCGAACAAATGCTTGAACACACGGGATAATTACAACCTCTGTATCTCCCTATGTCAGTCCCATAACGCTTGTCACCAAAGGTGACAAATCAAAACGCTTTTGTGTTTACAATTATAGAAAAAAAAATATCTGAACGCGTAGTCCGAATTAACATACCTAATGTCACTAATTCATGGCCATAAGAAAACCAGGCGTTTCCAAAGGTGGGAGACAACCACCAAGCAAGCTGCCCCCACAAGGGGCCTCTGACCCAAATAAATATGCCCGCCACCGCCGGAACTCGCTAATAATAAATTCGAGGGGAGATGGACAAACAAACAGCCGAAATCTTGTTGCGACCCATCGTTATTGCCCAGTGTCACTCTAATGAATGTTCACCAGCTATGAAATCAAATATTAGTGCGTGCCTTTTACTATATATCGTTCTAATCTCTAACCCAGTATTCTACTCCGATATCCCGTTTAGCTACTAATAACATGCTTAACAAATTATTTTACATTTACTAACAAATCAGTCCACTAACAGAATAACTAATTAATTCAATAACTAATCCCGCCTACTGAACCCCAATGAATTAACATATCTATTTTTTATTAATGACCCAAAACCAATTCACCAGGTCTAGATTCTCTCGCCCTCATTTAACTTGTCCACTTAACATCGACACTTAGATCCAAGGACAACATTTTACCTACAAAAATCACACACACTCACATAAATTAAAAAAAAATACATCATTAGGAATCAGTGAGTTTCACAGTTGGAAACAATGTGTGTGATCCACGAGTCGCGTCAAACATAAAACAAATTCGATAAGTTAGAACAACTTAGGCCAACAAGACCAAAGGTATCAATCGAGGACAATTTAAAGCTCTCTCTACCTATCCTAAAAAACAGGAACATACATTTGGCCTACTACTTCCCATTCTTTCCCAATATATAATTTCTATGAGTAATCTTACTCGCTCTTCTTTCTCGATGAACATTATTTTTAATATCCTTTATATAATCATTATCTAGCTCTTATATTTGTTTTTTTTACGTCAACCAATCAGTTTAGATTATTGTCATTTTATTTTTCTTTACCGAAGCTTATTTACTTTTGCTTTCTGACTCTATTTTATAATCAACTTTATATTTTATCTTTCAATCTATAATAATCTCAAGTTTATATCAGTAATTTGCATTTGTCATTTCATATTTTCTCTCACTTTATAAATTAGATGTTATTTACATTGTTTCATCTTCCGCTACCATGTTTAATGCTATCGAGTACATTATTGCTAATTTTTTGTCATTTAATATTTTCACTTTCTATTACCCCTTATATACCGCTATAGTGTGTTAATCTTTTATTATGTCATCACTATTTTTACTTTTTTTTAAAGATTACTTTGCCTTCAACTTCGCAATTCTATTTTCGATTTTTCAAATCCTTTAACGCTAGATGCAAAGCCTTAATTTCGCAATTTCATACCTCAATGAGATATTCTTTTATAATCAAACTAGAAATCATGATATAAAAACAGGGCAATTTTCAATAACCTCTTAATCAACCACTTTAAAGGTTACTTCTTAATAGATACTAACATTCCTTTTAACTCCTTCGCAGGCTAGACTTGACCTACTTTGATTTCGTAATTAACAATATTGACACACCGTCCCCCAGATTTACCTGTCCCAACTTCTGGCTTGGACACGTTTAAATTGTATTTTTTATATATTCCAGGGCACTCTCATGCCACACGCTGGCACATCTTTTTTTACTCTTTTTCTCGCTAAGCCCTTGACGACTCCAATTAAAACTTTGATTTCTGGTCACTGATCTTCGCCCTCATTTATCCTGCATGCGTACGTCTTAACGACTAATTATTAAAACCCATAACAATCGCCCTTATCTTACTATTCGATTGTGGTACTGTAACTTTATTAGGTCCTTAAATTTACATGTGAAACATGGCCTAGGTTTTCCGCGCCGTGCACATTAAATGGTTTGGGACTTGAGTCAGGGTGACATTGCCTTAACCTAATCACAAATAACCCCTCAACCCTTTCTAAAGCCCATCACGAAGAGATCATGACTTACCCATCCAATCATTTATATTTTTACCTATCATCATTATATGTTCTCTATTAAATCTTTTATTCCTATTTTTGTTTTTACTAATATGTTTAGTATTAGTTGTTTATACTTTATTATCTCTTGTGGATTTTCAGATATCAACCCCATGTTATATACCAACACATTTCAATTAATTTTTTTAAAATTACTTCCTCAATAACTGTCTTCCTATTCCGCTCTCTTAAATCCCTCCATATAAACCCTCTCACATCCGGGGCCTTCTGTGATGATTTAAGACCATGGAAGTGTTGTAAATAGTCCAGATATCTACTACCACATGTTCCACCACGTGACTGTATATAACTTCTTATTTACTGCGAATAGAAAGCCTCAACTAACATAAATCTGTACCGCGTAAGAATCTAATAAAGTATAGCAACTGTACAGATAGAAGGAATGGAGAATAACAGGAGAAAATTAAGGTTAAAACTAATCAGGCTTAGGTTTGAATAGGAAAGCAGGCTTAGCAAACCCAGTCCAACTTTTACGAGGTCGTGGCCCTCCTGGATAATAAAACTTCCCCCCCCCTGTTTACATCAGAAAAGAGCAGTGACCTGCATGGACCCAGCTCAGCTATAAAAGGAGGCCCTGATCCTCAGTTAGTCAGTCCTTAGTTAGTATTTGTTTTAGCCCCAGTGCGCCGGACGCTCCGATAAAAGGTAAACCCTTTCCTGCCAGAAATCTCCTCGTCCCATTCCTTCTTGATGTCAGACGCTTCTGAGTGGAATCTCTTTTTGTTTATTTCACCTTTGGCCCAGCTGTGTCGCCTTCCACCACGACTGCACGGTAGAGTTGACATCGAGGTTCGTCTAGTATCAGGTGACACTGGTCCCAGAGGTCCCAAGATATCACATATATATATATACTAGCGAACGTACCTGGCTTCGCCCGGGTTTTACCCGAGTAAAGGTTTGTCTAACGAATCTCTCGATAAAGTGAACATTTTTTCAGGTCCCTTGAAAAATACTCGATAAGTTGAATAAAATCAATATTAATTGGTTCCCTCGGTAATTGGAAGTTAAAGGAATAGTATCTTGCCTTGGAATTGTATCATTATTCTTGTATGAATGTACCCGGCTTCGCCCGGGTTTTACCCGAGTAAAGGTTTGCTTAACAAATCTCTCGGTAAAGTGAACATTTTTTCCCCGGTCCCTTGAAAAATACTCGATAAGTTGAATAAAATTAATATTAATTGATTCCCTCGGTAATTGGAAGTTAAAGGAATAGTATCTTGCCTTGGAATTGTATCATTATTCTTGTATGGATGTACCTGGCTTCGCCCGGGTTTTCCCCGAGTAAAGGTTTGTTTAACAAATCTCTCGATAAAGTGAACATTTTTTCCCGGTCCCTTGAAAAAAAACTCGATAGTTGAATAAAATCAATATTAATTGGTTCCCTCGGTAATTCGAAGTTAAAGGAATAGTATCTTGCCTTGGAATTGTATCATTATTCTTGTATGGATGTACCCGGTTTCGCCCGGGTTTTACCCGAGTAAAGGTTTGTTTAACGAATCTCTCGATAAATTGAACATTTTTTCCCGGTCCCTTGAAAAATACTCGATAAGATGAATAAAATCAATATTAATTGGTTCCCTCGGTAATTGGAAGTTAAAGGTAAGTATCTTGCCTTGGAATTGTATCATTATTCTTGTATGGATGTACCCGGCTTCGCCCGGGTTTTACCCGAGTAAAGGTTTGTTCAACGAATCTCTCGATAAAGTGAACATTTTTTCCCCGGTTCCTTGAAAAATACTCGATAAATTGAATAAAATCAATATTAATTGGTTCCCTCGGTAATTGGAAGTTAAAGGAATAATATCTTGCCTTGGAATTGTATCATTATTCTTGTATGGATGTACCCGGCTTCGCCCGGGTTTTACCCGAGTAAAGGTTTGTTTAACGAATCTCTCGATAAAGTGAACATTTTTTCCCCGGTTCCTTGAAAAATACTCGATAAATTGAATAAAATCAATATTAATTGGTTCCCTCGGTAATTGGAAGTTAAAGGAATAATATCTTGCCTTGGAATTGTATCATTATTCTTGTCTCAAATAAATTGCCGTGTCATCCTGAATTTTGTCTTTCCTAATTTTCTACATTACAAAATCATCGTATCATCATGATAATATTTAGAGCAGATTGTTGAATTATAACAGATAAATTAGAATATTTATCTTGATTATTTCTAGGCGAAAAGTTATTTCAAAAATTGTATTTGCTAGAAACCTTCCAGTACTATACTAAATAACTTCCCAAAGTTTCATGGCGTTCCAATGAGTGGTTTGGTCAGGCATAAAGGAGAGACAGACAGACACACACACACACATACATTCATTTTTATATATAGAGATATATATATATAAATGGAAGCAATGATCGCCTCTCCCGTCAAAATAAACGTCAGAATCTGACGCCATCTATAAAGTCCGCCCTAGACTGACGAGGGCCATTAGCCCGAAACCATGGTCTCTAGGTGGACGCTTATCAGTTTGCCATAGTTGGTGTTGTGGCTTTGTCACCGACCCGAAGCCGCTAGTTGCGGCGACGGTCAATAGATGGCGTCAGATTCTGACGTTTATTTTGACGGGAGAGCCGATCATTGCTTCCATGGATTAATTTCCTCCCGGCAAATTTGCCATATATATATATATATGGTGAATCCTGTCGACTTTCTTTTTTGGCTGTGGTATTTCGGTAGTCTGGTCTGTTGTATTGAGTCGTGGGAAAGATGATGATTGCGTAGTCGTGGTGGTGGTGAGTGGTAAAGCACACAGAGACGAATCACAGGGGAATCCAAGGCATCAGAGAGAGAGAACGTAGAGTCCAAGTTGCGGCCGGCGGGCCAGCCACTAACGATCTGCCTGCTGCTCCTGGCCGCTATATGGCATCTGCTGAACTGACTGCCTGGTTGCGGGGCAAGCCCTTTTTATATCCTCAAGTCTTACGTCACCGGGCGTCTGGCGCCGTCGCGTCGAGGCAGTTGACCTCATTGGTTGCGAGTAAGCCCTGTTACGTCATTGGACGTTTGGTGCCATGGCGTAGGGACGATTGACCTTATTTGGCTGCGGGTAAGCCCTGACGTCATCGGACGTCTGGCGCCGCAGTGTCGCGACGGTTGACCTCATGTTTGCGAGGTAAGCCCTTTTGGTTTCTATGTTCCCTCTAGATGTACCTCTTTATTTAATTGAACACATAAAAACGATACATACGAAGTTAAATTGATTAAAGGAGAATTGGGTACAATGATTAAAAGTTCATATTAGAGTAAGGAGTGCAAGAAGAGGTGGTGAGTATTTACACAGGTGTTTATAATGCTTAAATTGCCACAGATGGGCCCCCTGCGTTGAAGAATTTGAAAAGGGGCAGCCTGAGTTAAATTCTGGTAGATGGGAAGTAATTTTAGGGAAAATTATTTGAGTAAACAAACAAAGCTAGTTACAGGGTGATAAGAAGTTGCGGTCGACAAGGTAACAGAATGGAAAGATGAAGTAGGAACTGTTAGAAGAATGATAACAGGGTGATTAAATTGGTTGACAGCAGGATCAGCTTGAGAACATGGATTTGCAAGGCGTTTTGCTAGGACGTCTTGGAACTAGTTAACAAGGGATCAAAAAAATAACTATTTTTCTCCACTTAGCGGTCTTGGGTGAGCTAAAAAATGAATTAAAATAGCGCAATGATGAGTGAGTAAAAAAAATGCCTGCAGAGTATTTAAGCTTGGTGTATGGACAAACTACATCAAAGTAATTTCTGTAAGTGTAAAAAAATGAACACAAACAAAACATAAAGAAAAAAATCACATTAAAAAAAAACTGACAAAGACATGGGTCGCGCTGGTGGTGAAAAGATCCACTAAGATGGTAAGGTTTGGTGAGAGGCGAGGTAATTTCGTGGTTATTGAGAGAAACCTATTGCAGAAGTTGAGAAGTGTGAAAAGAAAAATGGTGAAACAAAATTAAAATATAATGATATTTACAAAAGTGGGACAATGGTAAAAAAATTGTTTAAAATTTGTAAACAAGTCCACTTTAGGTTTTAAAGATTGCTTGAAAAGATGTCGTAGTGGTAACATAGGGTGAGAAAAAATACAAATAGGTTGACAAACGCATCAATGTGCAGCATTGCGACAAGACATTGATTTTAAGGAAGATAGTTGCGGGGTAGTATGGTACAACACGTGGAGTACAAATAAATAAGGTTGGGCTAAGCTATCTGTGATGTATGGGTAATAGTTGTCAAGACGTAGGAGGTGGGGGAGTTCTTAAATAGACGTTGAACGGTTTCTCCTATAAAAATATTGGAAAATGGTTTCTTGTAGTTGAAAAATTCTATCAGTTTCTTGTGCGTATATTCCTATGTAGATAAGCGTGATTAGCGAGACGGTGGAGAAGGGCATTGTTAGCGTGTAAATTAGGAGAATTAAGTGGAAAATAAAAATGTTTTCATTTTGTATCCTATATTTTTTATGAGAGAGATTAGTTGTGGGCTGAGCCATTTATGTTGGAGGGTTGATGACTTGACTTGGGACTGGGTTGATTCATGATTGATTTGTAGCTGAGGAGCTGGGGAAGCATTGTTACTTGAAGTCGGTCTACTTGGATTAGGGTAAAATGATTTGGGGTTAGAGGTAGAAGAGGTTGGCTGCTGGCTAGTTTGATCGGGAGTTGGTATTCTTGGAACAAGTCCGGTGAGAGATGTCGGAACGGAAATGAGTCATTGTCTTTGGGTTGAACATAATGGGACTGCATGGTGGGGGGTGCTATATGAGGGACGCTTTCTTTGTAGGGCCTGAGTTTGTTGACATGTATTGTGTCGTGTTTCTTATTGAGCGGTTGATTTGGTCTATTAATCTTTACCACATTGGGAGATATAATTTCTAAAATTATGTAGGGACCTGTGAAATAATGGGTAGGCTTTCCACAGTGTTAGGATGGTGGTACACTTTGACAAGAATGCAGTCTCCAATTTCAAAGATAGGTGTTTTGGGATTAAGGTCAAATTTTTGTTTATCTTTGTCGTGTTTCAGTTGTGTGCGTTGGTATCGCTAAGTTTACATTCTGGCAGAAACGCTTTTAGATATTAACACAGTAAATAAGCAATGAAGTTTAAAATGCAAATTTTTAAAATAATAACATTAAGTAATGAAGTTAAATGAGAAAAATATCAAAATATTAAAAGTTCGGGAATTTAAACACAAGATGGAAATGTGAAGCCATAAGGTATTGCGGTCATATCGAAAATATAGTGGAAATATTATTTTTTCAAATGTTAAAGATAGTTTAATAAAATATTGAAGATGTGATAGAATAGGTAAATTTATTTTGTTGTTGTGTGTGCCCTCTGTCTGACTTTTTTACATATGGTGTTAAGAATTTATAGTTGTAAATGGTTAAACCTAATTTCAAATTTTCAAAAATAAAATATGGAATGTGAGATATATTTTAGGTACAAATTATGCAGAGCAAAATAATTTTAAAAGGATTAAAGGTGTGGTGCAATTTAAAAGGCAAAACAACTATGGCAAAATTTATATTTAAAATTATTTGAGAGAGAGAGCAAAAGGGCTATAACTGAGAAAATAGGCATTATATATTGTAGGCGAAAACTAAATAGCAGGAAAGTGGGAGTATGGAAGATAGGTAGACAGATATAAAGTACCTTGGAAAGGATGATTCCGGCTTGAGTTGAAAACTTCGGGAGATTGCTGGCGTTGAGCGGAAGATGTGATGGCTGGAGATGGAAGAGGGAAGGCATCAAAGGTGGTAAGATCCAGGTCTTGGATGTGAAGGGGTTGCAGTCTTTCTAGGATGGTTGCCAACTGAAGGATGATGATGCCAAGATGGGGTGGTGGTATTGTTGATCCGTGGTCGCTGTTGGGGAACTCTCCGATCTCCTGCTCTCTAAATTATTTTTCGTCTTTGTTCATCCTGTCGACTTCATGTCGAATCCTGCCGACTTTCTTCTTTGGCTGTGGTATTTCGGTAGTCTGGTCTGTTGTATTGAGTCGTGGGAAAGATTATGATTGCGCAGTCGTGATGGTGGTGAGTGTTAAAGCACACAGAGACGAATCACAGGGGAATCCAAGGCATCAGAGAGAGGGAACGCAGAGACCAAGTTGCGGCCGACGGGCCATCCACTAACGATCTGCCTGCTGATCCTGTCCGCTATATGGCATCTGCTGAACCGACTGCCTGGTTGCGGGGCAAGCCCATTTTATATGCTCAAGTCTTACGTCACCGGCCGTCTGGCGCCGTGGCGTCGAGGCAGTTGACCCCATTGGCTGCGGTAAGCCCTGTTACTTCATTGGACGTTTGGTGCCATGGCGTCGGGACGATTGATCTTATTTGGCTGCGGGTAAGCCCAGACGTCATTGGACGTCTGGTGCCGCAGTGTCGCGACGGTTGACCTCATGTTTGCGGGGTAAGCTCTTTTGGTTTCTACGTTCCCTCTAGATGTACCTCTTTATTTAATTGAACACATAAAAACGATACATACGAAGTTAAATTGATTAAAGGAGAATTGGGTACAATGATTAAAAGTCCATATTAGAGTAGGAAGTGTAAGAAGAGGTGGTGACTATTTACACCGGTGTTTATAATTCTTAAATTACCACATATATATATATATCATAATTTAAACAAAGATATGTAAGTAATAAAGTATGACGTCTTTTCTAGTCGTCTCAAAGTGACACCAGTTTGCCACCAGACCCCAGAGGAGGAGAGGATGAGCCTCATAAGACTGACCAATGAGCATCAACACCTGGGAGATCCAGAGAGGGACAAAAAGAAGCGTTTGGTCCGGATGTTGACAGTTAGGTTACAGTGGATATTTCGGACAGGCCCGCTCAGTACTAGGTCCGTTGAAACTCACGGCGGCCCTCGTGGCCACAGTTTTGGCCCTCTCTACCCTTGCGGCTTCAGGCTGGACGCCGAGCTTTCCTCTGATAATCCTCAACTCATCCCTGGTCCTAGTGCGGCTTGAGACGTTCTAGAAGAGCGTCTTTTGATCCCAAACTTTGTTCTTACTGTCCCGTGCGGACTTCCCACTCTGCACGCCTTGCCACTCAACCCCGACTGCTTCCAACTCATTTGTTGTCTTACACGGGTTTACGACATATATATATATTTAAAGAGACAAAGGTCGCCTCTCCCGTCAAAATATACGTCAAAACTAGATGCCATCTATTGAGCGTCACCGCAAACTAGCGGTCTCGGGTCGGAGACAAAGCCACAACACCAGATTTGGCAAACTGAAAAGCGTCTACCTAGAGACCATTTTTTTCGGGCTAATGGCCCTCGTCAGTCTAGAGCGGACTTTATTCCATGAGATCCACACGGGATCTAATGGAATCTTGACAATCTGCCAAAGAGGTCTTTAACTGGCAAAGTGGCTGAGCCAAATCTATGGCTAAAATATACACAGTCTAGCCATAAATTCTGTTACAAACAATTTTATAAATTAAATAATTAAGAACAAAAACTAATGGAGTATAAATACATATTTTATTAGCCAATAGGACATATATTTTAAATATATACAATCATTCAAAATGTCTTACCTTATTTTGACACAGGATCTCAAACGATCGGGCCACTGATCTATGGCGGCACGCACCTTTTCTAAGGGTATTTCTTTCATTGCTCTCACCAATGCTGATTTCAATTGATCCAAATTATGATATCTTTTAGAGCACACCTTCTTCTCTAAATATGCCCACAAACTGTAATCAAAATCAGGGCTTCCAATTAAATCAGGGCTTCCAGATGGCCATTCATTGGCCTTTATGAATTCCGGAACATTCGTTTTCAACCATTGTTGAGTTGGCTTAGCTTTGTGAGCAGGAGCTGAATCTTGTTGAAATATCCAATGTTCTCCATTAAACATTTTTGTATTCAGAGTCTTTACTATTTGTTCCAAAATATCTTCTTGATAGTTTTTAGCTGTAGTTTTTACCCCTTTGGCACAGAAGTTGAGATCTGTTACACCTTGGTAGCTAACTCCCCACCAAACCATGACAAAAGCAGGATGGTGACTTTTTTCAAGTCTTCTGACTTTCAAAGAAGCTTCTAGAGAGCTACGATAATATATCCTATCATTCTGACGATTATTATTTTCCTCGACAGTGAAAATTTTCTCGTCTGTGAAAAGGTTTCTCTCATGCCACCGACCATCATGCCGCGCCAACAACATTTTTGATCTAACCCTTCTAATATCTCTAAGAGCAGGGGTTATCAAATGACCTGCGCGTCGTTTTAATGCTCCCAGTCCAAGGTCTTCGTTGATTATCCTGGAAACGGTTCTTTGGAGCTAAATTCATCTGTTTTGCTAAGATCTTTTGTTTGTGGCGTGGATTTCGACGAATTCTTTTGCGAATGGCTTTTATAGCTGCTTGCGTTCATTGCACGCGCGGTCGACCAGATCTTTCAAGGTCATTAATAGTGCCAGCCTTGTTGAACCTTTCAATGGTTCGATAAACAAATTGACGTGTAATATTAAAATTTTGTAAAAGTTTGAAAATGGATGAAGGACTTTGACCTACCTTGTGTAAGGCTATTACAGCTATACGGTTTTCTTTAACACCCCAATCCATTATCAAAAAATAAATATATTCCGATTTTTTCTCAACACGTGTTCACGAGATATTCAAATAACAACTAGTGTATTGTGAATATTTCACGCAGTCAAATTAAAATTTTTATCACTGATTTGGTTTTGTAACAATATTTATGGCTGGACTAAGTAGATGGAAATTTTGCCGGGAGGATATTGATTTAAAGAGACAAAGGTCGCCTCTCCCGTCAAAATATGGCAGATTGTCAAGATTCCATTAGATTACGTGTGGATCTCATGGAATAAAGTCCGCCTTAGACTGACGAGGGCCATTAGCCCGAAACCATGGTCTCTAGGTGGACGCCTTTCAGTTTGCCAAAGCTGGTGTTGTGGCTTTGTCACCTACCCAAGATCGCTAGTTTGCGGTGACGGTCAATAGATGGCGTCTAGTTTTGACGTCTATTTTGACGGGAGAGTCGACCTTTGTCTCTTTTAATCAATATCCTCCCGGCAAAATTTCCATCTATATACAGAGGGTGTTCACACTTATAGGAAACAAGTTTCATTATAAAATATTAAAAATTAACACCATATTTGAAAATTTTCAAATTTTATATTTTGTTTTTGTTTATTTACAGAACGGCACCTGATTTTCCAGGATAGCAGACACTTTCTGATCATGGTCATACTCAAAAGATCCCATTCTTCCTTTACCACTTTCCAGAGCTAATCTTACCTATTTGGACATAATTAAAATATGCAACCAAGATTATATCAACATTTCTAAAAAAGGTATTTATAATATTATTCACGACAAAAATATCAAGTTTTTATTCAAAGCACCTACGGAGAAATGGACAAAAGATTATCACTCTATATCTGTGAGAACTCATGCAACTGTCAAAAAGTGAAACAATATATTACAAAAGAAAATCCTATGACACAAAGAGATATAGCCAAATTAACAGGAACATCAGTGTCAACAATAAATAAAATAATAAATAAAGATTTAGGCCTAAAAGCTACAAAAAACATGCGGTTCACAAATTGTTTCGGAGCCATATTCGTCAGCGACACACTATCAGCAGATATTTTTATGAAAATTTTTTGGCTGCTGATAGATGGAAATTTATTGTTACATATGACGAAGCATGGTTATATTTAACCGAGTGCGACAGAAAAAGAGCTATATACTATCAAAAAAGGGTGGAAAAATCTAGGCCAATTTGGTTGAAGGAATGTGCCGAAAGTTACCCCAAAGGATTTATGGTGGCATGCGGTATATCATATGAAGGAAAATTAAAAATAAGAAAAGTTGAAAGAAATGCAAAAATAAACTCGGAGTACTATCAAAACAACATTTTAGAACCTATATTTTTAAATTATATTCCCTCTATCTATGGAAAACAGAGCAACAAAAATCTGGTTTCACCATGATAACGCCACAAGTCATACCTCATCTTTAACTCAAGCTTATTTGGAAGATCTAAGGCAAAGAACAGGAATCAACACTATTCCGAAGAACAGAACCCCTGTAAAATCTCTTGCTTAGCCCCGATGGATTTTTGCATTTTTGGATGCCTTAAAAGTACACTTGGAAAGAGACACCCTAGGACAATTGAAGGTCTCTGGAAAGTGGTAAAGGAATAATGGGATCTTTTGAGTATGACCATGATCAGAAAGTGTCTGCTATCGTGGAAAAATAGGTGCCGTTCTGTAAATAAACAAAAAGGCTTTCAAATAGAACATTTAAAAATTTTCAAATATGGTGTTAATTTTTAATATTTTATAATAAAACTTGTTTCCTATAAGTGTGAACACCCTCTGTATATATATATATTAAAATATTTTGTCTCAATTTGTATATTTGGACTCAATATTGATACAATGGATTATTTTATTGAATATTATATTTTGTGAATACCTGCTCTTTATCTCTCAAGTCTTGTCTACAATACAGCGATGGATCAAGCTATAGTTGAAATAAAATCATTAGGAAATTAGGAGGCAACAATGTACACAACCATTAATTCTATTATTTTTATTATTATTAAAAATTAACTATCTACACATATTGATAGTAAATTAATTATATATATCGCCGAGCACATGGTGTGCGAGCATTCCAGCACAAGAGGTAGTTACATGCCAAACATAAAAATGGAGAACAAGCCCTGTCCTTTGAGGCCGGGGATCGATGGAGGTTAACGATGTACTCGAAGTAAATATTGGAGCAGAAGGATTTTAAAAGCATTTGCTTTTTAAATATCAAGCCATCTACTTAGGAATGTTTGCTGGGCTGTTTCTGGCATTTACGTTTATGCAGGGGAGGACGTTTGCAAATATCACCAACGGTAAATGATAAGAGTGGAAGATAGCGGTTAAATACATTAAATGATCTGAAATCTAAAATATATTTGAATTTATTTGCTCCAATTATTTGGAGATTGTTTATCTTTTATAAACTTTATCCAAAATTTTAAAAATATGTTTATTTTATTTCTCTCTCTTATGAATGTGAAAATAGTTTTTATATTTGAATATTGAACGATTTTAAAAATATAATTTTAAATTTCTTTAAAATACCATTAGTAGCAATATCGGCGCGAGCGCGGTGTTACTTCTGTTTATTATTAGTCTTAGACAAAAGTTACTTTCTCGCTATACCTGAAAGTCATCAGGCAAAGTGTCTACAAGTGCATTCTTGTAGCGCTCCTATTGCTCTAGAAAAATAAGTCAAAATATTTGCAAATTACTAATAGTTAGTATTTTTATTATGTCTTTAACGGACGAGAAAATGGATCTTCAAAGGCCATAACAAAAAAAAAAGAGACGCTATGTGATAAAATAAAATACATGTCGTTATAAAGAGACATTGCTAGTCACAAAGGAAAATATATATATTTGTTCCAGAATTTTCTTTAATAAGTTTATCATTTTTCTCAAAGGCATGGTTCCAATACCTGTTCAATAAATAGAGATTTGAACAATGTATTCTCGATCATAAAATTGAAAGAGAATGTGAACAGTTAAATTGGATTGTGAAGTTGATAGAGAAAAGGAGAACACCGTTGATTTTCGACCACTAAAACCCGGGATCGAAACACGCATATTGAGCACTTTTTATCTACTTCGATATTTTCATTTTCTTGGACAAGTTGTGCAAGTGTTTTCAAGTAACTAAACTGAGGACTCCCTAGTCAGTAGAAATATGTAAGCCTTTTGCATAGACTATGGTGTACTTTAAAAAGCAGTCGGTAACTTAATAGAATGAAATATGGTTGGATTTTTGTGTATGTTGTGTGTGTTTTAAATTGCTTTTGTCTTACCTTTTTAGGATAGAAACTAATAGGTGCCTTTGTAATATATTTTGAAATACAGCAATTTCTAAAGCTACAATACACAAATCGCTGCATTTTAAGTTACTTCAAATTATTTACTGATATTTAATACCTACTAAACAAATTAAATATTAGAGAGAGATTCAGTATTAGTATTAAAAATATATATGTGATACCCTAAAATTAATACACACTGAGAATATTCACAATCCCCTATACATCAGTTAATGAAGTTCCATTTTCTCCATGGGGTTGAGATGGAGTTTAAATTAAACATTTAAATAGCTGGAATTTAATATAGTTAAACCGCTTCTGTAATGAATCATTTGGATATTCTTATTAACTATTAATGAACTACCATTTCTCTCTATTAACCGATCGATTTATTAACAAAATTAATTTGAATACTTTATCAATTTATCGCTGCAGATCAGATTGCACATTCATTAAAAACCTATTATTATTATTTTTTTTTAAATTTTCATTGGTTCTGATAAAGAGAGATTTTCAAATGAACAGAAATGGTTGTGCGATATGAAATGTTTTGATAGATTCAAATTAAAAATGTGTAAGTAGATAATTTTTTTCTTAATCCTTCAGGAAGTTTAAACTAAATGCTGTGAAATGTAGCTTATCCAAGTGCGTTATATTTTGGAATAAAATCGAAAACATTCAAGATGGAATTGAAAGAAAATTCAAACCACTATAATTTGCTTTTTCAAAACTAAAGAAATAAAATTTGCCGAGAATACGAATTTTGATAGCCAGAAAGGTTTTTTTTGTAATATATTCCTATTATAAATTATAGGAAGAATATACGAACACAGAGTGTTCCTTTCAAGAAAATTTAAATGCTAACACATATGAAGGAATTTTAGGCAATAAGACGATACATTTTAGGCAGCCTGTTATCTATCAAATACGAGGGTAAGTTTGAAAGTCCTCGGTCTGACCCAGAAATAGTATTCCAATAGGCAAAAAATTACGTTTCCTTCCTGAGCGTGTATATCATTAGTTCGTAGGAAAGGTTTCAACTTGTTCACTAAAGTAATTCGGGCAAACGAATTTTTGCAGTACTTGTCTTGCGCGTGTTTCGTTGAAATTGATAGACTTGTATTTTGTGAAATTATTATATTCTTGTTTTGTATGGATTAACCCCTGAAGAAATTCAACTGAGTTTGACAGAGGTTTACGGGAGCTCTGCTCCTTCAATATCAACCGTTAAAAGGTGGGAAGCTGATTGTGGTCGAATGTCGCTCGGAAATGACCCACGTGAAGGACGTCTAAAAACTTCAATTACACCGGAAATTATCGAAAAGATGCAGAATATCGTGTTGGACGATAGGCGAATAAAGGTGTGAGAAATAGTTGAGGCCGTCGGAATATCGGATGGAAGAGTGCGGAACATCTTATGCGAAGAATTAAAGATACGGACGCTTTGCTCAAGGTGGGTGCAACATTTGCTGAATGCAGATTGAGGTCAAATGCGCAAACGACATTTGCGTAAATGTTTGGACCTATTCAAAAAGGTATCCGATAGATTTTCAAAGCGATTTGTCACCATGGATGAGATATCGGTCCACTACTACACGCCAAAAATCAAACAGCATTCGATGTAATGGGTGGAAGCCGATGGTTCAGCGCCTAGAAAGCGAAGTCGATCGCATCTACCCGAAAGGTCATGGCCAAGATGTTTTTGGATCCCAATGGGAACCTGTTAATTGATTACCTTGAAAATGACAGAACTATTACAGGTGAAATTTACACCAAACTTCTTGAGCAGCTGAATATCAAAATTCGCGTTAAGAGGCTTGGCTTTAATAAGAAAAAATAATCTTTAACCAGGAAAATGCACCCGCTCACAAAATTATATTGGCAATGGGAAGTTTTCGGTATTTAAAGTATAATTTGCATTGCCATCCCCCATATTCTCCTTAATTGGCAGCCTCTGACTTCCATCTTTCCCACACCTGAAGAAATTTGTTTCTGGAAAGCCCTTCGCGTCCAATGAAGAAGTTGAGAGGGCTGTAGATGAATATTTTAATATCCATCCAGACTCTCATTTCTGGGAAGAATATTGGAGAGACAAGCTAGACCAAATGTGTTGAAGTCAAGGGAGATTATGTATAAAAAATGTTATTACACTGAAAATCAGTTTTTTATTGACAAGACGAGAACTTTTCACCTTGCCTTTGTATTTTTTCAAATTACCCAAGTTTCAATGTTATAATAAATGTCAGAAGACACTTCGAAAAGGAGAATGGGCATTGGCAGGTTTAAATAATCACTGGGCATGTTAATAAATGCAAAGGTAAATATAAAGTGATCTCAAACACACACACACACAAAATATACAATACTATTAGTTTTCGAGGTAGAAGAGTTTATATTTTATTTATAAGCATAAGACGCATTAATAGCGAATTATAAGTAACATGATCATATTATGGTGAATTTCCAGTTTTGTATACTGGATTACTACATTTTCCTGTCTGTTATAGGAGAGAGTGATGAGTGTAAATTTATATATCTCTACCTATATGAATGCTAGCGTCCCCCAAAACTTTTGTTTAATTTGAATAATTTAAGGACTTCTCCCTAAATATGAAAAAACATTTTTAAATTGAAACGGCACAGTGAAAATTCTCAACTCAAACTTAATTGGCTTTGCTGAGTCTGTGTGATTCCAGGCATGAGGAATAGACTGCTTATAGTGTTTGCATCTATTATGACAGTCAATATTGTAAATTAGTTTTGAATTTACATCTTTGTATATATAAAAAATAAAAATATAAAAGGTCAGGTTTTGATATTAAAAATGAAAAGGCATATCCTGACCGTGTTCACATGAAAATCTCTGGATGGCAAAGCGCCATCTAGTGGAACAAAAATAAACTGAACGTTTATTTAACTTTTTCCGTGATATTTGGGTACCCAATTTCTTGATTAATCAAGAAAGGTTTGTATATTTATTCTTTAAGATCCGCATACATCAGAGATTTTCGAAGAAAATAAAATAATGCTTTTTATTCATAAAAAGAAATGCTTCCCTCAACGAATTTTCTTTTATTTATAATTTATATTCATATTTAGAAATTTTGATGAAAAATGATTTTTTTAAATAATCAGTTTATACTCTCTATAAAATATAAATATTATTTATAAAAGCCTATAACTTTATTATACAAACAATTCTTAATAATATATTATTTTCATTCTTTTAAAATAGCTAATTGAATTTATATTTAATTTCGTTAGAAAAATATATTGAGGCAATTCTGATGAATCCAGAATATATATATATATATTTAGTGATTTTTTCGAGCTATTGTAAAATTGAGCAGGGCTTTGTTTGCTCGAGTATTTCTTTCTATTTATTTTATATATATATGGTAATTTAAACCAACAACCCTATATTGTATAATAATTATAACGAAATTGTCATGTTGTATATAGACACACATCTATAAGTAATTATACGCATGATTGACATGTGTCATTGCATCACCATATGTAATGTACTTTGTACAAAGTCACCCGTTTGCACCCGTTCAAAGTCCAAATTCTCGCCTGTGCCCCCCCCCCCCCCCCCCTCGGCAATAATATAAAACATCTGCCCCGAAATGTTACTTATAGACTTCACCATCGGCGGCGTAAGCCTTCGTCGGTTCTACCCAGGTTCACCTCATCGCCATGTAAAACAGTAAGAACTCTTCTATCTCCATCTTGCTCCTAGCTGGACTCCTATCTGTTCACGGAACTTTCCTACTACAACTGTGTCTCTTCGTTTTTTGTGTGTGGACATTCCCAAGCTTTCCACTCTGCCTCGACCACGACTGCCTGTACTCTGTGAGAACTTTTAAATGTCTTCCAAAGTGCAGATAGGTACTGGAAAACTTTCCACCCACTGACTGTCCGTCTCGGTTACTACTGGTTTGACCCTCGGTTATCACAGCTATAGCGAGAGTCGACAGGATGACCAAAACGAAGGATGATCACAACGAAGGTAAGAAGCCTGTCCAGATAAAAGCGACAAAGAGCAGGAACCAACCCGCCATTCCAACGAAACGACCGAGCAATCTCTCCCCCAACAAGAGACTATATTCCAGGAGCAAGCTGTCAACACCCCAACGACACAGCCGAAAATCCCGCAAAATAAGCCGGTGAGAAGTTTCGCACCTTCGGCCTTACAACTTAACCATCTTCCAGGCGACATGCCGCCGTCGCCAAACAGAAGTTACAAGCTTCTACATGGAACGTCTTCCACGTCAGCAGGACAACAATCAAAGACCAAGTCCCCTTACTGAACAATCATAAAAACTGTGAGTTTTTAAAAATCTACCTTACTCTCTCCTCATGCTCACAACTTGATTCTCAATAAATTTAATGTTTATTTTCACTGATATAATTTTAAATCAATTTTTACCATTTTTATATATATATATATATATATATATATATCATTTCAATTCAAACTTTAAATTTTTACCCCTAATTTATATATCAACTTTTACCTTATTTTAAGCAACTTATAAATTTTAATGCATTACTTCTCAATTTTACATAAGAAAAAAAAACTTTTTTTTTTAATTACTCGAATCATAATTCTAAACTTAATTTTGTGTTTTCTCAATATCTTATTTTTATACCAAAACACCAATTTCTTAATCAAATACTCAAAAATTTGCAAAAATCATTGTTATGTTCACTATTTTATGTAAACGCCCCCATGCAAATTATAAGTCAATATCACGCAATTGCCCTTTTACAAGGATAATATTCGTACTAAAATAATCAACGATTTAAAAAATATATTCAAATTTTAATAAACATAGGCGAAACGCATTTTTTTAAATTGCAAAAATCGAAAGATACAATATCTTCAAAATCACAACAAGAAAGGTAACTGCCCTTCCCCAAAACAAGTCAAAAATCCAACATAGTTTCACTCCCTCGTCCTTTCCTTTTACATGCATAATTATTAATCATCCACACATCTCTTTCAACAAACTTCAACACACTCCCCCATCACTTTTTCCAATTGGCAGCAAATTTTAACGCACGACTTAGCAACAAATCAATCTCGAGCCACACAAGCTCCATATCGTGGCCACTAAACGTGCCACATCCACTAACAGCCTAAATATCTCGATGTGTTTTGTACAACCACCACCCATGACTAGTAAATTTGTTATTCATGGGGAAAAGGTTAGATGCTGTACCAAAAGCAACGACTCCACGTGACACCTTTCCATTCAATTCACTTCACTCGTGTCACACAGCGCAACACAACAATTTTTCTCACTTTTCATGCCAAAGGCGCCTTCATGCCTGTGACACATCTCACCTCAAAACGTGTCCACGTCAAAAGTCGCACTTTCACCACACATCTAATCTGAAATCACTAAATAACAATTTTACTAAGTCCGCAACAACGTCGAAACACAACACTTACGAGCACCTTTAAATAAACTACTTAAAAAGATGTAAAATGGAATTGGGACCCAGACTGTCAACAAGCCTTCTCCACTCTCAAAGAGAGTTTAACCACGTAAACCCGTATTACACTTGTATCAAGTCGGTTTGCCATGCCGCCTTTATTGCGACGCATCCACACAAAGGAACCCAGGCATCTCTCAAATGACCCGCATAATTACTACCCAGTACTACTGGAAAGGTACCTCTAAATCTATAGAAAAATTTGTCAAGTCGTGTCACACCTGCCAAATCCTTAAAAGGCCCAAAGGTAAACCCTATGATGCCCTCGGACAAATTCCACCACCTCAACAACCATTTGACTTAATCTCTATAGATACCATAGCTGGAATTTCGAAATATGGACACTTCAAGACATTTCTACATGTAATAGTGGATCATTTAACGCGATATGCTTGGACCTTTCCATCGAAGTCCACCAGTACCCTAACGTACATTCAAACCCTCAAAACTGTACTACAACAAGGATTTACAAAACGTCTGTTTTGACAGAGCGCCCGCTTTTACCTCAGAAAAATTCCGTATATTTCTAATAACACTTAGTATACAACCCCTACTCACCACAAGCAATAACCCACAAGCAAACGGTTTAATAGAACGCTTAAATGCCACCATTACAGGCAAGCTCAGACTAGCTTATCTAGAAGATCCGAAAGCTTCCTGGACTCAACTAGTTAAGCGCGTCACTCAGAGGTTTAATAACACACCCCATTCTGTAACAAGTTTCCCACCCACCTACTAAATGTTTAATGTTATACCCCAGATCTAAGAACTCATCTTAACCCATACTCCATATAACCATATGCAGCCAGACATATTCAATGCTGATGCAACTCGTATAATTCCTCCTCAAACATCCCATCCATTCCTATATTTATATAAATCCAGATATATTTAACATAGATCGTTTTAAAACAAACGTCAAGTAGCGACCAGAAAGATTTCCCGTTAAATACACAAACATATTCTATCTACATACTCTACACCAACCCATTTGGATCTGTATTGCTTACTTACTTACTCTCCTCCACACAATATTCCAGATCCAGACTAGAAGAGAAAGAATTTAATGCACGTGCGCCGTAGACAAGCCCCATATCTCCCCCTTCAAAAACAATACACATCGCACACAGGTCGTAAAAATAGACATGAACACCGCTAGTTAACATACCAAAGGCCCCAGTGATGATAGACTAAACATCTCGATACGCCATTCCCGCGTCACTAAATCTATCGCCTCTCTCCCCTCTAACAAAGCTGTCATCTAAATATCTGCTATCGGAATGACCTCCATGTGTAACACGTGTTTCACATCAACCATTTATATTTCCTCGACAATTTCACAAATTCCCAGACAGAGTGTCATAAAAAAACCGATGTTTACCAAAGGGATATGAACTAGTTACACACCAAATTTGTAACTTCTTTTTAGAAGAAATACTAAACCTTCATCTACTCATTGTAATAATCTTTAACTATATTCTATTTTTTGTATAAAATATTTAAAATTTTATTTTTTACCTTTCAATTATATAATCACAAATTTTTAATCGAACATTATTTTTTAAAAAATCAATTTTACTTTTATTTTTCATAATGTTATTTCAGTATTACAAAACATTTACTTGTTGTCAAAATACACTTTAATTCTTCATTATTATTACTTTTATATATTGAATTTTTGATTTTGTCCACTTAAACTTTATTCAACCACAATGATATTTCTATAGTTTTATTCATTTTATATTTGTTTTTATACCTTTATATAATATGACCATGTTTATCATCAACTATCGGGCATACAACAATCGTTTACAACAATCTATTTCTCTAACCACTTCAGTGTATTTTTCACTACTATCTTCTCACACACAAGCCATTGCTTCACATCAACGTAGAAAAATGACAGTACTGCTTGACAATTTTTTTTAATTTTGTAATTTCAACAAATTCTTTGAACACAGTTCCCCAGATTTAAAAATCCCAACTTCTGGCTTGAACACGTTTCAAAAGTGTATTTCAATCATCCACAGGGTACAATCACCAACGCATGCACAAAGCGTTCACAACTCTCAATTTTTTTAGCTCTAGCGGACCACAATCAACCTTTGATTTTAAGTCAAGACAGATCACCTACTGTCGCTACAACAATTCTACTTATCGCATGGCTCTCCATTTCACCCCTTTCAATCATATTAATGAACAACCTTTTCTTCAACAACTTTTCAACCCAATAACCCTACAATTGTGACAAAGCGCTGTAACCTTATACAGGATCACAAGTGAAACATTGCCTAGGAAGACGTCAAGTCTATTCCTCGCTTTTCACCTGGATCTAAGTATTTGATTGCCTGTGTAATACTTACAATTGCATATTATTTAACCCCTAACACTTTCCAACGCCCGCCAACAATCTCTTAGGATATTTTATTTTTATCAATTTTTATCTAAATTTCTCTTTTATAATGAATATCATAACTTTTAAATTAAACATAAGTTTTATTTTTTATAATTTGCAGATATATCCAAACAAAACATCTTGTTATAGCCCTTTTTAACCCTCACAGTTTAAATTAATTAAAAGAAATTTCAATTACTTACCTGTGCTAGAGAGGCTTTACCCGCTTAAACCCAGATAAACAGATAAACCCAGAAGGGTTCTAAATTGTGCGATTAATCTGATGACAGGAAAAGGGAGTTCACTTAAGAAATATTCTTCGGTGGTAAACGTTGTATATATATCTTTATAGTGGGAATATAACTTTGATTGGGTTATTCTTGTTAAGTCATTTTGTATTGTTTGCTCTATCGCAGTTCTTAATATTCCTGGGATAGCATTCCTTAGTGAATCAGGATCATTACAATAAGAAAGCCACGAGGATCCGTTATTATTGAGTAAACTGCTTATTTGTTTTATAAACCCGATAGGCGCACCTGTAGCACAGGATATTCGCCTCATTCTATTTAAACATATTCGAGGCAATCTACCAATCATCATTTTTTTTTATTACAATTCAAATCGGATGAAATAATCATTGGCAACAGAACAACCCTGGAACTACCTTCCCTTTCTTCATTCCTAAATCCCATATATTCCCCTCAAGAGATTCTTGTTCGCCAGAATTTTTTTTAATCCAACTGGAAACATCCTTCCTCGCTATATCGTTCCCAATAGTGAGCTCAGGATACTCAGCTAGATTCTTTTTTTCTTTCTTTTTATTACCCGGTTCATCATTTTTATCATTTTATCATTTTTATTTTTTCATCATACAAGAAGGGTACCATCATTATTGGCAGCAGTACATCTTTTGCGTTTACATTTACCTTTCCCCCTTCTTCAACCTACATACCTCTCCCTGCTAGTCTGAACTAATAATGGAGACTGAATATCTTGAACGTTCTGTTAATGAAAACAGTACCTCACTAACACAAGTTCGTACTACATTTCAGAAATCATTAAGCTATTTCTTTGCAGGAACATACTCAGACATCCCATTTATCCTCATGAACCCTCTGCGTCAACTTATAATCTTAGTTCAACTTAATAGCTTTAAGCTTTTCTTTTAGTTATTTTTCATACAATCGGTTCAAATTTTTTTTCAATAAGTAAATTACTTTTACATTTCTAATTTTATTTTGCATATTTTCTCAATTTTATAATTTATTCTTATGTATTTTTCTTTCGTCATATTCTATATCTTATTGAGACGTCATCATTAATTTATTGTTCTATTTTATACTCCCATATTAATAATAATTTTAACTAATTTGTGCCCAAATTATTTCTTTATATTTTATAATAGGTTTGTTAGGTCATCATTCATATTATTTCATTTCCCCCAAACAAACCTTCATCACCGGGGGCACATTCTATAGTATATTTTAAACTGTCTTAAAATGTACACCGTTTCTATTTGATACCACCCCCATATTTTGTAAATATGCTATTTTCTTATTAATAATACCTGTAAACTCATATTTGTATGTGAAACCAAAAATGTTGACGTTCAAATAAAGTTCCAAATAGCGGACAGCTGGGGAGAGAGGAGGAAAATGCCAACGCTCATGTGGGGTCAGCCCCCAGGGACTCTTCATAGACGACCTCTGAAAACAAGACAAGTTTTAACAGGGGGTCAGCAGATGTTCTAGAGGTGTTGCTCGGCACTCTCTCCATGTCTCGGAGATAGCATCCAAGTTTGTGTCATGGCCTCTACCTCTGTCCCGTGGGCTGTCCCCGATCACTCTCGGTGCTAACATCCAGCCCTGCCTCTACTTCATGTTCTCCGCGTGTGGGAAGATCATCAACACTCGCCTCACGTACACGACTGCCAGTTCATCCTTTCGTCGGCACATTTGCAACAATATTATATATATATTATACTAGCCGAATGACCCGGGCAGCGCCTGGGTTTACCCGATTAAATGCTTTTATTCAAATACTATTCGTTACAATTATAAATTGGCGCCGTGGATGTCATTCTTGTATAATATATAAATGAGTTTTAAAAATTGTAAAAAAAAAAAAATGGATCGGCCGGGAATCGAACCCGGGGCGCCCGCGTGGCAGGCGAGCATTCTACCACTGAACCAAAAGCAAACGGTGACAGAATTAAGAACGCATGACGATGTAACTGTATATTATCCGTGACAGAGGCGGCCGATGAGGAAAGACGGTCGTGACTATATATAGTAATAATCCAAACTGTACCTTATCATGGATGTGGTCTTGTTACCTTGTGTTTATAATCTATAATCCAAATTGTACCTTATCATGGATGTGGTCTTATTACCTTGTGTTTATATTCTATAATCCAAACTGTACCTTATCATGGATGTGGTCTTGTTACCTTGTGTTTATAATCTATAATCCAAATTGTACCTTATCATGGATGTGGTCTTGTTACCTTGTGTTTATAATCTATAATTCAAATTGTGCCTTATCATGGTGGTGGTCTTATTACCTTGTGTTTATAATCTATAATCCAAACTGTACCTTATCATGGATGTGGTCTTGTTACCTTGTGTTTATAATCTATAATTCAAATTGTGCCTTATCATGGATGTGGTCTTATTACCTTGTGTTTATAATCTATAATCCAAATTGTACCTTATCATGTATGTGGTCTTATTACCTTGTGTTTATAATATACAACGCCCGGGGTTTACCCGATTAAATTCTTTTATTCAAATACTATTCAATACAATTATAAATTGGCGCCGTGGATGTCATTCTTGTATAATATATAAATGAGTTTTAAAAATTGTAAAAAAAAAAAAAAAATGCATCGGCCGGGAATCGAACCCGGGGCGCCTGCGTGGCAGGCGAGCATTCTACCACTGAACCAAAAGCAAACGGTGACAGAATTAAGAACGCATGACGATGATAACTGTATATTATCCGTGACACAGAGGCCACGACAGACGGTCGTGACTATATATATTAATAATCCAAACTGTACCTTATCATGGATGTGGTCTTATTACCTTGTGTTTATAATCTACAACGCCCGGGGTTTACCCGATTAAATGCTTTTATTCAAATACTATTCGTTACAATTATAAATTGGCGCCGTGGATGTCATTCTTTTATAATATATAAATGAGTTTTAAAAATTGTAAAAAAAAATGCATCGGCCGGGAATTGAACCCGGGGCGCCCGCGTGGCAGGCGAGCATTCTACCACTGAACCAAAAGCAAACGGTGACAGAATTAAGAACGCATGACGATGATAACTGTATATTATCCGTGACACAGAGGCCACGACAGACGGTCGTGACTATATATATTAATAATCCAAACTGTACCTTATCATGGATGTGGTCTTATTACCTTGTGTTTATAATCTACAACGCCCGGGGTTTACCCGATTAAATGCTTTTATTCAAATACTATTCGTTACAATTATAAATTGGCGCCGTGGATGTCATTCTTGTATAATATATAAATGAGTTTTAAAAATTGTAAAAAAAAATGCATCGGCCGGGAATTGAACCCGGGGCGCCCGCGTGGCAGGCGAGCATTCTACCACTGAACAAAAAGCAAACGGTGACAGAATTAAGAACGCATGACGATGATAACTGTATATTATCCGTGACAGAGGCCACGACAGACGGTCGTGACTATATATATTAATAATCTAAAAATATTATATAATCTAAAAACTCAAATGTTTCTATATTTAAAAAAATATATTTTTTTTTTATTTTAATCATTGATAATATTACTTTTGTTATCATCGTTTTTTTAGAAAGACTTTCAGTTTTGTTGTATAGTTTCGTTGTGAATATGCGTAGTTAACCAATCAATCATTTTGAATCACTAATATAGGATTAACTTATAAATTCTATATGATGTGAAAACTAACTGATGTGTAATATTTCCTCAAGTAATTGAAAATAAAAGCTACTTGACGGTAAATAATTATCTTTTTTTATCACGACTGCACCTCAACCCTTTATCTTATCGATCCTTTGTCTTATCAAGCCTTATCTAACAACAACAAAAATATTCATAACATATATATATATATATGCAATAATCCCGATGTGGAATGTACTGGGCAGTCCTGGTAGTGGGTGCGTGATGGGATTCCCGCACGGGGACAGCAAGAGACAGAGGCAGGTCTAGATGGTAGCTCCAAGAGGTAGAGGTAGACCACGGACGAAGGCAGTCGAACCACGGGCGCCACGGATGCCCAAGCCTACATCGCGGATAGAAGGGGGGTGAGAGATCCGACCGACCGTATTAACGGCGTCGGTCTGAAAACAACTGCTTGGTCTAATTTTTGGGCCTTTTTATACTGGACTCCCGCATATGGTGGAGAGTCCTGATTGGTTCCTATAATCACGCCACTTTTCCGGCGCTGGGTTGTTTATCACGTCTGGCCTTTGTCCCCGTCTAGACTACCTTTACCTCTTTGTTTATTTGTCACTTCCATTGTTACAAGGTCGATACATATTTTAATATAGATATGGGGTTATAATAAATATTAGACGAAGGTTGTGATCTATCTAACTCAAAATATACTACAGAATGTGTCCCCGGTGATGAAGGTTTGGTTGGGGGAATAACATGTAATGAATGATAACCAACAAACCTATTATAAAAAAATAAAAGAAATAATTTGTAAACAAATTAGTTAAAATTATTATTAAGCTACAAGTTAAAAAGAGAAAGATGTTGTAATGGTGGTGTATCAATGAAATAAAAATCAAGGTTATAAAAATAAAAACTCACAAAATGAATGATAAAAGATTAAGAGAAAGTATATAATACAAAATGATAAATATGGTAAAATGAATCGTACAAAGAAAATAATATCTTATTGCATAAAAGATGGGAGAAAAAAAATGAAGTTAGTTTATTGACTAAATGTATAATGTGACGCTAAGGTTGAAAAAGGGAAAGGGGTTATCTGAGCATGTTTCTGCAAAGTAGTATCCCAAGCATTCTGCAATGCAATGCGAACTTGTTTAAGTGAGGCATTGTTTTCATTAACAGAAGGCCTAAGATAATCCGTCTGAATCATTAGTTCAGACAGTGAGAAGAAGTGGGAAGATTGATGGATGTAAAAGGGAGAGGTAGAGGTAAGAGGGATCCCTGTTGTCCATACTGATTGTGCCTGGTTGAATTATGAAAAAAAAAAGTGTAAAGTTGAAAAAATGGTGAATTGATATGATGAGTCGGGCGATGAGAAAAAAAAATAAAAAGATCGCGCTGGATATCCTGAACTCACTATTGGGAATGGGTTTAGCGAGGAAGGATTGTTCCAGTCGGATTAATCAGTGAAAAAAAACAAAAATGTTCGGCGAACTGGAATCCCTTGGAAGGTAGTTGGAGTATTGAAGGATCCGGAAAAGGAAAGGTGGGTGTAAGAGATTTATTGCTGTCAATTTTGATTGTGTCCGACTTGTGTGGTGAAAAGAAAAAGTTGAAAAATGAAAAAATGATGAATCGGACGATGAGAGAAAAAAAAATTCTAACTGGGTCTCCTGAGCTCACTATTTGGAATGATATAGCGAGGAAGGGTCTTCTAGTTAGTTTAATCAATAAAAAAGAAAGAAAATGGCTGACGAACAATAATCTCTTGATGGGTATAAAAAGTTGGGAGGAAAGGTTCATGGGATAGAGTTAGAGGTTGTAAGGGAAGCGTCAAAAATAACATTTTGAAAATCTATTAAGAAAAATAAAATGATAAATGTTTTATATGTTTAAGAAATATTATAAATATTGTTAGGTGTAGGTTTTTTAAAATGGTGCCTAAAATAGTTGAAGTTTTAAAATTCTAAGTCTAAACATGATGAAAAAAAGAAAATAAAAATATTAAAGGTAATAATATATAAAGGGTTGATTGGTAGTTGATGGCATTAATGTTGATGGTTAATAAACAAAATGATATTATCGATTAATATTGAAATATTTTATCTACATCTGTAAGTTAAAAAACAAAGTCCAACATCACAAAACTAGTAAAACTGTAACTCTATTTACAAATAAATGAGAGAAAAGCTAGCAAACCTATTGAATGGGAAATAATTTGGGGCACAAATTAGTTACTAGAATAAAATAAAGATAAAGGGGAGTAGTGGTGACACATTGATATAATATTATAAAACTACAAAAAATATATAAGAGGAGTACATAGGAAGGATAAATTTAAAGTAAACACACACAATAGTGTGTTACTTAAGGTGTCTTGAATATTTACAACATAGTTTCAGGGATGTAATACAGGAAGGAGGAGAAGTAGAGATAATAAAAGTAAAATAAAATATAAAAGAAAATTGACTTAAGAAAATCGTTTGCGATAGGTAGTGACGCAGTGAGGAATAAAGGAAGAAGGTCTGAATTGGTTTCTGCAAAGGACATCTCAGGAATCTTGCCCTGCAATGCGAGCTTAGAAGCGAAGTATTGTTTTCAGGGGTCAGCAATCTCAAGATGCTCTGTAAGTAGCATTAGATCAGATGGGCAAAAGGCGTGAAGATCGAAAGAGAGGTAGGTAATGGGAGAATATGGGAAAGAAATTTTTTCTGAGAGAGGTTAAAAAGAGATGGTGGCTCAAGAGCTGCGCTGCTGTCGGTGAGTGAGCTCGACTAGATAAAAAATAAAAGTTAACGAAAAATGAGTGGGCGCATCGTGCTGATGATGGCCTGGGTCGAACGTTAGAGAAAAAAAAATCTTGCTGGTTACCCAAGCTCTCCGTGTGGGGTTAACATGGGGAGGAAGAGTGTACCAGGTCGATGAATCATAAAAAAAAAATTAAAAAAGGTTGACGAGCAGGAGTCGAAGGAACCGTTGAAGAGGTTAGAGGATGGAGGTAGATTGTGAAAACAGGGCTCGACTGTTGCCATTGATTGATTGAACCCGAGTTTGAGGAAAAAAGAATGAAATAAAGAATGCTGGGACGGTGACCCGGGTAGAAATAAAAAAATAATAATAAGCCATGGATTTTCCTGAACACACCATCAGGATGGGATGGCGAGGAAGGAGTAGTCCACTGGGACAAATCAATAAAAAAAAAAGGTCGGCTAACAGAAACTCTGCGATGGACGAGGGGTGGTTAGAACGAAGGCATAGAAGGCCAATGGAAAATGATCAAGAGACGAGAGAAGTATGGAAGGCAGAGTTGGAAGGATCAAGATATAAGAAGGGACAGTTGGTATAAGGCGTCACTGTTAAAACAAATTTTTTAAGTTAAATTAGCTTAGACGTAGGCCGTGGAAATTTAAGACAAATGATGTCAAAGAGTATAAGGTTTCAGGTGATGTTTATTAGGTTGGCTAATGGTTTTAACTGTTCAGGGATGGAAGGAAAAGAAATATCTTAATGTAAAAGGTATAACCTAAAATATATGGATTGATTCTAAAATATAAAATGGTACACATCAAGGATCGTAAAAATATAAATGAATAAGATTTTAAAATATAGTAAGTATTTAGGTTAGTGTGTTCCCCACGTGATGCAATGCTTATAAACGCAAATTATACGATGTTTGGAAAAGTCAAAAGTGGTAAATAAATTGAAATGCCATTATGATTTGTTTTTATTTTTTCTTAATTATAATTTCAGAGACGTCTCACATGGTGAGAGAGAGAACAAGGAAAACGTACTTATCAAAAGTAGTAAAATGTTACAAATAAACTTATAATGGATATCTGAAGGCTTAGAGTGACGCAGTGGTAAAAAAGGGGAAGTCTGAGTTGAATTTTGCAATGACGTTCGGCAATGCAATACGTGCCTGTGTAAGTGAGGTATTGTTTTCATTGACCGAACTGCCAAGACTTTTCATAAACAACATTAGATCAGACAGGGGGGTAGGTAAGTTGAAAGTGGAGAAATGGGAAAGGTGGAGTGAAGAGTTGCCTGTTGCCAATGATTGAGCTCGGATTAAAATTGAAAAAAAAAGTAATAAAATGGTATAAATGATGGTTGTAATGATGATCCAAGCGTTGAGGGAAAAAAAAAGAAACTCGAACTGGTCGCTATTGTGGGGGTTGTGGATGACGTACCGCGCCGGTAACAAAAACAAATAGGAGATGACATCGCTGTGCCGAATGGTTTTTCTTTCCTCGATCGTCTCGAGCTTCTGGGATTCTCTAGGTGAAATAACCTTAGTTTCCCAGTAAGGTTTGCGTTAAGATGTTTAGACAAATCGTTAGATTGGAGATTATTAGCGGTTTAGAAAAATTATAAAATAATGAATTTACGAATTTTTCTGAGAGAAAAGGTTATTGCATGGGTACAAAAATCGGTAGAGTTTCGTAAATAACAATTTAACACAGGCAGGAATGAAATGCAATGGGGTATGGAAATTTTATGGTTATATATATTTAGTTATATAAATTTTATATTTAGTTTTCGGATATTACATTTATAGTTGTATTTGTAATTGTGGGAAAATGGGAGGCACATTTTGAGATGAGATAATTTAAAATTGATATTTATAAAGATACAAATCTAGGACTAGTTTTTAAAAACTTTTAAATATTGATAAATATCAATTGAAATAGTAATAGGTTAAGTAAAAAAAAAGAGCGTAATAAATTTAATTTAAAATTTGAAAATTGCATATTTGGATAATGCCATTTTAGGTGACTTTAAGAAAGGCAGGTAAGATTAATAAATTGGCAAAAATGCGGGATTAAATATTTTTAATAATAAAATTGAAAATGATGAATTAACATTTATAATTTGATTAAAATAAAGTAAAAATGATAAATGAGAGTGTGAAAGTTTTAAAAATTGAATAAAAATGCTATAAAAAAGGTTATAATTGATTTTAAAATGCTTAAAGTGAAAATATAAGAATAAAATTCATGGGGAAAATGGCAGAAACAAAGTTTAAAGTACCTTGAAATGGCTGATGTTGACTGTAATGGATATCTGGAGATGGCTGAAACGGACGAAGGCTGCTTGTTGCGTGGGATCCGTCGAAAGAGGGGGATGAGGGCCTCCTTCGCACGAGGCACGGCTAGTCCCCGAATGGCGTCTGTTAGGCGGCTTTCTAGGTCTTCGTAGTGGGGCTTCATGTTGGTGAGGGCTTCCTAGAAGTAGTCGTCGCTGACCTCCGTCATCCTCTGCATGCTGCTGTCCTCAGTTATCCTGTCGACTTCAACGGTTCTGTAGTAATCCCGATGTGGAATGTACTGGGCAGTCGTGGTAGTGGGTGCGTGATGGGATTCCCGCACGGGGACAGCAAGAGACAGAGGCAGGTCTAGATGGTAGCTCCAAGAGGTAGAGGTAGACCACGGACGAAGGCAGTCGAACCACGGGCGCCACGGATTCCCAAGCCTACATCGCGGATAGAAGGGGGGGTGGTGAGAGATCCGACCGACCGTATAACGGCGTCGCTCTGAAAACAACTGCTTTGTCTAATTTTTGGGCCTTTTTATACTGGACTCCCGCATATGGTGGAGAGTCCTGATTGGTTCCTATAATCACGCCACTTTTCCGGCGCCGGGTTGTTTATCACGTCTGGCCTTTGTCCCCGTCTAGACTACCTTTACCTCTTTGTTTATTTGTCACTTCCATTGTTACAAGGTCGATACATATTTTTATATAGATATGGGGTTATAATAAATATTAGAAGAAGGTTGTGATCTATCTAATTCAAAATATACTACATATATATTATATATTCAATAAATATATTTTTAAAAAATTCTCAAGCAAACAAATTCTCTGCTCAATCTTACAATAGTACGGACAAACCACTAAATAAATCGTTGGCAGTAAAATCTAAACTGCGGTTATTTCTCATGAGGACACGAAGGCTAAATCACTCTCAATTGAGAAGTATAAATATATACAAACAGGAGATGATAGCTTTAGAGTGATGAGGTATTGTATTTCACTGCGTCTGGCCATATATTTACTGAATTTTGTAGATGGCGCTTTTATTGTATGAAAACAATTGTATTTATTTCTAGTGATTTTTTCGAGCTATTGTAAGATTGAGCAGAGGAATTTTTTGCTCGAGTATTCCTTTTTATTTATTATATATATATATATATATATTTTAAAGATTGAGCAATCCATATTAATATCTATAAATAAATATAAAGCATATATTGGATTTGAATTTATTAAACGGCCAATATTTCTAGGGGAAACACGCCTCTCTTTATCAAAGCTTTTGATTTAAACTAAATCACGTGGGCATGTGATCCACTCATGCTATACAAGATCAAAGTAAGAAACTATCTGATGAAAATTTCACTGTATATAAAATATATGTACAATGGTTATATTTAATAAAAATTAAAAGAGTATACAATTAAATAACCATTTGATTAAATAAATGAAAAGATTGATAAATATTAGAAAATAAAAATGAGTAGGGATTATGATTCAATATGTTGTGTTGATAAATATAAATAAAAATATATTACAAGTATAAATATATGCAAAAATAATAAAAAATAAAAATAATAATTAAATAATTTAGGAAGATAAAAATTCTCTATAAATTTCTGGTAGGTCGATTTTTCTATTTATGCTTTCTGTATCTTTTATAGAGGCCCAGCTTTCTAAAAATAACCTGCAATGTTTTTCTTTAATATTCTGGTATAATATTGACGCTTTGTCAAAATCGGGTATATGACTATTGTTTAGCGCATGGTCTACTAGGATAGATAATGGTTTATGGATACGTAGAGCTGCTTTGTGCTGGTTAATGCGTTCTTTCAATGCTTTGCTGGTTTCTCCAATGTAAGTGGCTGGACAGGTTTTGCATGGAATTTTGTAAATAATATTGCTTTTGTTTTCCTTTTTACTATTATTCTTGGTGTTTGAGTGGCGTAGAATTTGTTTCAAATTTGGTGCAGATTGATATGTGGTAATTATATTATATTTCTTCAATACTCTGGCGATTCTTTCTGATCCGTAACTGTATGGGAGAGAGCAATATCTTTTATCGGATTGAACATTGCTATTGTTTGAAGATGGGATTCTGGGAATGTAAAAATGCTTCTTGATGAATTTCTTCGGATAATTATTGCCTATCAACTCTTTAAAAATTATATTATTCTCTTCTTTTCTTTCAATATTCCTATTTGAGCAATGTGTAGTTAATCTTTTGGAAAGTGTTTTTACAACCGCGATTTTATTATGAATCGGACCAAAAGAGCTAAAATTTAAATAGTTTCCTGTGTGCGTAGGTTTTCTGTATATGGTGGTTTCTATATGAAGTTCTTTTCTTACTAGTTGAATGTCTAAAAATGCTAAAGAATTATTGATTTCTATTTCGTGTGTAAACTTTAAAAAAGGTTTGAGATTATTCAGAAAATATAAGAAAGTATCAATTTCTGTTTTAGTTATGCAAAATACATCGTCAATATATCTCATCCATAATAAAACTTTTAAATTATTTGCTTCAGTAATTATTTTGTCTATTTCATTCATGAAAATGTTTGTCAATGCTGCTGAAATAGGGTTGCCCATAGGCAAACCTCTTATTTGCCTAAAAAATCTGTTTTTGTAGTTAAAATAGCTATATTCTAGACAAAGCTTCAATAAATCTATCAGGGCTTCTTTGGGAATAGGGAGGACTATTTCAGGATGGAGTTCTAGAAAAGACTTGAGGGCTAGGAGAGCTTCGTCGTGTGGGATTGATGTGTAGAGGGATTCTACATCAAATGAAACCATCTGATTATCACTGGGAATTTGTAGATTTTTGATAGTTTCAACTGCTATTATGGGATTGGGGATTGTATGAGGAAGTTGCTTCTGGAATGGAGATATTATTGACGACAAATATTTCGTGAGAGGATAGAGAGGAGAGCCAGCATAGCTAACTATGGGACGTAATGGTGTGTTAGGCTTATGGATCTTTGGTAAGCCGTAGAAGTTGGGAAGATTATTTTCTTCTGCTTTCAAATTTTCGAAAGCTTTCTTATTGAGTTTATATGTGCGTATCATTTTGTTTAGTTTTCTATTGAATTCTTTGGTGATGTTAGTTAGTGGGTCTTTAGTTAATTCTTCATAAACTTCTTTATCTTGTAATAATTGTTCTGTTTTGTAATTATATTCAGTTGTGTCCATGATTACTGTGTTTCTTCCTTTATCTGAAGGTGTTATTACTATTTCTTGGTTATTCTTCAATGAATTTATTGCTTTTCTTTCTTGGTGGTTTAAATTTGTTTTGTTTTGTCTTCTTAGTTTTTTAATTATTGGTGCTATTTCTGTTCTAATTCTAGCCTTATTATCATCTTGCAAATGTTTTATAGAATTTTCTATCGCGGCTATAGTTCTTGGAGTATTAATATTCTGGGAAGGAACAAAATTTAAACCTTTTGATAAAAGTGTGACGGTTTCAGGAGAAAGAGATAAATTAGATATATTTACAACATTATTTTGACGTGTCTGGGGAAGAGTTTTTTGTATCCATTTATTCAGTTTTTGCGATTGAATATTGCGAATAACGATTGATTTATTTTGACATTTGTTGTCTATATAGTTATTCAATTTAACAAATAGATCATCCTTTGATATTTCTCTTAACTTAGGAATTATATTTGTAATTTTAATTTGATATAATTTTAAATAATAGTGACAATTCTTGATTCTTGCATTTAAAAATTTAAAATTTAAAATCGCGGTTGTAAAAACACTTTCCAAAAGATTAACTACACATTGCTCAAATAGGAATATTGAAAGAAAAGAAGAGAATAATATAATTTTTAAAGAGTTGATAGGCAATAATTATCCGAAGAAATTCATCAAGAAGCATTTTTACATTTCCAGAATCCCATCTTCAAACAATAGCAATGTTCAATCCGATAAAAGATATTGCTCTCTCCCATACAGTTACGGATCAGAAAGAATCGCCAGAGTATTGAAGAAATATAATATAATTACCACATATCAATCTGCACCAAATTTGAAACAAATTCTACGCCACTCAAACACCAAGAATAATAGTAAAAAGGAAAACAAAAGCAATATTATTTACAAAATTCCATGCAAAACCTGTCCAGCCACTTACATTGGAGAAACCAGCAAAACATTGAAAGAACGCATTAACCAGCACAAAGCAGCTCTACGTATCCATAAACCATTATCTATCCTAGTAGACCATGCGCTAAACAATAGTCATATACCCGATTTTGACAAAGCGTCAATATTATACCAGAATATTAAAGAAAAACATTGCAGGTTATTTTTAGAAAGTTGGGCCTCTATAAAAGATACAGAAAGCATAAATAGAAAAATCGACCTACCAGAAATTTATAGAGAATTTATATCTTCCTAAATTATTTAATTATTATTTTTATTTTTTATTATTTTTGCATATATTTATACTTGTAATATATTTTTATTTTTATTTATCAACACAACATATTGAATCATAATCCCTACTCATTTTTATTTTCTAATATTTATCAATCTTTTCATTTATTTAATCAAATGGTTATTTAATTGTATACTCTTTTAATTTTTATTAAATATAACCATTGTACATATATTTTATATACAGTGAAATTTTCATCAGATAGTTTCTTACTTTGATCTTGTATAGCATGAGTGGATCACATGCCCACGTGATTTAGTTTAAATCAAAAGCCTTGATAAAGAGAGGCGTGTTGCCCCTAGAAATATTGGTCGTTTAATAAATTCAAATCCAATATATGCTTTATATTTATTTATATATATATAGTAAAAAGAAATACTCAAGCAAACAAATTCCCTGCTCAATTTACAATAGTTCGAACAAACCACTAAATAAATCGTTGGCCTGTGTATTATGTTGTAAACTAGCAGGTTGCATATGGTGTTTATCACATTTCATTTCACTGTAAAAAAATCTTGATATTATTTTATTTCAAATGCAAAGGTTATTCACACAAAAACACTTCTTATAAATCTCGGACTCTACTTTTCTATTATTAAATATATTGTACTTTTTCATTTCTATCGCTCTTTAATTAATTCGGTATTAAATGTTTTCAAACTATATGTCATATTGTAAATACTATAACCCCCCTCCCCACAGTAAAAGATACTAGAGTATCATTCACAAAACAATTAGTTCTCCTAAATACTGCCAAACCTCCATCTTACCATTATAAATAGATAATTGTGAATTATCAAGTTGGCCGATATGAGCTTAGCCGATAAGACTAGATAGATAAGATTATTATTAAATAACCTATAATTTTAATATATTCATTTTTTAGAATATTCCTTAACAAAACCAAAAACCACGTATTGATTACTGCTTACCAGTATATTTCAATGTCGTCTATAAAAGAAACCGAACCATTTAAAAACCACGCTAATTATCAATAGTCAAAAATAAAATAAATATAATATATTCTTATAAAGATCTTGTATTGACAAGATGTCAATAAAATTATTTTAATTGTCTAATAAAGATCTAAGAATCTTCTAAAATTATCTTCTTCACTAATAAATTTGTTTATAGGACGATAATTGGCTAAAACAGACAAAACCTATTAAATTAGCAAAATTGAACCACAAAACTTGTCGTATAAAAATAGAACGCGTATGATAACTTGATGATAGAAAAATTTAGGTATAATTAAAAATAATTCGCCACTTTAATTTTGAATAAAACAATTCATCTATCAGCCTCAATCTAACACTTCATATAAACAATACAATTTATCATTATTTTTCCTACTGTACTGAATTTATATTTGTACCATAATATTCGCAACCTTTAATATGTAAGAGAGAATTCTCCTGTAATTCACAATAAACATTAATAAGAAAAACCAAAAGTTTTAATGAGAACTGCCACCTCAATATTTTCCACTTTTTCTTGAATATATTGCAAATATTGATATATTTTTAATCATAAAAATTAATTATTGAAGAAAATATGAAAATATTTAGGATATCAGTAACGGTAGCGGACGTACCCGACTTCGCCCGGGTTTTACCCGAGTAAAGGCATGTCTAACGGACATTTGTTAAAACAATTCTCTTTAAGCTTATTTTAAAAAATAATTGATATATTTTGATAATTTGAAACTCATAAATTTGAATCTCTCGATAAAGTGAACATTTTTCCCGGTCCCTGTCTGCCGTGTCATCCTGAATTTTGTCTTTCCTGATTTTCTACATTACAAAATCATCGTTTTTTCTAGTGAACATTTTTTCCCGGTCCCTTGAAAAATACTCGATAAGTTGAATAAAATCAATATTAATTGGTTCCCTCGGTAATTGGAAGTTAAAGGAATAGTAACTTTGCCTTGGAATTGTATCATTATTCTTGTCTCAAATAAATTGCCGTGTCATCCTGAATTTTGTCTTTCCTAATTTTCTACATTACAAAATCATCGTATCATGATGATAATATTCAGAGCAGATTGTTGAATTATAACAGATAAATTAGAATATTTAATTCGATTATTTTTCGGCGAAAAGTTATTTCAAAAATTTTATTTGCTAGAAACCTCCCAGTACTAAAAAAAAAAAACAATGGCCAGAACAAAAATTTATTAAAAATACGATAGCCATTGTTTACATACAGTAACGCTAATTTTGTAAAGTTTTTTTTTTTTTAATTGCATTGTGTGCACTTACCGTAACTTAGTAATATAAATTTCTCTCTCAATACTTTTGTAAAAAAAAGTAACACTCGTATAAAAAGATATTTAAAAAAAGTACGCAAGCAACTTGAAAAGAAATGCAGAACGCTCATTGGTCGCTTAATTGGCCTCGTGTTGTTACTTCGCCTCGTATTTACTCCGCGTAAAAAAAAAAGTTATTCAAATGAAAAAAAGAAATAGCCAAAAATACTAATCAAAATGTAGCCGAAAATTTTCCTCAGGTTTATAAAAAGCGACATGCAAATTTGGTATCAATTGGTTCAGTAGTTTTTGAATTTATCGCGAAACAGACAGAAGTAGTAACTTACAGGAGCACTGTGACCTATTTATTCACTAGGGAAAAAGCGTTTAGAGTCAGCCTATAATGACGTTACTATTTAGGAGAGGGTATTGCATGAAAAAGTTGCAATTGCTACTTGAAACGAGAAATTACCATTTTAGACTATATTACAACGAAGAAAATTAAGTAAGGAATTAGTAAATGTTAAATAGAAGAATATTATAATTTATTAGTATTTATTTTAACTTTATTAACATTCAATAACGCGATATCCCAAACTCGGGGATATTTGAGTAGATACATTTATTTACATCATAATAAATTGACTACATACAAGCCTATACAATTCAATTATTTTACATAATTATCCAAAGAAAATTGGTCAAGGAGAAAATATACAAACATCTAAAATCAATTTCCTCAAAATTTCCCTTCCTCTTTTTCCCATTTCAAAAGATAGTTGTATATATATCTACAAAATTGATCATATTTTTCATGTTCTCTTTTCATCTACGAATTCATGTAGCTGTCCGATGCCACCAAATTTTATTTTCCTATAATCCCGAAAATTTGGGCATTCCAGAAGTAGATGTTTCGAGTCTTGAATTTCACCTCCGCAGAAGCATTCCGGTTCCTTCATAGTTAGGTGCCAAACATTTCCCAAAATTTCCATGATCAGTGATTTTTTTAACATTATAAAAATCTGGACAGAAAAAACTTGGAATTCCAAACACAAAAAAAGCATCTAAAGATTTCATTTGTGTTTTGACAAATTTTCATTCATTTTTGACTCTAAAAGCGACTTGCCTATACTTTTAGCATGGGGTTCATAAGTGATTAAATCTTCTGTTGATAGTTGAGCTAGATCATAATTGATTTTTCTGGATTCTATATAATCTGTTAGGAGTGGGATATTTGCTAGACGATGTAAACAGTTTGATTAAGTGGTTTTGTATGCCCATAAAATGAACTGATATTGCATAGAATTCAGTTTTTGTTTACAA
>CP092864.1:162614510-162644992 GCA_030710605.1 Cordylochernes scorpioides
CGATTGTTTAAATATTTAAACTAGATATCTGAACCAAATTTAAGTACTGGCCCTATGATTGTTTTATATAAGGTTAACAACTTTTGAGTATTCAAACCCCACATATTACTGCTTAGTGAACATAATAGATTTTTCATTTGTCCTGCTCAACATAGGATATCATTAACACGAGGTGAAACGTCAATTTTTTTCTTTTATGATTTGAAAATTTCATTCCTATAATTTCTACTTGATTAACCAGAATTATTATATTACTAGACGTATGATCCGGCTTCGCCCGAGAATTCCCCCGATTGCAATTTCCTTCATACTAAAAGTATATCAATAATAAATATTAGAAGTGCCATAGAATAGCAATACAGAAGTAACACATAAACTACAGGAAAAAAGTGTGTGTGAAGGCAAAAATTGTATTATATTAGTGTTTAGGCATTTGATTTAATTAATATAGTTGATATAATAATATATATTTATATTATATATAATATAAATGAGTTTTAAAAAATGTTTTAAAAAAATGCATCGGCCGGGAATCGAACCCGGGCCGCCCGCGTGGCAGGCGAGCATTCAACCACTGAACCACCGATGCTTAAAAAAAAGGTCATATTTAGGTATTCATTCCATTCCGGATTAGTCCGCGTAAAAAAAAGTTCTTCAAATGAAAAAAATAAATAGCCAAAAATACTAATCAAAATGCAGCCGAAAATTTTCCTCAGGTTTATAAAAAGCGACATGCAAAATTTGGTACCATTTGGTTCAGTAGTTTTTGAGTTTATCGCGAAACAGACAGACAGAAATTGACTTTTATATATATATAGATTATTGATCTTAATAGGATTTTTTTCTTGTTATGCAGGTATAACATATTAGTTAATATATTAGTTAATTTATTTATATTACTCATTCAACCACATCTTTTAAGGTTTTTAATCCTTCTACAGTCTTATTCCTGCAAATTAATGTGACATCATCTGCATAATATATGATATTTGCATTCAGAGATTCAAAATTATATCAACAAATCATTAAGCAAAATATTCCATAAAAGTGGGGATAAAGGTCCACCCTGTGGACATCCTTTAGTTAGTTTCTTACAAATAGTTGCTGATTGTATGTAAATTTAATCACCCTTTCATTGTTTAAATAAGATTTTCTAATTTGTATTAAATCATAGGGAACATTATCATTATCCAATTTTTTAATGATCGCAGGCCACCATGTATTGTCGAATGCACCAGCTATATATACGGTTATCAAGGTGGTCAGTTCATTTTGTTTATGCTTCAATATAGTTTCTATTATTTTTTCCATTCCAGTATTTGTTGATTTAGATTTCATAAACCCGTGTTGCCTTGATCTCATTAAACATTCTTTAAATAGCAGTTATTCAATTTATTCTCAAATATTTTAGAGAGTTTATAGGTCTATAACTCCTATTTTCTTCATAATCAGTTTTGCCTGGTTTAATTATTTCAAGTGTGGTTTTTTCCATTCTCTCTCTAAGCCGGATAATATCCCATTTCTATACATTTATTTAATAATTTATGTAGAATAGGAATTATTATTATTTTTAATTGTTTGATCTAATTGTTGCTAATATCACCCGGGCCCTGTGCTTTTTTAAATGTTCAATATAATTTCTTTTATTTCTTTCGATTAATATAAACGCTGCTTTTACTTCTATATTCAGACGTGTAATTTCTAATCAAAATGTGATCATTGTTATCCAAATCTCCAATATCGTCCTTAAATAGATCATTGATTAAACATTTTATTTTATCAATCTTTAAATGATCTGGTAGATTATCTATTAAGGGTAATCTTAAATTTCTATTTTTAGTCCTCAATGACTTCAAAATCTTGTAAGCATTACCAAAAGAAATTGTTGAAAGACGTTCTTCTATAAATATTTTCAAACTGTTTTTGAACTGCTTTGGATGATCACGCGATGCCTTCACGCGACGATATATAAAATATTTACAACTCTGGGGCTAAAATTTAAATATATACACACAAATATCAATAATAATAGACTATATTCTTCTTCAATCAACCACATTTTCACTCTTTACCACAATTTTCACTCTTTACCCCAATTTTCATTCTTTATCACAATTTTCACTCTTCACCACAATTTTCAATCAACCATATTTTTACTCTTCACCGTAGTAAACATATTTGTTAGGCAGGCGAAATGAGAAACATATTAAAATATTATGGCATTTAAAAAGAAATTTAAAAGGGGGTAAAAAAATGCAAATTTTGAAAATAACATATTAAGAAATGAGATTAAACAAGAAAATATATAGTAAAAATGTGATAAACAATGTATAAAATAGAATTAAAAATTAAAGATTAGAATTTGATTTAAATATTGAAGATAAGATAAAATAGGTAATATTATTTACATAATTACAAAGTTTTGGGTCGGCCAACGTGGAACAACAACAATGAGTATTTTATATGGGAAGCCTGACCTCTGGCGGCCGATTTAACAGAATATTTTTATCAATGATATATTTTTTTTAAATAAAACAATATCTTAATATAACATTTTAAATAATACCTTAATAAAACATTTTAAATAATATCTTAATATAACATATATACATGATTTTTTAAATTTTATTTTATTAACATCATGAAACGCGATATCCCAAACTCAGGGAAATTAGCGTCGATACCTCCTCTACATCACAACAAATCGGCTATATACAATCCTGTTCAATTCATTATTTTACATAATTAACCAAAGAAAATTGTCCGAAGAGAAAAACAAACAACAAAGCAAGCATCACAATTCTTTTCCTTCTAAGTTTTCCTCTCCCTTTTCCATTTCAAAAGAAAGTTGTAAATAAATTTGCAAAATTGATCAAAACTTTTACACCTCTCTTTATCGTCTACAAATTCATCAAGCTGTCCAATACGACCAAATTTGTTTTCCCTATAGACCCGGAAATTGGGCAATTCATTAGTAGATGTTTCGAGTCCTGAATTTCACCTCCGCAGAAGCATCCTGGTTCCTTCACCGCGCCGATAGTTGACAAAAATTTCCCAAAATTACCATGATCTGTAATGAATTGGATATTATAAAAATTTGGACGGAAAAATCTTGGGATTTCAGACACGAGAAAGCTTCTGAAAATTTCATTAGTGTATTATCAAAATTTTCTTTCATTTTTGCGGGTAAGAATGATTTGACTATACTTGGAGCATGGGGTTCGTAAGTAATTAGATCTTCAGTGGACAGATGGGCTAGATCATATTTGATTATTCTAGATTCTATATAGTCTGTTAGGAGTGGAATTTTTGCCAAGCTATGCACACAGTTTGATGAAGTGGTTTTATATGCTCTAACTGCCCATAAAATGATCTGGTACTGCATGGAATTCAGTTTTTGTTCAGAACGATTGTTTAAATATTTAAACCAAATTTCTGATCCGTATGTAAGTACAGGCCTTATTATTGTTTTATATAAAGTTAACCTTTTTTGAGTATCTGAACCCCACATATTGCCGCTTAGTGAACATAATAGATTTTTCATACTCTTGCTTTACACAGAATATCATTTACATGCGGAGTAAAGTTAACTTTATTTTTCCATTTGTGATTTGAAAATTTCATTCCCAGAATTTTTACTTGCTCGACCGGCCTAATTATATTGTTATTAACCTTAATAGGTATTTTTTCTCTGTTATGCAGGTATAGCAAATTAGTTTTCTCTGTACTGATCGTTAATTTATTTCTATTACACCATTGGATAACATAATATAAGATGTATTCACTTGCGGTTTTTAGTCCTTCAATAGTCTTATTCCAGCAAATTATTGTAACGTCGTCTGCATAACATATAATATCTGCATTTATTGATTCAAAATTTATCAACAAATTATTTAGCAAAATATTCCATAGAAGTGGTGATAAAGGTCCACCCTGTGGACATCCTATAGTTAGTTTCTTATAAAAGGTTTCTGATTCGTATGTAAATTTCACCTCCCTTTCATTAGTCAAATAAGATTTTATGATCCGTATTAAATCTGAGGGAACATTATCATTATCCATTCGTTTTATAATCGCAGGCCACCATGCATTGTCGAATGCACCAGCTATATCTATAGCTATCAAGGAAGTCAATTATTTTTGTTTATGTTTCAATATAGTTTCTATAATTTTTTCCATTCCAGTAATAGTTGATCTAGATTTCATAAAGCCATGCTGCCTTGAGCTCATTAGATTATTTTCTAAATAATAGTAACTTAATTTATTTTTTATTATATTCTCAAATGTTTTAGAGAGATTAGATGTCAATGATATAGGTCTATAACTTTTATTTACTTCATAATTCGTTTTGCCTGGTTTTGGAATTATTTTTAAGAATGAATTTTTTCCATTCATCCGGATAGTATCCCATTTCTATACATTTATTGAATAATTGATGCAGAATTGGGATTATTTTTATTTTAGCTTGTTTGATCATATTGTTACTAATGTAATCAGGGCCCGGTGCTTTTTTAATATTAGTTTTTAAAATTGTTTCCTCTATTTGCTTCGATTCAATATAAACACTATTTTTATTTTTATATTTAGGCGTATAATTTCTAATCAAAATATGATCATCTTCATCTAAACCTCCAATATCATCCTGAAATAGATCGGTCATTAAACATTTTATTTTGTCGATCTTTAAATGATCTGGTAAATTATCTATTAGAGGTAATCCTAAATTCCTATTTTTCGATCTCAATGACTTGAAAATCCTATAAGCATTACCAAATGCGTTAGTTGAATGATTTTCTTCTATAAAATTTCTCCAACTCGCTCTTTTTGCCTTTTTAATTTTATTTAAATATTTATTTCTCATTGATTTATAGTTATTTTCATAGACCACTCCATGCCGATAATACAAATTTCTAATATAGTGGAAATCGTTTTTCATATTCTCCAGCTTCCCATCCCACCAGTATGTATTTGTTTTATGATTTCCGCTTCTTGTCTTGACATTTAGTGACAGATAAGCTGCCTCTATAATTATTTGTGTAAGAGTCTTCACAATGTTGTCGATATCTTTGATGTTTGACGCGTGGTTTATCTTGGTGATAATATTATCTACATCTTGTATTGAAATTTTTTCGGTAAATGTTTTCCAATCAGCTTCTTTTTCTATAAATTTCCATGGTGAGTTTTGAACTGTCCTTTGCCTGTTAAAATTATGATAAATGTCAAAGGTTATTGTAACGTGATCTGAAATGTGCGTCAATATAGTCGTCTTCCAGTTTTGTACAAAACTTATTGATTTTTTGTTTGCGATCGTAAGATCTATAATGCTTGAATTTCGGCAGGTGGTTATCTTAAGATTATGAATAAATAGGCTATGTTCGTCTATGATGGAGTGGAATTTGAAACCATTGGAGTTTGTCGTCGGATCAAACCAGACTGGGTGTCTAGAATTGAAGTCACCACATAGTATAATAGGATGTTGATTGTAGGTATCAAGAAGCTCCTTGATAAACTTTCGATGAGTGTCATCAAACCTATGTGGATGTATATTAAAGTTTGCAACAACAGTATTTGATTTTGCTGAATTTATAGAGGTGGTTGTACAAAAGGAGTTTGTGAATTTATTGATTTTATTATATTTTAAACACTTATTCATAATAATCGTTGCAGTGTATATTTGTTCATCTGTCGTTGAATGCACTATTTGAGATTCTAAATCGAAAATTACATCTCTATTAATTATATAGGGTTCCTATATTAGGATGATATCTGGTGGGTTGTCTTTTATTGCAGCTTGAAGCTCATTCAATGCCATGAAACTTTTTCTTAAATTTTGTTGTAAACATTTAATTCCTTTTCCCAATGAAATAATTTAAACTGGGTGTTTTTTTTATTCTTCATTTATGGGAGAATATTGTGTTCTTTGGATTATTCGATCTGTTTGTATTTTATAAAGCGGGCACACATTAGAATTTGGCCTATGACTTGTTGAGCTATTTTTATATTTAGGGTTGCACACACTTAATTAACGGAACTTGCATTTGATCCTGTTCGACTTGTACTAGTTAGTTACTTGATTGTTCAGTTGGGAAATAACTTGTTCTCTCGATTATTCTGTCTATTTGTGTTTTATACATAGGACATTCCTCTGAGTTTGCTCTGTGTAATGAGGGCCTGTTTCTATACTTAGGATGTTGGGAACAATTGAAACATTTGGGAATTCCTGAGCAATCATGAACTCCCTGAACTCCACATGTCCTGCATATTGGGGTGTTAGGGCATTCTGCCGTTTTGTGGGTGGGGTTAAATTTCAGACATTTCTGGCATTGTTTCACCAGAAACCGATCTACAACAACGCATCGTTCACAGTCAGTGTAGATTTTATTGTTTAATTTCTTAATGGTTTGATATACTCTGGGAGAAACTCGCAAAACTATGTTGTGGGTAGAGGTGTTAGATTTAGTTCATATCCCTCAGTTCGTCCTTCATCTGACAGATTGTTTCTTCGAAGGAATTTACCTCGGTGATTTTACTAACGTTTTTAACCATTATAGTAGGATCTCTTTTGGTCGGAATGAAAGTTTTGCATAGATTTGTAAGTTGGGTTGATTTGCATAATTGATCTTTTAGGAAATATTAGATTCTTTCTCATCCGAAGTTTTTATAATAATTGATTTTCTTGTGTTTATAATTTTATTGACTCGGACCCTCTTATTTTCCTCCCTTAACACTCTGATCCTATCCCGCAATAGCGTGGTGTACATCTGTAATGTTTCCTTCATTGAAAGGCTGCGCTATAATTACAAATTCTTTATCACTACTTTGTTTGTTATACATAGTTTCTCTCGATGTTTGGGATTTCAAAACCTCTGAAAAGGAGGGTCTCAAGGTCTTGAGCTCGCCCTTGAATTTGTCCAGTTTCTGATCAAGGACATCAGACACTTGAACAGAAAGTTGATCCACAAAGTCCCGATTATTGATATCTCTCAAGGCCGTAATGCCTTCCTTGGTCTGCCTTACCATTGTAGATAGAAAGGAAAGATCATTTTTTGTTAGGTTTTTTCTGGTTTTTTTTTTTTTTTTGTTTGACTTTATTGTCAAAAAATTCATAGATTTCATCTAATTTAGCAGTTAGTGTTCTTATCAGTAAATCCATTTGCAATTTTTACTAATTTCAGTATACGTCTAGTCAAACCTTATCCTATGAACTTTTCAGGAAAACAAAAGAATTTTAACATTATATAAAGGAAAAAACAAAATAATTACCGGAGCGATGCGACAATCCATCCGTTGCAGCGCCGATCAATTTACATATACATGATTCATAATAAGTATAATAAAATAATTTTAAATCGATTTGAACTGTAAATATAACGGAGGAATGTCAATTTTTCTATTAATACTGTCGGTATCTTTCATTGAGGTCCAACTTTCTAAAAAGAGTCTTGAGTGTTTATCCTGAATGTTGTTGTATATAATATCTGTATTTTCAAAACTAATAGAAAAATTGACATCCCTCCGTTATATTTACAGTTCAAATCGATTTAAAATTATTTTATTATACTTATTATGAATCATGTATATACACAGTCTAGCCATAAATTCTGTTACAAACAATTTTATAAATTAAATGATTAAGAACAAAAACTAATGGAATATAAATACATATTTCATTAGCCAATAGGACATAGATTTTAAATATATACGAGCATTCAAAATGTTCTCCCTTATTTTTGACACAGGATCTCAAACGTTCGGGCCTCTGATCTATGGTGGCACGCACCTTTTCTAAGGGTATTTCTTTCATTGCTCTCACCAATGCTGATTTCAATTTATCCAAATTATGATATATTTTATAGCACACCTTCTCCTCTAAATATGCCCACAAACTGTAATCAAGGGGGTTTAAATCAGGGCTTCCTGAGGGCCATTCATTGGCCTTTATGAACTCCGGAACATTCGTCTCCAACCATTGTTGAGTTGACTTAGCTTTGTGAGCAGGAGCTGAATCTTGTTGAAATATCCAATGTTCTCCATTGAACATTTTTGTATTCAGAGGCTTTACCATTTGTTACAAAATGTCTTATTTATAGTTTTTAGCTGTATTTTTTTACCCCTTTGGCACAGAAGTGGAGATCTGTTACACCTTGGTAGTTAACTCCCCACCAAGCCATGACAGAAGAAGGATGGTGACTTTTTCAAGTCTTCTTACTTTCAAAGAAGCTTCTAGAGAGCTACGAGCATATATCCTATCATTCTGACGATTAATCTTTTCCTCGACAGTGAAAAATTTCTCGTCTGTGAAAAGGATTCTCTCATGCCACCGACCATCATGCTGCGCCAGCAACATTTTTGATCTAACCCTTCTAATATCTCTAAGAGCAGGGGTTATCAAATGACCTGTGCGTCGTTTGAAAGCTCTCAGTCCAAGGTCTTCGTTGATTATCCTTGAAACTATCTTGGAGCTAAATTTATCTGCTTTGCTAAGATCTTTTTTTTTTTTTTTGCAGTGTGGATTTCGAAGAATTCTTTCGCGAATGGCTTTTATAGCTGCTTGCGTTCGTTGCATGCGAGGTCGGCCAGATCTTTCAAGGTCATCAATAGTGCAAGCCTTGTTGAACCTTTCAATGATTCGATAAACAAATTGACGCGTAATATTCAAATTTTGTAAAAGTTTAAAAAGGGTGAAAGATTTTGGCCTATCTTGTGTAAGGCTATTACAACTATAGGGTTTTCTTTAATACCCAAACCCATTATCAAAAAACAAATATATTTCGATTTTTTTTTCTGAGCACGTGTGCACGAGATATTCAAATAACAACAACTGTATTTTGAATACTTAACGCGGTCAAATTAATTTTTTATCACTGATTTGGTTTTGTAACAATTTTTATGGCTAGACTAAGTATAGTCTATTATTATTGATATTTGTGTGTATATATTTTAAATTTAAGCCCGAGAGTTGTAAATGTTTTATATATCGTCGCGTGAAGGCATCGCGTGATCATCCAAAGCAGTTCAAAAACAAGAAACGCCCTGATGAAGTTAGGCGTACAACCTATTGAAATATTGGCATTTTATACTAAATAAAAAGTTTTTTTTTTTTTAGATCCAAAATATGCCTTATAATTAATAATTTCATGTGGATTGCTCAATATTCAAGAATGTTGTTAATATATTTGATATTGGACACGCGATTTATCTTGGTGATAATATTATCAACGTCTTGTGTGTTTTTTTTTATATATAAATGTTTTCCAATCGGCAACTTTTTCTATAAATTTCCATGTAGAGCTTTGAATCATTCTTTGCCTGTGTTGAATCCTAATATACTTTATAACAAAAAAAAATCGACGCACCAAGAAGCAGTTGTCCGATTTATATGAAAACTAGAAGAATGACCCGGCTTCGCCCGAGAAATCCTTCGAGTGAAGTATCCTTCATACTGAAAGTACATCAATAATAAATAGTTTTTATTTATTTATTTAACAGTTGGGAGAGACACGCCATATCCACAATTTGGATAATTGCGTGTATATTTTAAATTATATACAATTAATACAATTGAACATTGGAAATCATTAAAATTAAACGTTCGATGTCAAAATTTACATATAGCAATTATAAGTAGTAGCTTGAAATATGTACAGTCAACACTTTCGCCTCAAAATATACATCCTGCAGAATCTATTAAACTTGATGTATTGGTCTTTATTGCAAGCAGCTTGTTTTGTATTAGTCAGGTAAAGTTGGTTTTCTTCCCTTAGATCAGAAGTTAATGGACAGTTTATCAGAAGGTGTTCAGGGGTTTGTTGTCCGTTTCCACAAGTGCATGCAGGTGAACCAATTTTGCCAATTCTAAACAAATATGTGTTGAAGTCACCATGTCCAGTAAAAAATTGAACGTTATAGAAGTTGGGTTGAACATAGTTAAGAATTCTTGAAGTATCAAAGAATCCCTTGAAATTATCATTAGCACCTCCATAGTATTCTTCAAATTTCTGGTTTATAAAATTAGATATCATTTTTCTTTTAGTTGGATCTGATTTTTTGTATCCAATATTCATTTTTAGTATATTTGTTTCAATAAAATCCGTGAGCTTTGGTGTTCTAGCAACAATATGAGTACAGTTTGAAGATGTTGAATTATAAACCTGTGTACTGTGCTTCAAAATTTTGTACTGCAGAGAGTTTAATTTATCTTTGACTTTTTTGGGTTTAAAGTTGTACCAGATCGTGGAACCATAAGTTAGTGAACTTCGAAACAGTGTCTTATAGAGTTCTATTCTTATTTTACTGTGTCCAGTCCCCATGCTTTCCCGGTTAATCAATTAGGTATCCACTAGCTCTATTTGTCTTAGTAATAATCTCATCAATATGGGGCACACAAAATCCAATTTGTTTTTATTTCTATGATTTTTAAAAGTTATTCCCATAATCTTCAGTTTTTCTACCCGATTGGCAGTGATAGTATTAGGAATTTTTGCAGCTATTTTGCTATTAAACAAGTATAAGATTTTCGTTTTCTCTTCAGATACGGTCAACTTATTGTTCCCACACCAGTCTAATATTCTCCCCATGACCTTTCCTGTTGTATTCCGAAGTTCAGTCAAGTTGTTTCCCCAACATATCACAGTTAAATCATCCGCATAAGCAATGATTTCACTGTTTGATTCTGAATAGTTATTCAATAAATCGTTTAGAATAATATTCCATATTGTAGGGGATATAGGCCCACCCTGTGGACATCCCTTGCTTAATTTTTTGTGGGTTTCATTTGATGAGTATCTGAATCTCACTCTTCTATTGTTAAGAAAAGACTGTAGTAGTTTTATTATTGAATCTTGAACGTTGTCCTCATCTAGTCGTTTCAGCACCATCGGCCACCATGCATTGTCGAACGCTCCACTTATATCAACTGCGATTATAGCTGTATATTCTTTGTTTTTATGTTCTAGAGCTATTTTGACAATTTCATTTAATGCAGAGATAGTAGATCTTGATCTTCTAAATCCATGTTGACGATTGTTAAGCAGATTTGAGTCTTCATAAAATTTTATTAGTTTGTTGTTAATTATTTTTTCAAATATTTTGGAAATGTTTGAGTTGAGACAAATGGGTCTGTAGCTTTTATAAATTTTCATGTCTGTTTTACCTGGTTTGGGAATAATTATTACCTCAGAATTTTTCCATTCATTCGGATAATAATTTAAATCTAAGCATTTTTGAAAAAGTTTCACCAGTATTGGAACTATTAGTTGTTTAGTATGTTTTATCATATTGTTAGAAATATTATCAATTCCAGGCGTTTTCTTTGAGTTTAGCTCATCAATTATTCCAATTACTTCATTGGGCGTTATTATTATATTTTCTTTATTATGAAATCCTAGAGTATAGTTCCTTATGTTTTTGTGGAAGGTTGTGTCTTCATTATCTCTATCATCGGGGAAAAGGTTGTTCAAAAGTTCTACTGTCTTCTGGAATCGTTCTTCATCTTTATTCACTTCTAAGATTTCCTAAATTCCCTTTCGGTTAGAACCGTTTTTAATATTTTTTTATACCCTGTATAAATTTCCATATGGGTTTTTTGATTTGATGTCCTCTAAGAAAAACCGCCAAGACATTCTTTTAGCCTTATTTATTTCCCTGACGTATTTGTTTCTTGCACTTTTATACTGTTGTTGAATATGGATAGAGGGATTTTTCGCCCGATAATAGGAGTTACGGAGGTATTTACAATAGCTCTCAAGGCGGGTCAAGTCCGCGTTCCACCATCTGTTTATGTTGTTTTTTATTTGTGTGTTTTTTCTTAGTTTAAGAGTATTATACGCTGCTTCAATGAGCGTATTCGAAAGTTCTTTTACCGCGCTATCGATGTCTTTACTTGTATTTGCTGTAATGATGCCGCAGCCACCGTATTCCCCAGATCTGGCCCCTTGTGACTTTTTCTTGTTCCCTAAACTGAAGAGGCCCATGAAAGGACGACGTTACGCTACGCTTGACGAGATAAAGACGGCATCGAAGGAGGAGCTGAAAATGATTTTTTGAAGTGCTTCGAAGATTGGAAAAACCGTTGGCACAAATGTATGATATTTCATGGGGATTATTTTGAAGGGGACAAAATAGGTATTCATGAATAAAAAAAAATAATTTTTAAAAACATAAAAGTCGCGATACTTTTTAAACACACCTCGTATGTCAGAGTTTGAAACTGGTCGTGCCATTGGATTGAAAGAGGCTGGTTGGTCTAATCGACTAATCGCGCGACATCTGTGTCGAAGTGATGCGGCTATTAGGCGATGTTGGCAAAAGTGGGTCAACAACGGAAGATTGCAACATCACGACGGCAGCGGTCGATAAAGGGCAACAACAGAACGAGAAGACAGAGCAATTGTCAGAATGGCTGTCGCAGCACCGGAATCCACGTTATCTACCATCCAACGTGTGACCGGCACACAAGTGTCCAAAATGACCATCAACAGGCGACTGAGAGAGCGGAATCTTAGAGCTCGCCGTCCGTTACGATGCCTACCCCTCACAACCGTGCACCGACAAGTCCGACTACAGTGGTGTCGGGAGCAATCAACTTGGAACTGCGCTGACTGGGGACGTATAGTCTTTAGTGACGAGTCCCGTTTCTTACTGTGTCCTGACGACCGTCGCAAACGTGTCTGGAGACGTCCTGGGCAGCGGGTGAATCCTGGGCACCCCGGGCTTACTTTTCAACAAGATAATGCCCGGCCACACACGGCACGTGTTACTATGGATTGTCTTCAATCTTGCCGAACTCTTCCGTGGCCAGCAAGGTCGCCTGATCTCTCGCTCATAGAGCACATCTGGGACGTGATGGGAAGGCGATTGCAACCATCCCGGAAGGTTGACTATTTAGCCCGACAGTTGGAGACAATTTGGCAAGAAATCCCGCAGCACACCATCCGGAATCTTTATCAATCCATGACACGCCGGGTGGCAGCCTGCATCCAGGCCAGTGGGGGTCCAACGACATATTGACCTTCTCAATTTGTGACGATCAAACTCTGAAATAAAACAATTAATTGTTCTGAAATTTTAATCGTTTTTTCCCCTATACATTATCTTTACATACACCAATTTTGTTCTAATCTGACAACTCCTTCTTGGTGCGTCGAATTTGTTGTACAGTGTATATATCAAAGGCTATTGCAACATTTGTTCCAGTTTTGTTCGAGTCTTATTGATTTTTTATTCGATATCTTAAGATCTATAATGCTTGAATTCCGGCAAGTGGGAATCTTAAAATTATGAATAAATAGGCTATTTGCATAAATGAAAGAGTGGAGCTTGAAACCGTTTGAGTTTGTAGTCTGATCAAACCAGACGGGGTGTCTAGAATTGAAGTCCCCACACAGAATAATAGGTTGTTGTAGGTTTCCAGAAGCTCCTTGATGAATGTTCGGTGCGTGTCATTAAATCTATTTGGATGTATATAAAAGTTTTCTATGACAATATTTGATTTATCTGAAAATATGAAAGTGGGAGTTCAAAATGAGTTTGTGAATTTGTTTATTCTATTGTATTTTATACCTTAATTTATAAAATATCGCTGTAGGCTATATTTGTAAATCTGTCGTTGAACAAACTATTTGAGATTCTTGTTCAAAAACTACCTCTCTATTAATCAGGTAGGGTTCCTTTATTAAGATTATATCTGGTGGGTTGTTTCTTATTGCAGCTTGAAGCTCACTAAGTGTCAAGGAACCTTTTCTCACTTTTTGTTGTAGACATTTAAATCCTTTTCCATGCGTGTGATTATCAAAATAAATTCATTTGAATTTCTGAAAAATAAATTAAGATCAAATATATTTTTAAATACAGTTCCGAAAAGGGAGTAACATATTGGTTTGCGTTCTACCTTCTACGCACGTTTCTATTGGCCGGAATACCCTTATATCCTTGGGCTGGAAAATTCGTTAGGAACTGAGTGAATTGTGTTCTCTTGAGAGCTTGGTGTTTTCTGTCTTTGTGTGTTGTCTTCTATGTGATCCCCTTATCCTTTTGGTACAACTATGGGTCACGTGGAGAATGTCCTTTGTGTTACGACGACCTTGCTGTTTCTCAAACGTTCCCACCTCATAGGTCACGTAGAGAGTTTACTTGGGGCTTGCATATACCAAAGTAACGTCGGATTTGTTTTTCTTTTAATACCACTTTGCGTACGGGAATAAAAATCCATAAGAGATTTATAAAAGGGTGAATATTTTTCTGATATATAAGAGGCTAAACGTTGAAGATCCATTTTTATAACGCACAAAGACGAAAATTGGCTTAGGGTTGTTTTTTTACGGTTTAAAGGAACTATGCTGATGAAGCGGAAGGATATCCGAGCCAAGTGATCAGACATATGTCCTATAGTTTAATCCATTATTTTCCCTTTAACACCCTAGGACTTGCTATATTTCCTCCAGGCGTGTTCATCTGAGCGTTATTGAGGATGGTATAAATATACAACAATTTTATGTATAATTTGTAACAAATAAATTTACTGGCAATGTGTTTTTTTTCAATTATAGCATCAAATATTATCTCTACAGACCTTACTGCAAAGTCTTTAATGGAGATTATACGTACTCGTAAAACTGGAAATAAATGGTGTACTAAATGGTTAAAAGAAAATCGTGAATGTGTTATATTTTATGTTCATCTATCTTGAGAGATAATATTGGTAAATCTTCATTGCCGTCCCGCGATAGATTCCCGCTTCAATTTTTAAAATAACCTATACATATAGTCTACTTATCAAATTATAGCTCTTTATTCACTGGATGATTTATTCCAATCATTATTTTGATAATAGACGATCAACTAATTATTATTGATCAAGATGCGAAGATAGCAAGAGCGTCGTCATTAAGCCATAGCTCAAAGAGCCAGATAAAATAATTGTTGTTTCAATTTTACCCTCTGCCAAATTAGGATATCCTATATTTTCCCTATTACCTTACACTTTCATTCGGATGAATAAAAACAACGTGTAAACACTAAATTCATTTCTATTTACTTCTATCGTCATCTATATTGCCCTATCGTAAATATTGAGGCTGCCTGGCCGGCATTCATATTTCTTGAAAATGAAGATACTTCGGCCAGTGAATCTTTTTATTACCTCTTTTTAGTGCCCTACTTATAGGTAAACGCATCATGAGATTGCACAATTATATCGACGTATTACCTATAGTGCTTTTCACATATTTAACCCTTCACTAAATCACATTATTACATTGACCTATTACCTATAAGTGTATCTTATAGTATACTTTATTTATATTCAAACACACTTCACCAAATCACAATATTAAATCGACCTATTACCTATAGTATTTGACCCATAGGTAAACACCTCTCCAAATCACATAATTATATTGACAAACTAAATGGCGAAACATAGAGGTATTTCAACATCACTCTCACTTCGAAAGTCACTAAGTGAGATGCGGGAGGAGAGGGAGTCCACCAATCCCCTAGAGTAGCTCAAGTGAGATATGAGGTAGGAAGGAAGGAGGTTAATTCTTCTGAGGCCGCTGCCCCCATCACTCCCCGCTGGGACAACAACGCCTTTGTCAACTTCCGTGTGACATACGGGTAGTTGTCACGCCAGCCGTCTGAGACAATACAGTAAGTATATACATTACATCCCACACCTGTTGTATAGAAATGTCAATATTTTGTCTATATCATTACTTACAGGAATATTTATATAAAAAAGAGAGCACGAGCATAACTATGACCCGTGTATATATTATTATGTGAAAATATTAATATTTCTATGTATGCATATTTTCTTAATAACTTTTTAAAATCGAATTTTAACCTATTTTTTCCATCTCTTATATCTCTGAAGACACTCTATATATAATATTAAAGGTCTTAACATATGCATTGATTGACTGATTATTTTATCAATTTATAGATATCTAATAAAACACAGCATTAATTTTATTCTAACTGTAATTCAAAGTTTACCGAAAGAATACCGTTTAGATTTTTAAAACACAAATTTGTATATAACCCCCTTAATATTAATATAATTACCTATCACTCTCTCTCACACACATAAATTTAAATAAATTCTTAACAGATAATTGTATGTGTGTGTGAATTTATTCCGTTAATCACAAACCTGTGTGCGTGGTATATTACCTTTTAAATACATCCTATCTTTTTATATAAATATGGAAATTTAAACCAAAAACCCCATATTGTATAATACTTATAACAATATTTCCATGTTGTATAATAGAAACACATCCGTAAATGATTATACGCATTATTGACATGTGTCATTATATCATCATATGTAATGTACTTTGTACAAACTGAGGATAAATAAATAAAACTCTGTAATTGATTGAGTTGAGCTGAAGCAATAGATAGAAGTCGAAAACGTCTAAAATCGAGATAGATGGAAGTCCCACAACAACATCTAAAGATAGATAGGACACTGTCAGGATGGCGCCAGTGTACAATTTCGCAGCCGATCCACGCTCTTGTTGCATCTGCTGAAATGCAATACTTCCTCTCTCGGCAAAGATATATAAGGCCTCCGTCCTAGCCAAAAATATAGTCTCTTCACCATCAGCGGAATCCCTCGTCGGTTGTCACCGAGGTCCTCCTCATCGACAATGTAGACCAGTAAGAACTCTTCTATCACCATCTTTCGCTCCTAGCTCAACTTTTATCTGTTCAGGGAACTTTCCTAGTGCAACTGTGTCTTCTATTTTTGTGTGGACATTCCCAAGCTTTCTACTCTGCCTCGACCACGATTGCCTGTACTCTGTGAGAACGGTTAAAGGTGTCCAAAGGTGCAGAGAGGTACTGGAAAATTCTTCACGCCCTGACTGTCCCTCTCGGTTACTACAGGTTTGCCCCTTTCGGTTACCATACCACAGCGAGAGATCCTCGGTTACCACAGTATAGCGAGAGTCGACAGGATTCTACAAGAAGGACCTCATCAGATGAACATAAATGATCACAAAGATAAATTTAATTTATATAGCTCAATAATATAGTTAATTAATGAAGATATTTTTAGTAGGTTTTCTAGACTAACTTATCAATTGATTTAAATCTCCTGGACATAATTCGATTAATTGAAAAGGTTTCTGGAGATGGGTTTCTTCTCCTTTTATTAAAGCAGTCTCAAGCTTTCGGGCATCAATGAAAAGAAATTCATTTTCAGAAACCTTTTAAATAATTTGATTAAATTATACTAATTTATAATGAAGCCGAACACAAAAATTAATATTTAATTAAAAAGGCATATATTGGATCAAAATATCATTTATTTTACCAATATTTAATTTGGCTGAACGGTATTATAAAAAAGGCATAATACATGTATAATACCTTGATAAAGGTTGTTGTTCAGCCAAATGAAATATTGTTATAATAAATTATATTTTGATCCAATATATGCCATTTTAATTCAAGATTTATTTATGGATTACTCTATTTTCAAATAATTAGCCTTTTAGAAAATTATCTACGTCGACGCGCGACGATTATCGCTGTCTTCTCAGGTTGTTGTTGTCGACCTACTTAGAATAAAATTTAGGGAAGTCCTTCCTCCTGGCGACAATAATAGAGGTTGATATTTGCGGGATGCGATGGCACAAAGAGACCTAAGGCCTAATACCCCGAAAGGCATACTCAATCATTTAAAAATCAGGTTAAGTTATATCAAAACTAGAGTTTATATTTTTTCCGGCGTTTATGGGAGCGGACCGGGCTAAACAGGGACGCGAGGAGATCACCAAACACAAATCAAGAACAGAGCACGATTTTGAAAGCCTCCTCACAATTCTCAGGAAAAGCTCTTTACATCACCGTTGAACCCCTTTTTATGAAAAACATGGCTATATTCGTTCTATGAGGAGTGGTAGATCAGTTTACTAATCAAACACAAAACTTTTTTCAGTTAACTCAAAGGCTTTAAATTTTTAATCTTTTCAAATGATTTGTCAACAAACCCAGATAGTGGCGAACATCATCTATCAGTACAGCCTATGTCACAAAACGAAGGAAAACCTAAGCCTAGTTCAATTAAAACTACAAGACCATCTGAAGAAATATCTGGATCATTTCAAGTATTTTATTTTTGTTCCAGTTACCAGATATAATAATATTGGGAGTACAAATAAGTTCGTGCAGTTTTGATAAAGATGATGCTACAAATTTATTATTCCACTGTTTCATCTGGCAACACCATTATTTTGAAGCATCATCATAAGGCTTCCTTTTTCAGTAACCGTCATTTCTCTGAAGTATAAACAAAATAGTTAATATATTTATTGCAATAAATTGATAAAGAGGGAGCAATCTCTCGAAAATTTTGAGAATTTTTTTTTTTTTACAGATCCAGGTACGCCCTTTTTATAAAAAATAGTTTATGTTCGTTCCTAAAATGTCAACCTTTGTACCAAATAATGTGTTTTGCGGGGAGTTTCACTTCATTACTTCAATTTGAGAGAAAAAAGCTTCTGAGAATCATCGTAGTTTATAATGACCATGCTCTAGCTGAACGAACTGTTAAGAAGTGGTTTGCACGGTTTAAAAGTGGTAAATTTGATTTTACAGACGAAGAAAGACCCGGAGCCCCACCCAAGTTCGAGGGTGAATAATTAGAGGCAAAGCTCGATGAAGATCCAACACAAACCAAAAGGAACTCGCAAAAACACTTACAGTCACTCAACCAGCCATTTATCATAGCTTAAAAGAAATAGCAATGATCCGAAAGTTCGGAAATTGGGTGCCGTGTGAACTGAAGCCAAGAGACTTCGAACGACATTTTTTCACGTGTGAAAAACTGCTCCAGTGTCAAAAAAGAAAGGAGTTTTGTATTGAATTGTAAGTGGTGATGAAAAGTGGGTACATTACAATATCCAAAACGTCGGGCAACGTGTGGATACCCTGGCCGTTTATCATCATCAATAGCACAGCCGAATATTCATGGCGGGAAGATTATGCTGTGTGTTTGATGGGACAAGCTAGGAGTGGTATATTATTAGCTGCTACAACCTACGAAAGAATCACAGGGAATATCTACTGAACACAATTGATGCGTTTGAGCCGAGCATTGCCAGAAAAACGGCTGCAATACGCCAATAGGCACGACAAAGTTATTTTGCAACATGATAATGCTCGGCCAAATGCTGCAGCACCCGTTAAAGCGTACATAGAAACGCTCAAATGGGAAGTTTTACCCCACGCGCTGTAATGCCCAGACATTGCTCATTCCGATTATTATTTCTTCCGATCAATGCAACATGGCCTGGCTGACCAACACTTCTCCAACTACGAAGTAAAAAAAATGGATCGATGAATGGATAGCGGCCAAAGAGCCGGCCTGTCTCCGCGATGGGATCCGTCAATTGCTAGAAAAATTCGAAAAGTAGTGGCTAGCGACGGACAATTGATGTCTAACCAATATTTCATAATAAAGCTCTAATTATACTCCTAATAATTTGATTTATTGATTTCATATACTGATTCAGCATGAAACACCCACACAAAATACTGTAAACGTCTTAATATTCATTCTTCTTCAGAAAAAAATCAACTATTTTTAATTCTGATTTTTGAGCGCCTGATGTGGACCTTAAGCCAATCACAATAGCAGCAAAAATATAATTTTCGAAGTCGCAAAATACCAAAAAGAGAAATAAAAATAGGACATATCGAAGAAATTCAAAATTAAATATCGAACTAGGAGCCTGAAGGGCGTGAACAGACACCAATATAACTGTTAACAACAATACAACTATCGGTTAAGACTAAATTCTGACCGTTTTTTATCTCGACCGATAATGCCAGCCTTCGGAGTGGAAAAATATTTCAAATAAGCTGTATCTATTGATAATAATAAATATATTATTGAAGAATAATATATATTGTAACATAGTATTTATTAATTTTATTATTTTTTTATTAACAGAGTGGTCAATTTTATGTTTATATCTTGCGACTCTGTAAATTTCCCTCGTGGCTTATATTTTGTTTACCATTCTTAGTTTGTCCTTGCCTGAAATAAATTTTGTTTCCTCCTGAAGTTTTTGTCTTCCCTAATTTTCCGCGTGGCAATATATAGTCACCTTAGTTAAAATGCAATGATTACTTGAATAGTAACATCGTGAATTTCTTTAGATGGAAAACAATAAAACCTGGTTTTAGCGCTTTTTTGGGGTTCTTACAACCAATCCGCTCAATTGCCTGAAGAGCACTATATAAAGATAATAATAAAAAATAAAAAAACACTTTGAGTAGGAACCAGAAAAAAATAAAGTAAAAACAGGATAGTTTTATGACGACGTGTTATTGTATTTTTCTTATTACATTATTACATTGTACTATATTAATATAATTATTGTCAATTGAAGTTTCATGTGATCCATATATTTAATAAATATAGAAAGGGTCTTCTTAAAGCCAACTAGCCATGGTAAAAGAGAGGGAAAGTAATAGCGCGCAACGTTACATACTTCTATTATTCCACCAGCGACTAAATATTTCAGTAGGTTGAATGCGATAGAGGCAGGGATGGAAGTAGAATAGTAAAGAGAAATCCAATAAGGAATGTTCTTTCATTGGGCAAATGGCGAACTTCAGCCGGAGCGGCTCAGTAATAGAAGGCTCTATTTACTGCACCTTCACATTCTTCCAATATCCTTCTTGGAGAATGCTCCACCCCATCCATAAATCTTTCAACTGAGACTACACATTTCAGAAATAATTGATTAATTTGATCCGCTATTAATATATTCATTTATTAATTACAAAATAAGAATAAATGAAAAATAGCATAATTATTAAATTTTACTATTAACAATTTGGCCTCTGGTGCAGTGGAGATTGTTAGGAGGTAGAGTAAACCCTCTACACGATCGTATCAAGTCTTGTTCTAGTAGACTTGATGCTGTAACCAGGAGGGACACTCCCCCTTTAAAAATCCTGAGTTCAACTGACCCGGTTGATGGTCCTCAACAAGGGTCCCACTCCAGGAATACGGAGGAGCTGTGTCCGTACTCATGTTAGAGTGCAGCAAAGGCTTCCATGTTAGGAACAGCCTCAAACTACAGGCAAAGTCAGACTTTCACCAAAGTGTGCCTGGATCATGGTGCCATGATCAACGAAAGCTACACCCCTATACCCCATTCCAAGAGATCATGAACTCATGGGATTTGTGTAATCTTTACACAAGGGGATAAGAAACAACACTATTAACAATTGGTTTAATTTTTTAAAAATACATCTCCTGAGCGTGAAACTTAAAGTTTCTGATTTCTTGCGCCTTCTATCGGAATAAATTTCAACTAATCGTTGTGTTAAAATTATTTTTCCAGAATATTGAAATAACATTTTGTAATAATAAAAATAACAATAATTCATGCAGATAGAAGACTGAAGCCCCCCATCAGCAACTTTCAATCGCACGAACAGGAGATAACTTTTTTTAATACTCATTTTTGCCGTAAATTCATTTTGGTTATATAGGAAGTCACATTTGATATTAGAGGCAATTGAGAAGTTGATTTTAAAATGATAGACAAGAATGGTTAGATATCCACGGCCTATATCATTACTAACTCTAACAACAACCATGGAAAACCGAAGGCTAGTATTAACACTTCTTGAATCTGGATACTTGGAAATTAGTGTGCAGCAAAAAGTGCAATTTAAATAAGCGGCGACCAAACAAAGTTTCCCGAGAAAAGAGCCTCATTAGTGGCGATGGATAAAAAGTTGGTTAATTTGTTGGCGTAGGCATCGTTAGACCCGCCAGGCTCTTGATAGACGCTGTTGGAATATAAAGTGGAGCGGTCGTTCAGTCAGTTTTACATACGTTCCCCATCAATGCATATTCACTCTTGTAGCCAGAGCCGTCTAGAATGTTTTATATGTCCGGGACGAGATTTCTTGCATCCAATCTTTTAACAATAGCGACTCAACATCGAAAATAGTATATTAGAGAGTTCTAAGCAGTTATTCTGATATTATTGTGATATTATATTATTTGCCACCCTGCTGCTTTCTTGCAGTGCCAACTCGCCTTGTGCTCGTGGCGTGAACAGCCAAAAAGATCGTGAATATATATCGAATATATAAACCTACATATAAACATTTAGAAGACTATTAGAAAATATGTATCATATAATACAAGACCCAATAAGGAGGAATTTATGCAACTGTAAGAATTATTAATCACCTGTTTTCACTTATATAAGGCTCCAGGTCATAACTATATTCGTGACCTTTCTCTCGTTGGTAAACTTCTCAGTAGAGATTTGGGGAACCAATATTTTCTCTCCTCAGTGAAATCTCCCGTTTAGTACATATTTAATATAAAATATAGTTATATCTTATTTTTGAATTAAGAATGAAGTTCATTCTATAAACTGGTGAACACCTCTTGCTGAAAAGGCTCATAATTGATGAAATACGAGGTGTGTTCAAATAGTATCTAGACTTTTGAAGTTTCGCGGGTTACGTATATTCGAATTTCGATCTTTTTGTGGCTTTATGTTGGGACTCATGTCTCTCACTCATGCCGACAAGCTCAGCCATTTTGAATATTCACTTAATTGTTGACAGCTGCTTTGCTTGCAGGTGTTTTGGATCGTCTTCGATTTTTACCTATTAAAAAATGGATTAAAGAACCTGTATCACATTTTGTGTGAAAAACGAAATTAGGTGCGTGGATGCATTCCGAATGTTGACTGTGGCATACGGAGAAGCTACCTTGGACCGAAGCAACGTTAATCGGTGGTACAAAATGTTCTCAGAAGGCCGAGAAGATGTGAACGACGAAGAGCGTGCCGGACGCCCGAGCACTTCAACAACAGACGAAAAAATTAATGAAGTGGAGAAAATGATATTGGCCAATCGTCGAATCACCGTTAGAGAAGTTTCTGAGGACCTAAACATATCGATTGGCTCGTGCCATTCGATTTTTATCAATGATTTGGGCATGAGACGGGTCGCCGCGAAATTCATACCAAAATTGCTCAATTGCGACCAAAAACAGCATCGCATGAACATTGCTAATGAGATGTTGGACTCTGTCCGCGACGACCCAAATTTGCTCCAGAGGGTCATAACTGGTGACGAAGCGTAGGCTTATGGTTATGACGTGGAAACTAAAGCTCAATCATCTCAATGGAAGCTGCCGCACGAACCAAGACCGAAAAAACCGCGCCAAGTTCGGTCGAATGTGAAAGTTTTGCTGACAGTTTTCTTCGATTGCAGGGGCGTGGTGCATCATGAGTTCTTGCCACAGGGTAGAACGGTCAATAAGGAATATTACCTGCAAGTTATGCGCAATTTGCGCGAAGCAATCTGCCAGAAACGCCCGGATTTGTGGAAGAACAAAAATTGGTTTTTGCACCACGATAACGCCCCTGCTCACACATCGTTGATTGTGCGCTACTTCTTGGCCAAAAACAACACACTAATGATACCGCAGCTACCGTATTCCCCAGATCTGGCCCCCTGTGACTTTTTCTTGTTCCCTAAACTGAAGAGGCCCATGAAAGGACGACGTTACGCTACGTTTGACGAGATAAAGACGGCATCGAAGGAGGAGCTGAAAAAGATTTCTAAAAAATGATTTTTTGAAGTGCTTCGAAGATTGTAAAAACCATTGGCACAAGTGTATAATATCTCTTGGGGATTACTTTGAAGGGGACAAAATAGGTATTCATTTATAAATAAATATTTTTGAAAAAACACAAAGGTCGCGATACCTTTTGAACACACCTCGTATGTCATTCTACTTTTACCTTTTCTCAAGCGTTTATTCAATAGAATTTCCTGAAATTTTCTAAATACCATTTGTTTATGAATGGATCTATTTCGTCATCTTATGCATTAAATATTAATCTTTAGTAAAAATTTATTTAACATCAAAAGGAATAATTGAAATTAACAAACATTTAAAAAAATAATTGAGCATTAGCTAAATTATATATACTTCCTATTCTATTTTTCAGGACGCGGAATGGTCGATGCCTCATATCATTAATAATTTCTAATATCACTTTATATAATATAAACTTAGACACTTAATCAATTATTAAATTCCTAAAAGTTTTAGTTCAACTATATACTTTTAAAAAGAGAGAGTGATGCACAGAATTATTTTATATTTAGTCAATAAGCCAAACATGTTTTCTTAATGCCTCATACAGCATATTGACTTAAGATTTATAAATTAACCGTACAAGTTAGAATAGTTTTCAGAGAGAAATACGAGGGTATTTGAAGTTAAACCCTAGATCTCATGTGTGTTGTAGGACTTTATAAAGTGGCTAAATGGGGATGTTGTGAAATGAAACTTTCACGTATTTCCATAATGAACAACGACTTGTTTCTCTCCTTTGAAGGAAAGACATTAACAGGAATGAATAGATGCTTTCACAGCCTCTCCTATGGGCTACAATTCCTTTCTAAACGCATTTCACTAAAGAAGTTGGGGAAAGAAAAGCAAGTATTTGTCTTTCTTAGATCCGAGGAAGGATATTTGGTTTCGAAAGTAGCTTTAGTAGAGGTGTGTATAATAAATAGATATTGTAAATATATGTATCTTTGAAATCAGCAACATGCAATTTTATATTTGATATATATAAACAATTGCTTTTTATATGCCAATACAAATTTTGTTTGTGTGTCTTGCCTTTTTTTTAACCCAATGGTATGATATCTATATTAATAAAATGCAAATTTCATAAGTGTACATCACTGAAAACTTTCGTTACAATGCATCAATTTCAACCAAATTTTCAACATTTATGTAAAACGAGATGGAGCAGGTTTTGCTTAATATCAAAATATTTTTCCCTAACATTAACATGCGTAACTTCGCTGTTATCGATTAAATACAAAAAAATCAACAGAGTTAATTTTATTTATATATAAATACAAAATTAAATTTCAACAGAGCTAATTTTTTTACATACTAGCTAATAATCTCAATCTAAAAAAATATTCAAAACAAGCAATTTTAAGATAACACCATATGTAAAACAGTCGGCCAAGAAAACAAATAACGTGTAATATATATATAATATAATATATAATATATATAATAAAATCTTAAATATTATTTATCAAAAGTAAGATTATCTCAGGATGACACGGCAATTTATTTGAGACAAGAATAATGATACAATTCCAAGGCGAAGATACTATTCCTTTAATTTCCAATTACCGAGGGAACCAATTAATATTGATTTTATTCAACTTATCGAGTATTTTTCAAGGGACCGGAAAAAAATGTTCACTAGATAAAACGATGATTTTGTAATGTAGAAAATTAGGAAAGACAAAATTCAGGATGACACGGCACACAGGGACCGGGAAAAAATGTTCACTTTATCGAGAGATTCAAATTTACAAGTTTCAAATTATCAAAATATATCTTCTTTTTAAATAAGTTTATAGAGAATTGTTTTAACAAATGTTCGTTAGACAAACCTTTACTCGGGTAAAAACCCGGGCGAAGCCGGGCACATCCGCTAGTCTTCTATATAAATGGAAATTTCATAAGTGGTGTTCGCTAAAAACTTTTGTTACAATGCATCAATTTCGACCAAATTTTCAACATTTATGTAAAACGAGATGGAGCAGCTTTTGCTTAACATCAAAATATTTTTCCCTACTTTTAAAATACATAACTTTGCTGTTATCGATAAAATACAAAAAAAAATTCAACAGAGTTAATTTTATTTATATATAAATACAAAAAAATTCAGCAATTCATTCAACTCAATCTAAAAAAATATTCAAAACAAGCAATTTTAAGATAACACCATATGTAAAACAGTCGGCCAAGAAAACAACAACGATATTACATCTTTCTCACATATTCACACACAATCTTGATTAATAATTAAAATTAATCTTTAGCATTGTTTATTATACTTCATAATATATAATATTCGTTAGGAAAACTTTCACTCTGATAAAACCCGGGCGAAGCCGGGTACACATCCGCTAGTATATATATATATATATATATATATATATATATATATATATATATATATATATATATATATGTAGTATATTTTGAGTTAGATAGTTCACAACCTTCTTCTTATATTTATTATAACCCCATCTCTATATAAAAATATGTATCGCCCTTGTAACAATGGAAGTGACAAATAAAACAAAGAGGTAAAGGTAAACTAGACGACGACAAAGGCCAGACGACAAAAACAACCCGGCGCCAAGAAAGTGGCGTGATCATAGGAACCAATCAGGACTTTCCACCATATGCGGGAGTCCAGTATAAAAAAGGCCCAGAAATTAGACAAAGCAGTTAGTTTTCAGAGCGACGCCGTTATACGGTCAGTCGGGACTCTCACCCCCCCTCCTATCCGCGTAGGCTTAGGGCATCCGTGGCGCCCGGGTTCGACTGCCTTCGTCCGTGGTCTACCTCTACCTTTTGGAGCTACCATCTAGACCTGCCTCTGTCTCTTGCTGTCCCAGTGCGGGAATCCCATCACGCACCCACTACCACGACTGCCCAGTACATTCCACATCGGGATTACTACAGAACCCGTTAATGTCGACAGGATGACTGAGGACAGCAACATGCAGAGGATGACGGAGGCTGGAGACGAATACTTCGCGGATGCCCTCACCAACATGCAGCCCCACTGCGAAGACCTAGTAAGCCGCCTAACAGACGCCATTCGGGGAATAGCCGTGCCTCGTGTGGAGGAAGCCCTCATCTCTCCTTTCGACGGATCCTACGCAGCAAGCAACTTCATCCAACAACTCGAGCGGACGAGCGAGGGACCACAAGATGACGCCACCCTGCAAACCCGACTACGTGCGCTACTCAAAGGTGAGCCCCTCTCCCTCTATAACGAACTGAATCTGGCCTCTCTGCCATACAGTCAAGCAAAACAAACTCTCATAGACCTCTACCCCGGAAAATCCGAGGTCACTTTCACCAAATTTTTAACTTTTAAATTAACTAATCAGATCCAATTAGGAGAATATTACAGTCAAAAAATAACTATGGGATTACAACGGCCTAACCAATCCCATCATAGTAGAAGCATTAACGGAAGGCCTCCAGGCCAGTGATCAGCGCCTCATGAGGGCCATAGCCCCTAAAACCCTGACCGAATGGTATTCTACCATGACTAGAATAAAAGGGACCAGTTCACTCCCTACTCCATCCGAACCATTTCAAGGTGTTACCAACACCAGTGCCTTTCACCGTGATACCGGAACTCCTTCTAGGGGAAGGAACTACAATCCTTTTTCAACAAACAATACTCCAAGATACCCTTCTGGTGCCAGGAGACCACCCTCACCATGTAAATACTGCCAAGGTGATCACTGGAACAGTGAATGTTCCATAAACAGGCGACCCTACAGGCAGCAGGCCTACCACGACCAACCTACGGCGCATTATTTCCCACCGGAACAAAATGGCGCCCACAACCTTCCCGTGCCGGCCCCCAGGTCTTCTCGCATCCCACAAGGCAACAAAAACTCCAGTTTCGTCCCTAAACTATCCAATATTCTATGTAAACCTAAAATTTTTAATAATTTTTATTGCCCATTCCTTTTAGACACAGAAGCCTCTATTAACATAATTAATTTAAATATTTTTAACCATCTTAGTAAAAACTTATCTAATACTTTAAAATTATATCCATGTCATATATTAATCAATTCCATATCTACTCAAATAAATTCGATAGGATATACGTTTTTGACCACTACCATAGGAAAAATTACAAAATCAATTAAATTTTATATAATAGATAATTTATTACCTTTTGGTATACTATCCTTAAATTCCATTAGTCAATTTTGTTTGACCTTAAATTTATATAATCAGTCTATTTATCAATGTGATGCTCCTTTGTCTAAGAAATGGTACCATATAACCTATGTAACCCCATGTAATAATGGAGAGAGTAACCACAATCCGCCCAATATGGGTCATTTAAAAAACATGCCAAACTCACATTCTCCATTGTTGCAAGGGGAAAATGTCCATCCTATACCATGTCCCATTACCTTGAACAAGACCTCTACCAATTGTGACAAAAATGCACCCAGCCAAACTTTAGTTCATTTTCCCCATTTATATTTATTACCCCCACTATATCCCTCTGAACATCAATGTAAATTTTTTAATGATTCTTGTAATTTATGTGTTAGGAATGATATCCCTTTAACCTTTATGAATATTATTAAGAATTACTCAATTATTTTTTCTACCTACAAATATAACATCCCAAAATTGAAAATTCCCCCTATCAATATTAGGACAAATTCAGATAAAATAATTGCACTCAGACCGTATCGTACATCTCTTTCAGATCAACGTGAAATACAAGAACAAGTAGGGAAAATGCTAGAATATGATAGTATAGAGCCTTCTTTCTCCCCCTATTCATTCCCCGTTACTTTAGTTACCAAAAAGGATAAGACAAAACGATTTTGCGTAGACTACCGCCGCCTGAATGAAATAATTTTCCCCGATGTTCACCCCCTTCCGCTCATAGAGAATATCTTAGATAAATTAGCCAACGCCAAAATTTACTCCCGCGCCGATTTTTCATCAGCATACTGGTCCATCGAAATAAGTCCCCCTGATAGAAATTTATTATCTTTTGTCACGTTAGAGGGTCAGTATAATTTCAAAAGATTACCATACGGGATTAAAATAGGACCCCAGGTGTATGAGCGAGCAGTCAGTCAGATATTGCAAAGAAATAGGTTAGGTTTTATAGCACATTATTTCGACGATTTAATTATCTTTTCAAATTCCATAGAAGAACATTTAGATCACTTACAGCAATTTTTTGATATGTGTAATAGAGAAAATTTTAGATTAAATTATAATAAGTGTGACTTTTTTAAAACTACAATAGAATTTTTAGGCTATACCATATCATCAGGCACATACACTCCATTAGTAAAAAATTTAGATGTAATTAATGCCATTAAGGTCCCCACTAACGTTAAATCCCTCCAATCATTCTTAGGCTCCATTAATGTATATAATAAATTTATAAAAGTTCACGCCCGCATTAAGAACCCCCTCAATAACCTACTTAAGAAAGACACTCCATGGCACTGGGATGCAGAATGCCAACATTCATTTGACACTCTAAAGGAATTTCTCACCACAAAACCGGTACTACACCTCTTTAAAGAAGGATTACCCTGTCAGCTATTCTGTGATGCCTCACTTCAGGAATAGCTGGCATCCTAAAACAACAACATCCAGACGGCATCCTACACCCCGTGCAATATTACAGCAGAGCAATCCGACCACACGAGAAAAATTATACCATCACAGAGTTGGAATGCCTTGCTGTGATAGATAGTGTGGAAAAATTCCGCATCTATCTCGCAGGTGTAAGGTTCACAATTTTTACGGACCACCATGCATTACAATGGTTAAAAACCATAAAAAAACCCAACGGGTAGACTTTTTAGGTGGAGCTTAAAGATGTCCGCATACGAATACGATATAAAATATATAAAAGGTAAAACGCAGTACGAGGCAGACCTACTGTCCCGCAATCCTTTATGTGGTTTTCTCACGACCACCCAAATAATAGAAAAGCAACCCCAATTACCTCCATCTACACTTATCAAAACGAATATAGACGGCCTCCATACAATCAAACGTAAAGGTATTGTCAAGATTATAGTTCCCCCTTCCTTACAACATACGCTAATTAATAAAGTACATTTAGAATATAACCATCCTGGTGTATCCCAAATGATTAGGCTCATCTCCACACAGTATACTTGGTGTGGAATGACCAAATCTATAATTAAGTATAATAGGTCCTGTCCCACATGCCAACTTATAAAGAAACCGAAGGGTCCATTATATGGTAGATTAGAACGCCCCCCTATAGCTTTACAACCCTACGATATGTTATCTATAGACACTATTTCAGGTTTTTCTAAATACGGTAATTCTAAGTCATACTTACACGTAATTGTAGATCACCTAAGTCGGTATACATGGACCTTCCCCAGTAAGTCAACTAATATAATCACATACATTCAAGTGTCTCAAAAAGGTATTGCAGTGTGGCCGCCCAAAACGCCTTCTTTCGGATCGGGCACCTGCATTTACTTCCCCAAAGTTCTGGAGATTCTTAATAAAGAACGGCATACAGCCTCTACTAACCACTGCAAATAACCCTCAAGCTAACGGTCTATGCGAGCGTCTTAACGCGACACTCACCGGGAAGCTGAGGTTACTGAGCTTAGAAAATCCAGGAACCTCCTGGACTAAGTTAATTAAGATAGTAACTAATAAATATAACGATACCCCCCATACGATAACTGGATTTCCCCCCGTATTTTTAATGTATAATATAATCCCCTCAGACTTAAATAATCACATAAACCCCTATCCCAAAATAGAAAGTAGAAAACTAGCAATACAACGTACAAAT
>CP092864.1:162645092-162682417 GCA_030710605.1 Cordylochernes scorpioides
AGAACCAGTATCGATTCATATTTCATCAAAATACTTTTTTTTTAATATTCGAAATGCCAAAAATTATATGCGATCTTGTGAAAGGTTACGTTTTCAGACTTTCCGAGGAGAAATACTCGTTTACCCAAATTATTAAAATTCTGAAAGAAAATAATATTGATATTACTAAGTCCATAATTAGTCACATAATAAAGCAAAGCAAAGAAAATTTTGATATCTATGAAATTAAGCGAAAGAATACCTCTTAAAAATGGTGCCTGAAGAAACCTTTAACTCCAACCAAAAGAAAAATAAAGGAAATGGTTGTCGGAGAGAATCCACCTTCTCAAAAAAACATTTAAACAATAAACAACGTACCAATTTATACTGTTAACCGTATTATTGGGAAAATTAGCTTAAAAATAAGTAAAAAGGCGAAAGTTCATGTCTTCAAGCCTAACCATATTATGGAACGAAAGACCTGCAGCAAGACCTTTTTTGAAAAGTACCTGGCAGGTGAAAAATAAAAGAATGTTGTTACACTGTACGAGGCATGGGCTTACCCCAATGATAGCAATCAACCCCGTGCCATTTTTTTACTACCATAACTCTCAAATAAACACCTTTCAGAACTGGGTCACGCCACGCAAGGAATGTTTCTCAAAGGGCTTCATGATCGTAGCAGGTTTCTGCTACAATGGAAAATTTCCAAAAAGAAGGTGGACCCAATTGTCAAGATAAATTCGCAAATCTATTAAAGACTTGTCTTAACCCATTATTCGACAATGAGGTCCCGTTTATGTTTACAAGTGACTTAAGATCCGTGTGGCTGCACCAGAATAAAACTAAGAGTCATACATCACGTTCAACACGTCAATACCTGGAAAAGATGGATAAAGCCGGCATCTCGTACATCCCTTTCAAGAAAATCCCTGCAAAATCTTTAGACTTGGCCCCTATGGATTTTTGTGCTTTTTGCTTGCTGAAAACTGCCTTTAAATCTAGAAAACCGAAGGCGCTAGAGGGTCTCTGGAAAGTTGTTAATGACTGTTAGGATGGTCTTGATTAAAATATTAAGACGAATCTTATTTTCTAGAAACGTCGATGCAGGGCTGTTGCTAAACGTCAAGGCTTACACATAGAAAACAATAAATTGCATAAAAAAGGATGAATTATTTTTAATAAAGCACTAAAATCGTTATTTTAAAAATAGAACACCCTTTGTAGTATATTCAAGGTGTCGAATTTAATTTCCTGTCATAATTTTAATGTGATAATCTGTGGGGAAGTCTTGGACGGCATAGAGTGGAAGGCTCACGGAATTTATGCGAGGACCAAATTCGTGGCTAGATTACGTCACTGTGAGTAGAGAGCGATGGACCTGGTCATTCGTAAAACAGAGATGAGGTCCTAGATGGTTGCCATTTAAGAATATATTGGCAATAAAGGGAGGTCATACAGCATCCAGTTTAAGCTACCCAGACCTTTGAAGACACTACCTGTTATAGACTCCGATGTTGTGTGTAACAGTCATTGATTCGGGCGTGTCGCTACGCTCATCAGATGAATTGTAGGAAGCATATTTTGGATTTTTTATTTCTAGGTCCAAATTATGTCCTCTTTCTTTTCTCTCTCGTTGCTGAGCCGTAACGTTTATCTATTGAGAATTTAAAAAATATGCTGAGGTATGTTTAGGATTAAACAAACAAAATATGTTATATTTATATAATATTCATTTGTGAACTTAACTGATAAATGTGCGTGAATAGAGTGTGGTATACATCTTCACCATTCTTCAAATAAAGTCAAGACATTCCTATGTGCTGATAACACTATACAATAGCGATAATTCTTTTCAATGCTAATTTACAGACGGCACAATAATACTATGTATTTGCTGCAGCCTAACAGGATTATCTGTGAAATATTTCCGAAATGCTTGTATCAATATTTACATATATATCTACTCAATATTGCAGGATCGCGGATTTCGAAAAATCTCAAAAAATCTTAAACACCGCATCTCTTTTATTCACCTGATCAAAGGAAGCATGTCCCTTCTATCTAATAAATTTCAAAAGGCATAAAAAGAGTCATTCCTATAGAAAAATGGAATCCTATAGAAATTTGAATCTTCATTTTTCGATTATGTGAATTATATTAAAAAATTACGTAATATATTAACACATAGATTCTTCATTTAAAATACTATATAATATTTTTCTCTCTCTTTCCACCCATTGCCTTGTTTTATACGTTTTAGTTAGCTAAAAAAGGCTAGCCCGAAAGCTTCTTTTCATCAGGTGAGTAAATAAGAGTTGCAGTGTTTATGATTTTTTGAGATATATTTCTACTGTATACAAAATATATGAGAGTATAAATATAAAGTTTCAAAATGAATCAACAAAGAATTCCTTCAAATCTCAGTCATTTTGGTCAAAAAATCCCAATACAAGATTAAAGCAGAATACTAGATTAAGCTCGGAGGGTTCACTACTGGGAAGCCAGGCCCTCCCAATTTTTTTCTGGTTGCAGTCTGGTACAATATTTTTTTTATTTGTAAGAAGAAATAGTATTTTTTCAACCAATACTTAATATATATATTATCATATGAACGTGTAATAAAATGTCTATTGCCGATTATAAAGTTTTTCTTTAGTAAACAATAAATATGCAAAATGCTGGCCACCGTGAATGCAAAACCTTGAAAGAAACATGCAAATAACATTAAATTTACAACATACATTAGCGGAGATGAGATATGCAAATGATTAGAATTTCAGCGCAGACGCACATCACGCGCGCCTGTGGCTCCAATTCAAAGAACTATTTAAGGAATGGAGATTTCGACGATTTCAAGTTCGGCAATTGTGTTTTCCTTGTGTTTTTTTATTTTTTAAAACGATCAATTATGCCTCCTAGAAAACAGCGATAATTTTTTGATCAAGTATCCGAGTTCGACAGATGAAGGATAGTACCCTAACGAGATTGTTGATTATCTTTCAGGGAAATCGGTAGTCGTGTTGGACGAAACCAAACAACTGTAATGCGGATATGTTATCGTTGGATGCAGGAAGGTACGACGAACCGGAGTGTTCGATCGCATTCACCTCAGTGCACCACTTCACCTCAGCACGACAGGCAAATTGTGCACTTGGCAGTGACAGATCGCTCAGTCACAACACGAACCGTAGCAAGCACATTCAGTCTGTAACGCATCATCCAGTGTCTGCGCGTACAATTCGACGCCGTTTACAGTATAGTGGTCTGTCCGCAAGACGTCATTGCTTCTTCTACCCTTGACGCAGAACCACAGACGTCTCCGCCGCCATTGGTGCAATGAAAGAAAGATGGGGACGGCAGAATGGAATGAAATTGTCTTGACTGACGAGTCACGCTTCTGTCTGCAACACTACGACGGTTGGATTGAGTCTGGAGACACCGTGGATAGAGAATTCTGAACAGCTGCGTGGCACGTGGCACGCATTGTCCAAAGGTTCTTCGTCAATCGCCAGATTGAATTGCTTCCCTGGCCGGCTCGCTCTCCGGATCTTTCACCGATAGAAAATATGTAGTCCATGGTTGCTCAACGATTGACCCAGATTACATCCCAGCTGCCACACCAGATAAAGTTTGACGACGTGTGAAATCTTCTTGGTCTGCTGTACCCCAAGGACATATCCAAAGTCTCTTTGAATCAATGCCGAGGCGTGTGGCAGCGGTGATCTACCACAATGATGGCTACTCTGGCTACTGATTCTGGCAGGAACCATACTTCGCAGAAGTCTATAAATTTAATTATTTGATACTTGGTCAACATGTTATCTACAAAATAAATTTTGTTGTGATATCTCTTGTCTTTCCTGGTGTTGCAATTTGAGTGGCCAGCAGTGTATTTTCTCCGAAATGCGTAAAGATATTCCTGTATTTAAAAATGTTATTTTCTTCATGTCATACCGATATTATCCTTTATATTATGTAGACACTACAATGGCTTAATTACCCTCAGGTCTACTCAATATAGAGATTCCATTTTAGATAGTTAAAAAGGTTAAAAATACACATATTAAGCCAAATTATGGTAGAATGGTGGAATGGGTTGGAATGTACCAAAAGAGAAATACCTCCTTTAAAAAGGCATTAAAACAATTCAGTTGATTATCACCCCAGTATAAAGCGCATAGGTGGTGATGATTCAAAAAGTCATAGCACAAATTTCGGCCAATATAGAAAAAAATAGAGCAGTATACCATGGTTTCATTATATTCTTCTGACGAAAGTATAGCCCGAAATTATGGTATCTAGATTCAGTGTTGTCTGAATTTTTCAAAGTTAGTACTGTGACACGCTTATTTTTGAGTTATCTATTTTTCTGATAAAAACAAGAACTCTCTCTCTCTCTCGGCCACGCGAGCTCCTCGTTTTCGCCGATGGAGGCGAGGGATATTGAGCTGACCAACCAATATACCTTATTGGCGGAATGCTCGGCTCAAGAGCTATCCAACTGTGGCGGTCTTGTTGACAGAGACCAAGAAATGGCCGAGTTATCGGATGAAGTTAAAAATTCGAAAATTGTTAGCGTTAAAAGCTACAATGAAACAAGAAAAAATGCAAATTTTGCATCAAATGCTAGCATCAGCTATGCAAATTGGGCTGATCGTGTTGAGGCTTTTAAAAATACATCTATTTCCGAAGGTTACCAAAGCCTAAAGGCGCTAAAGGAAAGGACCGGGACCCCGAAGGCAATCCAGCTAAGGTCCCAAAGGCTGATAACATCCCAGCAAGGCCAAGTCAACCACCAAAAAGGGTGACAAGAGACGCTGTGATACAGCTGAAGAACAACCGACAACTGCAGGCTCTTAGCAAGGCCAGGTCAGCGGCAGCGTCATTCCACCAATGCTGCTACATTGAATACTGCGCTGACTTCAGCCCAGTGCTGTACATCAAGGCACTGGAGGAAATGCTGGGAAAAGGCGCTGTCCTTCAGCTGATGAAGATGTCTGACCAGGTAATGGTCGGGCTGGCCAACGTCGACTTGGCGGATCGCTTGGTTGAGGGGGGCCTCACCATCGGAACCACCTTCCTGAGAGCCTTCCCATATAGGCAAAGACCAGAAAATATAGTAGTGGGGAACCTCCCACTTGCCATAAAAGAAGAAGACGTTATCGCGGCGCTGCGGCCCTACTGCAGGGTTGTCTCCCTGATCCATGAGGTAGTGGCGAGTAGTGGCTACACCTGGACCATCGGCAACAGGGAGGCCTTCATCCTTATAAAAGATGGAATGAAACTCCACCAGCTCCCTGCCAAGCTGGTTATCGTCTCGAAAGGCGATTCAACGCCTGCCTATATCACCTACGGCGTTAGATGTAGTAAATGCCACCGGCAAGGACATCAGCGCGCCGTATGCCCCTTGGGGATCGGCGGGGAACGTCATGAGGTTATCTGCCAGGACCCGGTGTCGAGCCTTCCCTCTTCCAAGCCCACCCCCTTCAACAAATCCGCCCTCTCTACACCACCTGCGGAACTGTCTGCGCCCTTCAAGCAGACCCTCTCAACACCCTCCAGCCCTGCCGCGCCTGCGTCCGTGGCGAACTTCCCTGTCCGCCCCTACGAGACTCCAGCCCTCGAGCTTCCTGTTCCGGGGCCGAACGCCAGCCAGTTGCCGTCACGACCAGAGCCCTTCTTGACCAACACTGAGACATCAGCGGCTCCTGCAAAGGAGAACCAAACTATGACTGTACCCCAGTCTACTACCCCCGTGGCCCAAATCCTATCTCCCTCTCGGATCCTTCAGGAGAGGGATGAGGCAGAGAATATTTTCATAGAGCTAAACTCTGACTCTATTCTAGCACCTCTCTATGAAGAGGTTGATGATGATGGAATAGTGGCCGCGGTTATATACCGCTCCGACAGAGAAGTACTCCTCGACGAACTCTCCGATGAAAACAGGAAAATTCTGTGCGAATTCCTCGGCGATATAATTGAGCACGTTGGGGACAAAAACCCCTTTATAAGCACGGGCCTTTCCGAACTCAGGGCGGCCTTGAACTTTTGACATTGTCCAGACGTCCCTTCAGAGAAGGCTCATGTCTGATATAAATAAATATATATATATAGATTATTATTATTATTCATTTTATTTTATAATTTTTTTTTTCAAACTTGGCACTTTATAATATTATATGGACGGTTAATAAATCGGTTTCAGTCTCAATCTCTCTCTCTCTCTCTCTGTTTTATTTCACTACTAGCGGACGTACCCGACTTCGCCCGAGGTTTTACCCGAGTAAAGGTTTGTCTAACGAACATTTGCCCGTGTTTTACCCGAGTAAAGGTTTGTATAACGAATCTCTCGATAAAGTGAACATTTTTTCCCGGTCCCTTGAAAAATACTCGATAAGTTGAATAAATTCAATATTAATCGGTACCCGAGTAAAGGTCTGTCTAACGAACATTTGTTAAAACAATTCTCTATAGACTTATAAAAATAAATAGATATATTTTGATAATTTGAAACTGATAAAGTGATCATTTTTTTCCCGGTCCCTGAGTGCCGTGTCATTCTGAATTTTGTCTTTCCTAATTTTCTACATTACAAAATCATCGTTTTATCTAGTGAACATTTTTTCCCGGTCCCTTGAAAAATACTCGATAAGGTTGAATAAATTCATGGTCGTTTATGGAAGATGGACGAAGTTCCCGGAGGTCATCTTGGGCAAGCTCCCGCGAGGCTTTTTTTCTTGTCTACTTGGCATAGCTGTGTCACCAACTCTGCCCTGATTGGTCGGTGGGTACTTTGACTGTCGGCCGGCGGCCGGGCGAATCCATTCTCGCACGGGGTCTGCCCCACTCCAAACTTTTGGCAAAGCACTTTCTAATTAAAGATTATTGTCTTAAATAATCTTTAAGAACAAAAAGTATAATAATTGAACGATAGGAAATTATAGTAAATAATTATACTAAACTAAATGATGTAAAAATAATTATACATGAAATTTGAACTAAGTTTTAGAAAAGTTATCGTTAAGTCCACGGGAAAAGATGTAGCCAAAACAAATAGGTTTTTAACAGTGACACGTGAGCACCCGCCTCGAGACGCGCTCCTCTCTCCTAACATTACTCCCCCTCTTGAAAAAGCCTATCTCCGTCTCAATGGTGGCGCTGCTTGCGAGTTAAAGCTACAAATCTGCAAATAACTCTAAGGATATTAAAGATATTCAAGATATTATTTTTCGTAAACCTTTCCGGAGATACACCTAATAATATCCCAAAATTTCACGGCGATTGGATGTATGGTTTTCGAATCCATAGAGGACACACACACAGACAGACAGACAGACACACAGACATTCAATTTTATATATATAGATAAGGGAAAGATGTCTCTACATGCATCTATATATATATATATATATAATTGAATGTCTGTCTGTCTGTTTGTTTGTTTGTTTGTTTGTTTGTACTCTATAGATTCAAAAACCATACATCCAATCGCCGTGAAATTTTGGGATATTATTAGGTATATTTCCGGGTAGGTTTGTGAAAAATAATATCTTGAATATCTTGAATATCCTTAGAGTTATTTGTAGATTTGTAGATTTAACTCGCAAGCAGCGCCCCCATTGTGACGATGATAACACGTTTTCTTATCACTAAGTTTGTTATCTTAAATATTATTTATCAAAAGTAAGATTATCTCAGGATGACACGGCAATGTGACACGGGAAAAATGTTCACTAGATAAAACTATGGTTTTCTATATGATATAAAAAGCCAACAATGAAGAGTGAATGTAATATAAAAAGCCAACAATGAAGAATGAATGTAAGATAAAAAGCCAACAATGAAGAGTGAATGTAAGATAAAAAGCCAACAATGAGGAATGAATGTAAGATAAAAAGCCAACAATGAAGAGTGAATGTAAGATAATAAGCCAACAATGAAGAGTAAATATAAAAAGCCAACAATGAAGAGTGAATGTAAGATAAAAAGCCAACAATGAAGAGTGAATGTAAGATAAAAAGCCAACAATGAAGAGTAAATGTAATATAAAAAACCAACAATGAAGAATGAATGTAAGATAAAAAGCCAACAATGAAGAGTAAATATAATATAAAAAGCCAACAATGAAGAGTGAATGTAAGATAAAAAGCCAACAATGAAGAATGAATGTAAGATAAAAAGCCAACAATGAAGAGTGAATGTAAGATTAAAAGCCAACAATGAAGAGTAAATGCAATATAAAAAGCCAACAATGAAGAATGAATGTAAGATAAAAAGCCAACAAAGAAGAGTAAATATAATATAAAAAGCCAACAATGAAGAATGAATGTAAGATAAAAAGCCAACAATGAAGAGTAAATGTAATATAAAAAGCCAACAATGAAGAATGAATGTAAGATAAAAAGTCAACAATGAAGAGTGAATGTAAGATAAAAAGCCAACAATGAAGAGTAAATGTAATATAAAAAGCCAACAATGAAGAATGAATGTAAGATAAAAAGCCAACAATGAAGAGTAAATATAATATAAAAAGACAACAATGAAGAGTGAATGTAAGATAAAAAGCCAACAATGAAGAGTAAATGTAATATAAAAAGCCAACAGAGTGAATGTAAGATAAAAAGCCAACAATGAAGAGTGAATGTAATATAAAAAGCCAACAATGAAGAATGAATGTAAGTTAAAAAGCCAACAATGAAGAGTAAATCTCTATATATATATATATATATATATAAGTCAATTTCTGTCTGTCTGTCTGTTTCGCGATAAACTCAAAAACTACTGAACCAATTGGTACCAAATTTTGCATGTCGCTTTTTATAAACCTGAGGAAAATTTTCGGCTGCATTTTGATTAGTATTTTTGGCTATTTCTTTTTTTCATTTGAAGAACTTTTTTTACGCGGACTAATCCGGAATGAAATGAATACCTAAATATGGCCATTTTTTAAGCATCGGTGGTTCAGTGGTAGAATGCTCGCCTGCCACGCGGCCGGCCCGGGTTCGATTCCCGGCCGATGCATTTTTTTTTTACAATTTTTAAAACTCATTTATATTATCTTATATATATAAAATTGAATGTCTGTCTGTCTGTACTCTATAGATTCAAAAACCATACATCCAATCGCCGTGAAATTTTGGGATATTATTGGGTATATCACTGGGAAGGTTTTTGAAAACTAATTTCATGAATATCTTGAATATCCTTAGTTATTTGCAGATTTGTAGATTTAACTCGCAAGCAGCGCCCCCATTGTGACGATGTTAAAAAGTTTTCTTATCACTAAGTTTGTTATCTTAAATATTATTTATCAAAAGTAAGATTATCTCAGGATGACACGGCAATTTATTTTCGACAAGAATATTGATACAATTCCAAGGCGAAGATACTATTCCTTTAACTTCCAATTACCGAGGGAGCCAATTAATATTGATTTTATTCAACTTATCGAGTATTTCTCAAGGGACCGGGAAAAAATGTTCACTAGATAAAGCTATGATTTTCTAATGTAGAAAATTAGGAAATACAAAATTCAGGATGACAAGGCACACAGGGACCGGGAAAAAATGTTCACTTTATCGAGAGATTCAAATTTACGAGTTTCAAATTATCAAAATATATCTTTTTTATTTTTTAATAAGATTTTAGAGAAATGTTTTAACAAATGTTCGCTAGACAAACCTTTACTCGGGTAAAACCCCGGGCGAAGCCGTGTACGTTTTATAAGTTTAAAGATAATTGTTTTAACAAATGTTCGTTAGACAAACATTCACTCGGGTAAAACCCGGGCGAAGCCGGGCACATCCGCTAGTATATAAATACAAACTATTTAGCATCAAAAAAGCGATTCGCAGAAAAAGACCTGACATACTAATATACTGAGAGAGACTACATGAATATAAATCGAATAAACTCCAATATGACATATTTTGTCCTTATCCTTTCACTCTGATAATTGGGGGTATATCCAAATATTTATAACGATATATGCTAACTTTTAAATATATAGGCAAGCATAGAGAAGTCTAAAACCATTTTAGGCATAACATTAATAGAGATAGATTTAAATATCACAACTCACTGAGAATATACAATAGGATATAAAGCAGTGAACGTTTTCCGAATAGTTTGTGTAAATGAATATGTGAATAACCTACAGACAGGTAACAAATAATAATATTTATTTTCAGGTCCATTATATAGCCGCCAATTTTTCCGCTCGAGCTACCAGTGATGAAAGTTTTCCTCTTGGCTGGCCACATCTCCCCACCCCAAAGCACCGTTAATTCAATTATATTTATCAGGGAATATGTGATGCAAGAATATCTTCCACGCTTTATCTTGTGTACCATTTCTAATTGGGACATTTGTCATTCTCTCAATGACATTTATGTTTTGGCCTCGTGGTAGATTATGCATGACAAAACAGAGCTACATTAATATTTATAAATGGCCACATAAATAAATAATAAGCCACTGTAATCCGATAAATATTGGCGTATGTAGCGAATATGGCTAGGATAACAAAATATTATCTCGGAAATGGCATTAAATAATTATGATTTATTCCAAGGAATATATATATTTCTTTGGCTAACTGGCAAAAGCTAGTGCTGATGCCAACATTGGCAGCTATCCAGGGATCAAAATTGGCGTCTTTCTATTGGTTATTCAGTGAAAACAATTTCCAATTTTTTGTTCTCGAAACTTTTATCTATAATCTATGCCTATAATAAAATGTTTTTATATTATGAGTATAAATAAGTTCGGGCGTTTTTTCCCGAAACTAGGAGCTTTATTGTGAAAAATTGGTTGAACCTTCAATGTTCAAAGTATTGTTCGTCGCTAGCCACTACTTTTTCTAATCTTTATGGAAATTGACGGACCCAATCGCGGAAAAAGGCCTGCTCTTTGGCCATATTTTTACTTCTTCGTAGTCTAGAAGTGATGGTCAGACTGGGCATGTTGCATTGATCGGAATAGATAATAATCGGAAGAAGCAATATCTCGACTATACTGCGGGTGAGGTAAGACTTCCCATTTGAGCGTTTATAAGTATGTTTTAACGGGTGCTGCATCGTGTGGCCGAGCATTATCATGTTGTAAAATAACTTTGTCGTGTATATTGGCGTATTGCAGCCGTTTATCTCGCAATGCTCGGCTCAAACGCATCAATTGTCTTCAGTAGACATTCCCTGTGATACTTTTGTTGGGTCGGAGCAGCTCATAATAAACCACTCCTAGCTGGTCCCACCAAATAGACGGGATAATCTTCCCGCCATGAATATTCGGCTTGGACATCGATGATGAGGCACGGCTACGGGTACGTTCCCGACGTTTTGGATACTCGTAATGGACCCACCTTTCATTACCAGTTACAATTCGATGTAAAAAGCCCTTTCTTTTTTGACGTTGGAGTAGTTGTCCACAAGTTAAAAAACGGTGTTAGACGTCTATTGGCTTTAGTTCATACGGCACCCAATTTCCTACCTTTCGGATCATTCCTATTTCTTTTAAGCGATGAAAAAGGGCTGTTTGAGTGACTCCAAGTGTTTTTGCGAGTTCTTTTGAGTTTGTGTTGGATATTCATCAAGTCCTGCCTCTAATTATTGACCCTCAAACCTTGGTAGCTCTCCGGGTCTTTCTTCGTTTTCCGAATCAAAATTACCAATTTTAAAGCGTGAAAACCACTTCTGACACGTTTGTTCAGCTAGAGCATGGTCATCTTAAACTACGATGAATTTCAGAAGCTTTTTTCTTTATATTGAAGTAATGAAGTAAAATTCCCGCAAAAGCACATTATTTGGTACAAAAGTTGACATTTTAGGAATAAACAGAAACTATTTTACTTATACTTCAAGAAATGACGGTTACTGAAAAAGGATCCTTATAATGAAACAGTGGAATAATAAACTAATAGCGCCATCTTCATTTAAAATCGCACGAATTTATTTATACTCCTAATAGTTGGATTAACATGTTATTGAAAGAGAAGTCTAAATTAGTTTTTCTTTACTTTTAATTATTTTTAAGCGTAAATGAGGTTGCTATTTCTCTTCTAATTACACATCATAAACTACGAAGTAATCATTATGGAGTATTTTATTACCGCATTTACAGTAAGGACTGTCTTACATATCTATACATGAAGCCAGGAGATACAGAAAGCCAAGTTAGCAGAATATATGTAACAAATGTAAAGTCATGAATGAGGAATGGAACGAAGCAATTGACTTTCTTAAGATCGTATCAGTTACAGGCCACGTAAAGACGTTTACGAGGGTACAAAACTGTATAACAAATACAGCTAATGGTTCGAATTAGGATAAATAAGCTTCTGGTTAGTGCCACTTGAAGATAAGGGCTACGGCGGCATTCTTGGGATAAAGTAGATAGGGAGGCTGAACATTCCTTTGCTGCCTATGTGGGAGGGCTGCAATGTAATGTCTGCGGCGAAGGAAGACTATGAAATGGCAGATATTGGCCAAATTAATGACAAACATCAGCAGCCGTTTTGCGACATGCTGAAACCAAAGTCAAATATGTTCGTGGAAAATGTAACACCGTTAAAAGTAGCTAAGCTGCCACCTATAAATATCGACGTTGAAATTAATGATGTTACTTTTAGGCGACAGAAGGTATCCTATTTTCTATATTTCGCTAGACCTTACAAGGAACTTCTGAATAAATTATTAGGAAGCGGTATGTTTAACAGCTGAAGAAATGATTGGAACAATCCAGTGCAAATGTTCAAGAAGCCTGACGGTTCCTTCAAATTCTTGCTGGAGCTCAGACAGGTCAATGAAAAAAAGAAATCAAGATCATTCAAACACCCGGATAGACACTGAGATGGCATCTGTGGGAGGTATTTAATTTTTAGTACCATAGAACTAACCAGTGCGTATTATCAGGTGAAGCTTGACAGCAACGTCACGAGATGCTTCGCTTTGCAAACACCATTCGGAAAGTTTGAGAAGTCAAAGGCTTCCTCAGGGTAATAAGATATCGTATAGAATATTTCAGAGAGAAATGCATCGTATACCAATGTTTTAATGACGACGCTCTTGTAGACTCGGTCGTTTGGAGAAGTATATGGCTCACTTGACTGAGGTGTTGGACAGAATAAGGAAATATGGGCTTAAAGTGAGGACTAGAAATTCCATCTCTTTCAAAAAAAGAAAGTTATTCTTGGGAAACAGAGTGGACAAGGATTAAATCTATCCTAAGGAGACAACACCAGATAGCACCAGTAAATTGGCCGCTCTCGCCCGCCCGACTAAGGAGAAGTCGCGAACAAAGGGACAAAACTTTGCGATGGCAGTCTCGACGAGCTCGGTAAGGTGATTCTCTTGGGCTGGAGTTCCTGCTCCTGTTGTCACGAGGCACCCGCGAATCTTCAGATGTGTAGAATTCCAACAGATACTGAGCGGAGTGTCGGTGCGATTTTGCCACGAGCTGCACCATAGGCCTTTGCTCTTGATGAAGTTTATGTGGATCCCCGAAGCACGTCGGAACTCGTCGAAGGTGAATTTGACGAGTTCAAATTGTTCATCTTTGATGGATAAGCAAGACAATTTTATCAGCGTAGGCCAAGACATTTTTGGGGCCCATCAACTGCTCCAGGCGATGGAGGAGGGGACCCGTCGCAAGGCTGAAAAATGCGGGTCTGGCGGCGCAGCCTTGCCTGACACCATTTAGAAGATGGGAGGTGCGGTTGTAGAAGCCATTGATTCGGACTGATTCGTTGGCCCCGGCGTAGAGAAGAAACCACCCTATGGAATCCGGTGGCATCCTGATGGAGATTATCAAGGACACCAGAAATCTCTGGTCCAATGTGTCAAAGGCTGATTCTAGATAGGTGGAAATGAATGGGGTGAACGATTCCTCAAGGCTAGGGCGACCTCATCGATTACACACGTTATGTTCCAGGAGGAGGATCGTCCCGGAACGTCTTATGTCTGACTTTTCGGCACAAGGCGAAGAAGATAAGGCCGCAGTCTCGCAAGGAGGACGCCGCAAAGGACCCTGTAGTTAAATGTTAGGAGGAAGATAGGCCAATTGTTAAAACTAATTAATTTGCATAAAATCATCCGCAGATCACATGACAAAGAGATCAAATCAGGTAAGACTTTGCGCAAACAAAGTATGGTATAAAAGGCATGGCCGGATGGCCATTGCGGGGGAGTTAGTAGGGTATTAGTAAGATTCATGTTGAAGATAGTGCCAGAGCCTAGGACAGTGATTCTCAACCAATGTGCCGCGGTAATTTTGTGTGCCGCGAAATTCTAAAAATGTGCCGCCGAATTTTAGTCATATGATTATGTTCACGTTTGTATTGGTTTTTCTTTTTTCTTTTTCATTTTTTTACTTTTTAAAATAACGAAATTAGCAAATTGAATGTTAGAGATGTATATTACTTATATTTTGCATAGAAATATTGATACATAATTTGAATTTTCTTTCATTCAAGTTAGCAAAAGTGTGCCGCGAAATTCTAAAATTGTGCCGCCAAAATTTCAAATCTTTAAAATAATGCCGCAACAAAAAAAAAGGTTGAGAATCACTGGCCTAGGAGATAGAAAACTCGAGCTCAGATGAAAAGAACAAAAGGGTAAAGGAATCTATAAAATGCCTGCTATGGATACTGAAGAAGGAAAAAAGAAGTGATAAAGGGCCCGTGGAAAAAGTCAGTGGAATAAAGTGAAAAAGCTGAATTTGGGAGAAAGTCTGCTCTGGAAGAAATTGAGGGAAGTGAAGAGGCTAAAGCTAGAAAAAATATAGATCTGCATAAATAGTTAGGGATAATTGCTTCAATAGTTTTGTTCATTTTATGTATCATTTAATAATAGAAAATAAAGCCCATTATATTTAAATTCATCAGATCCGGTTGATCATTGCCTCCAGAATATCATCTACATATCGCTACTTTAAGAACAATAGTTATATACAAAAATTATTTAAATTAGTCATTTGTTTATTTATTATTTTCTAAAAATTAATTCTATTTTCTATCTTTTATTTATTTACTACACCAATAATTATTCAGGACCAGAGTACCGTGGGCCTTAGGGACGAGGCAGATGGTGAATCGTCGTGTAGAAGTTGGAAAGGTCCCATATAACTGAAACGCCTCGAAGACGCGTTGGAGTGCCTTAGTGAAGAACATTTCGAAAATCACCATTATTTCGCATCGTAGTCATCCCACCCAGGCTCCCTCTCGAGCGGCAGGCGTTGGATTGAATTAACAATTTCCTCCGCTGAGATCTCGAACCGGTGTAATGCATCGCTGTTTTCCAGGTCGATGATGGCTGTCGTACCTCGTAGGAACCTTGTGGTGTCAATTGGGTCACTGGAGAGCAAGAGAAGCGTTGTCAAAGGTGGAGTAAGCCATGCCGCTCACCTCTTTGTCTTCGATGATTTTCCACACCATTCATAATTATTCGACAACTTGGAACGTCGGAAGTGAAGCGCTCGCCCTAGATATTGTAGTGAAGGATAGTCGGCGTTTATCGACATGGATTCGAGCCTCGCTTCAAGAAACGGCCCCGCCCCTGGTGACGTAGTCAGCAGCACGAGGGACGTTTAAGGACCTAATATCCTCTATAAAATCCCGTTGATGCGAGACCATCTTCTCCATAGTTCTTTGGGGATCATTTCCGCGATGATCCTTGAAGTTAAGTCAATGAGGGCTGCAACACGATCAACGACGAGCCCCGATCGTAGCAGAGATACAAGATAAAACTGCTGACCCTCTTAGGAATGTGCGCGGTTCGAACAGGGTGGCAGAGTCGACGAGGTAGGCTTGGTCAAGAAGTTCTGTGAGGGCCTCAATGGACCCCGAGGTGATGTCTGCGGCAGATTCCTAGGAGATGTTGAGGTTGCTGAGGACACACGCATCTTCATTTACGGCCGTGACTGCGATGGTCTGCACCTGCTGGAGCCACTCGCTAGGAGCAAAATGGCAATTGATGATCGTTGATGGTTGATTATGAAGCCTGATTGTGACTATGGCTATCTTGCTCGGCCACAGGTCCCTCTGACAAAGGAAGGAGACGCCCGGCGCAAAGAAAAATGCAAGGCTGGATCCCCTGGAAGCAGCTGGTAGAACGACGACGGCGCTGTAACCGTTGCAGAGGGCATTAACTTCATCCAGAGCCGATATTGTAGTCTCTTTAATTAGGCTACGTCAACCAAGTGTTGCTTTGAAAAACAACAGAGCTCAATGCTCCTATTCCTATTACGAGCGGTCAATACGCACACATTCATACACGCAACGCGGAAGCTCAATGCGTGTTTTTTGTCCTATTACGGATGTCGGCCAGTCTTTTATAGAGGGTACAATTGGATGTTCCCAGTCCCTCTATCAGATTGTTGGCAATATTGTGCAGGTTGGCTGCTTTTTTTCGTCCAGATTCCCTAAAGTCTCTGAGGGAAGGGAGGAAGGTTATGGCTTTCACGATGTTTTTTTTTGCCTAGTCCAAGCTGGATAGACTCATCGAATAGAGATGTTGGAATTCACCCGAGGAGAAACCCCAGCTGCTCAAGGGATAAGGCCTCGGTTTTGGGAGATAAATTCCGCGAGGAGTTCTAGCTGAATGGTCTGCTCTGGGGCGCATCAATTCCTTTCTTGATATTTTCGGCTCCATATATTTTTGAGCACACGTTGTAGGGTTTGGATTGGAGATGAGGGACTCCTGCTGAGCGTCATTGGATACCCTTGATAGGTGGGGTGGGTCCACAGTAGCAGTAGGCGGGGTCTGTGCTGCAGGTGGGGCTGGTGATGCAGCTGGAGTTGTTGTCGATCTTGTAACTGCGGCTGGCGTTGAAATATAGCCGGCATGGGGTTTGAAGAGGAGAGCGGCCTTCTTCCGGCGTTATTTGAACCAACAGGGGAATACACTGGTAGAACAAGGTTAGACTCATGTTTGCCAGTCTTCCGGGAGAATTTGGCACGCTCGTACCCCTGCTTGAAGAATAAGGAGCACTTTATGCCATATGTCACATAGATGTGAGTGACAACTCCCTTGGACTTGACATCCAGCCGGGAAGGGATCTGAGAGAGCTTTACTTCGTCTCTCATAGTAATAAAGGCTTCTCGTAGAGCATCAATCCAGCAGGAGTCTTCGAGCTGCATCATTTTCTGGATAATGGACGTGACCTGCCCTTAAGGACGCAGCGCAGCGACGAGGTCGGCGTCCTCCACGAAGATGAGCACATATACTATCACATTTAGCTCGGATCTTTTTCTCAGAGGGAAAGCCCACAGAGTGACATCCTCGATGTTGAGGCCTCCTGCTATCAGCCTGTCGGTGAGTTGCACGCTGGAGTGGCAGAGCAGGATGTGATCCTCATTTTTGTCAGCTGATAGATGGCGCCCTTGCCCAGCTTGGCTTTTAACTCCGGAATTACTTCTCTTGTGTGAAGTCCGAGCAGAACTCCAGGTAGTTAGACTGGTCCGCCTGCTCCGTTGCCGACCTGGCTCGGAAGGTTGCCTGCCTCTGCCTGGTGGTCTGTCACTCGTGAACCTTGCTGCGCCTCAGCGTGGCTCGTGGCCTGCTGCTGTTTAAAGGCATTCGCAGTGCCTGGGCACAACTATTTTTGGTCCCCGAGTTGGCGTGGTGAGGATCATGCGGCCTTTTCTTTGAGCCGCTCACTATAGTGCAGCTTCTCTTTCTTTTCCGTGCACTCAGCCCAATTGCAACAACAATTTTCATGTCCTGTCCATCTCAAAACCAAATGGAACTTGTAGATGGTAGCCTTCGCCACACTTGTAAACTTCATTGCTTCGAGATGTAGGCCGACACCAAAGAGCCAGGCCTGAAGATCCAGGGGCACTTCGTAGGAGGCGAACACCTCTCGGAGCAGGGATCGCACGGCTCGGCAACTCCAATATCTGTAGGAAAAACGATAGAGAGAGAGAGATTGAGATTGAAACTGATTTATTAATCGTTCATATAATATTATATAGTGCCAAATATAAAGTTACAGAAAAAAATGTATATTTACATCAGACATGAGCCTTCTCTGAAGGGACGTCTGAACTATGTCAAATGAGAGAGAGAGAGGAGAGAAAGAGATAATTGAAGAGCAGTATATTTGCTCTAAAGCTTGCAAATTTAAAATTGAAATAAACATTTACCGTATATTTATTTTTACTTTTTCAAATAATTTCTGGGTAACTATTGCTCACTAAAATACATATAGGAATTTAGAGAAAATATATTAACAATTAACTTCTGTTAAAATTTTACACAAATAAATTTACTGGCAATGCGTTTCTTTTTAAATCTATACAGACCTTACTGCAATGATATGATTTAATGAATGAGAGGGCTTGGCTCATCAGTAGTGAACCCTCTCAGCGGTTTCGCCAAATTAATCTCTAGACCGCTGAGAGGGTTCACTACTGATGAGCCAAGCCCTCTCATTCATTAAATCATATCATTGCAGTAAGGTCTGTATAGATTTAAAAAGAAACGCATTGCCAGTAAATTTATTTGTGTAAAATTTTAACGATAGAGGGCAATAAAATTTAATTAACTTCTGTGTTGATATTTACCAGATGGTTTATCTTTGAAGCAATGGAGAAAATTATTTTCTCCCTTAATCCTGCATAGCTTTAAACCTCTGTATTTGCATTCATTTCTCTACTTTATTTATGCAGAGAAGGTGATTACCCCCGTGGTCCTTTCCTAGAGCCAATACTAGTGTTAAAAAACCTCGCTTTGTACCAGTTGTCTAAAATAAATAAATATTATCACTAAATATCCAATTTTCTCTTTAAGTCCAAGCCCACCAGGGAGTGTAATTAACCAAACTATGCACCTTGGCTTCCCTTTCTTAATCTATAAAAAGATATTTGATACACAATTCCTTTATTGAAGACACACGAGATAACTGAGTGCCTCTTTCTTTCTTTAAAAAAATGACCGGCGACTTAAAAGACTTTCTACTTCCTCAAGTTTGTCTATCAGTGTATTTTCCCGTTAGAATTAGGAAATTTGAATCGATTGAAGTGGAAATGGATTTTTAAGTAGTAGTCACCTTTTTATTTCTCAGTATCTTCTCCAATATTTTCGGAAATTATCATAATAAATGCATTAATATAACTAACAACTAAAAGCCGTTTGAGCTTAGAAATTCTTGAAAATTCGATTATGTAAAAAACTAGCTGATGTGCCCGGCTTCGCCCGGGTTTTACCCGAGTGAATGTTTGTCTAACGAACATTTGTTAAAACAATTCTCTATAAACTTATAAAACGTACTCGGCTTCGCCCGGGGTTTTAGCCGAGCAAAGGTTTGTCTAGCGAACATTTGTTAAAACAATTCTCTAAAAACTTATTTAAAAAAAAAAAAAGATATATTTTGATAATTTGAAACTCGTAAATTTGAATCTCTCGATATATTGTTATCATCGCTGCTTGCGAGTTAAATCTACAAATCTGCAAATAACTCTAAGGATATTTAAGATATTCAGGAAATTATTTTTCAAAAACCTTCCCGGTGATATACCTAATAATATCCCAAAATTTCACGGCGATTGGATGTATGGTTTTTGAATCTATAGAGTGCAGACAAACAGACATTCAATTTTATATATATAGATAGATTCACTCTTCATTGTTGGCTTTTTATCTTACATTCATTCTTCATTGTTGGCTTTTTATATTACATTCACTCTTCATTGTTGGCTTTTTATCTTACATTCATTCTTCATTGTTGGCTTTTTATATTACATTCACTCTTCATTGTTGGCTTTTTATCTTACATTCACTCTATTGGCTTTTTATATTACATTTACTCTTCATTGTTGGCTTTTTATCTTACATTCACTCGTCATTGTTGGCTTTTTATATTATATTTACTCTTCATTGTTGGCTTTTCATCTTACATTCATTCTTCATTGTTGGCTTTTTATATTATATTTACTATTCATTGTTGGCTTTTTATCTTACATTCATTCTTCATTGTTGGCTTTTTATATTACATTTACTATTCATTGTTGGCTTTTTATCTTACATTCACTCTTCATTGTTGGCTTTTTATCTTACATTCATTCTTCATTGTTGGCTTTTTATCTTACATTCACTCTGTTGGCTTTTTATATTACATTTACTCTTCATTGTTGGATTTTTATCTTACATTCACTCTTCATTGTTGGCTTTTTATATTATATTTACTCTTCATTGTTGGCTTTTTATCTTACATTCATTCTTCATTTTTGGCAATTTATATTATATTTACTCTTCATTGTTGGATTTTTATCTTACATTCATTCTTCATTGTTGGCTTTTTATATTACATTTATCCGATTGAAAGTTTGCCTAACGAATATTATATATTATGAAGTATAATAAACAATGTTAAAGATTAGTTTTAATTATTAATCAAGATTGTGTGCGAATATGTGAGAAAGATGTAATATCGTTGTTGTTTTCTTGGCCGACTGTTTTACATATGGTGTTATCTTAAAATTGCTTGTTTTGAATATTTTTTTAGATTGAGTTGAATGAATTGCTGAATTTTTTTTGTATTTATATATAAATAAAATTAACTCTGTTGATTTTTTTTTGTATTTAATCGATAACAGCTAAGTTACGCATGTTAATGTTAGGGAAAAATATTTTGATTTTTCTTTTTTGATTGTTTTTTCTTGCTTTTGTCTTCGCCTCTCGTTGTCCGCCTTTCTCACTTCGTCTTAGGTATGCAGATTTTCAACGGGCTGATATTTATACACAGTAAAATTGAAAATAATTTTTTATATTTTTTGTTATTAGCATGTGCTCTCGCGGGCGTGCATCAGATTGTTTTTAATATTTTTAAACTGTCGCTTATAAATATAGCATCTCCTTCTTATTCATGTCAACACCTGATGAAGGACGGGTGACGTCCGAAAGCTTGTGTACCGCTCAATAAAGAAACTCACCACGTTCCTCTTGATCTCCCTTTTACACTTCAAACGTGGCTATATCTCATCTACCATATTTTGATGTTAAGCAAAACCTGCTCCATCTCGTTTTACATAAATGTTGAAAATTTGGTTGAAATTAATGCATTGTAACGAAAGTTTTTAGTGATGTCCTCTTATGAAATTTGCATTTTATTAATATAGATTAAGAAGCAATTAAATATTTGAGAATACTTCATCCCCCCCCCCTTTAATAGGTTTAGGATTGAATGAGAATATTCAGGAAATAGTTTTTTTTTTCAGTGTGAAAATCTCAAAGGCACAAGCTCTAAAACATATCTGCCCTTCAACAGACCTAAAGACTATGAACGTTAAAAAACAAGAGAGCGAAGAAATATTTACACTTCAGAGATTTTGTCATACTCCTAATCATTTAAATGACTGCAGTGGAAATTATTTTCTCTAGTAGCGTTCATAGTCTTTACACCTGTTTAGGGGCAGATATTCTCGAAAACCTATGCTTACAAGATTATTATTTTAAATAAATTATTTATCTGAAAATATTCTCGTTTAATCATAGACCTTATATATGTTGCTACTTGTATGCATCGAGGTTAGATTCATTCAAGCTCAAGAAATATAGTGTCCTTAATCCGATACATAGAGCTCACGAATTTCCACTTGTAGCGACGCTAATTGGCTGGATTAAAAACCGTAATTACCAATCACGACTTCTAAGCCCTCTAAATGGAGTGACATTCCTCATATAAAATTTACAGTTGAGCGTTGATAAATGATGGTCAACCAAACCTTAGTTACAATGAAAGGTTTATATACAAGGATTCGTTGAGTTTCTTCTCAATTATGTCATATTCTATAGTGAGAGATCGGTTATGTATTATTTTATTATAAACCCTTGATATAAGTAAAGATAAAATAAAATATAATAGTATTTTAATAATAAAGTAGCGTGTTTCCCTTCAGCCAATAAGAGAAAGTCGCGCTAGAAAGTTTGCGATTTATCCACCAACAAAACACACTTCTCCCAACGACCTAATGCCTATATTCAATAAATATTTTGATTTCTATAAAGTAATATAAAGTATACAAAATAATATATACCTCAGGATAAACTTTTGATATATCATGTTGGTAGAGGAAAAAACCAAAAGAGAATCGCCACCTAAATCATTCCTATCATAGGTTTCTTTACCGGATCAGTAAGGTATTCTTTATTTGTTCCAAAAAAGAACTAAAGAGAGTATTTATAGAGCGTGCGGATTTCCTGCTCCCCTGAAACATGTTCTCTTCTGCCAGGGAGGGGGGGAGGGGGGTGGAACTCAGAATTTAGAATATTGAGAGTGTTTTTAATTAATTGAATTTTAGGCTGTTGTCCTTGTGGAGTCTAACACGGAAAAATAAAGAATATATAATATGTAATAACGTATAAATAGAGCAGGCGCGCAGAAAAAGCTATTAAAATATTAAAATTCCCAAGAGAAGTAACATTTTATTTAGCAATAAAATAAAATAATCATATACCATCAGTATTTAAATTAATAGTCAGTCACCTAATCCTGGAAGATAACATATAGAAATTCTGAAAATATATGCTAGCGAGAGAGAGACTTACATTATTATAAGAAAATGGATAATTTCAATGTACAGTAAAATATAGAGATGTATGTCTAATGATAATCAATATACCTTTACTGAACAAATTATTGAACACCTAGTTGAAATTACAAGTTTGCATGTACAAATGTTCTTCGGTTTATCTTTTGTGTGTGTAAATGGAAGCTATGCTTTTTTAAGGAAAGAAAAATATATCTAATGTGTAATTGATATAATTATTTATAAGCACATCTGCTATTTAGGATTTTATATTTTTAAGAGAACCTTTATGTGCGCCCGCGCGATAGCTGTTCTCAGATAATATTGAGACGTTTTTACGTAGCTTCTACGTTTGTAAACATTATATTTTAAAGTATATCACTTCAAAAATTTTAAATGCGAAGTTTTTTAACAAAGGATACATTTTTTCTTTATAATCTAGTATATTTCTGATTTCGTTTACAAGCTGTTTGTTGTTTTCATTGAGTTTTTTTACTAAGCGATTATATACATCATTGACTGTCAATTAATTAAAAATAAAATGAAATATTTGAACACTAATGACATTTTAAAGAATATTATGTACATATAAGAATAACGTTTTCATTACAACGTTTCAATTTGTGAACTACAGCTCTTGATAGGTGAAAGGGCAGCACACACACACAACGTAGTAGTAATCAAGTTGTAGCACTAAACACGTGATATACTCTGATGTATCTAAGACCCATTGAAACAATCAATAAACTTGAATAAAGAGAAGCTAGGAAATGATTGGTGACTCAATTAAATGCTCAGACATATGGAAAATTAAGTACATCAAAGGCAAATAAAAAATAACCTATTAAAACTTGATCGGGTTTTTTCACCTTATTTATGTGTGTAATCGTTGAACCAATTTTTTGTTTATATTTATTTTTTTCTCTTAATTGATACTTATATTAATTGCAATAATAATATTTGAGGCTAATTATTTTTATTTCTGAGTTTACATGTTTTCGGGAATTTCCTTCAATTTACAACCTGTTTATAATTTTTTTTCATTGATAAAAGGTTGTAATCTGAAGATTGTAAAATCATAAATTTAAGATATTAGCCTTATTTTTATTTTGCTAGTTGAAATCAATAATGTTTGTGTGTGTGTCACAAAATGACATATTTATATCAATTAGAGTATTAATTGGTTTCACACAAGGCTACACTACGAAGAGGCAGGTTGGGGCTAAACATATAATGCTCGTTTAGATGCTTTTATATCGGTATTCGATAAGAGTTTTGAAAATATTTGTATATAATATAATAATAGTCACATACAGAAAATGTGTCATAATAAAAATGTTTTAAATGAAAAATACTTTAATAAAAGTATAACCAGAGAAAGCTGTGCGTGTGCCAATAGAAATAAGTTTGGCTTAGTCAATCACATTGACTTGCCATCTTAAAAAGATAGTAAAATCCTGGAAACATAAGGGTCACTTCTACCCTCACCGACGAGCATTAAAGCCTCTGGATTAAATGATTATCTATCTATATATATATATATAAATTTAATGTATGTGTGTGTGTCTGTCCTTTATGCCTGACCAAACCACTCATTGGAACGCCATGGAACTTTGGGAAGTTATTTAGTATAGTACTGGGAAGGTTTCTGAAAAAATAATTTCTTGAATATCTTTAATATCCTTAGAGTTATTTGCAGATTTGTGGATTTAACTCGCAAGCAGCGCCACCATTGCGACGATGATAACACGTTTTTGTATCTATAAGTTTTATTATCACTAAGTTTATTATCTTAAAGATTATTGATCAAAAGTAAGATTATTTCAGGATGACACGGCAATTTATTTGAGACAAGAATAATGATACAATTCCAAGGCAAATATACTATTCCTTTAACTTTTAATTACCGAGGGAACCAATTAATATTGATTTCATTCAACTTATCGTGTATTTTTCAAGGGACCGGGAAAAATTGTTCACTAGATAAAACGATGATTTTGTAATGTAGAAAATTAGGAAAGACAAAATTCAGGCTGACACGCAATTTATTTAATACAAGAATAATGATAAAATTCCAAGGCAAATATACTATTCCTTTAACTTCCAATTACCGAGGGAACCAATTAATATTTATTTTATTCAACTTATCGAGTATTTTTCAAGGGACCGGGAAAAACGATGATTTTGTAATGTAGAAAATTAGGAAAGACAAAATTCAGGATGACACGGCACACAGGGACCGGGAAAAAATGTTCACTTTATCGAGAGATTCAAATTTACGAGTTTCAAATTATCAAAATATATCTATTATTTTTTTTTTATAAGTTTATAGAGAATTGTTTTAACAAATGTTCGTTAGACAAACCTTTACTCGGGTAAAACCCGGGCGAAGCCGGGTACATCCGCTAGTAATTCTATATACAGTTACGAGCGTCATTCTTCATCAGTCATCTCTGTCACCGTTTGCTTTTTTTTTTTTGGAATGGCGCCCTCCTATTGTTCGGCTACGATCACGCCACCTTTGCCCCCCCCCCCCACTCGCTTTTCCGTTTTTGTAACCATTGTGTTGGAGCGGGTCGCTCCTTAAATAAATGCATATGTTAGTTAATAACCAAATGTAATCCTCTCTTTCTTTTTCCCAGTAAGAGACGCCTACGGAAGCCAACAGTACATAGACAGATAAAGCACATAGGCTATAGTTATTAACTAACATATGCATTTATATAAGGCGCCAATTTATAATAGTAACAAATAGTATTTGAATCAAAACATTCAATCGGGTAAAACACGGGCGTTGCCCGGGTCATTCGGCTAGTATATATATATATGTTATATTAAGATATTATTTAAAATGTTATATTAAGATATTATTAAAAATGTTATATTGGGCTATTATTTAAGGTGTTATATTGGGATATTGTTTTATTTAAAAATATATGTCATAGATAAAAATATTCTGTTAAATCGGCCGCCATAGGTCATGCTTCCCATATAAAATCACATTGTAAATAATATTTTGGTTTTTATTTATTCTTACGCCTTAAGCCAGGCAGTACTTGTACAAAATTATGTTTTTCATATGAATTCATTCCTCAGCTCAATAAAGAAATCTCTGATCTTCAATATTATTTTTATTTCAAGATTTTAGCCACGACTGCACCACCATAGCATAATCATCAATATGATCCAAAACAACAGAAATCTTATCTTTTTTTAAAATATAATATTAGCCGACAGGATATTTACCTGTTTATTTTTTCAAAATGATCTTTACAAATCCTTCACCTAAAAATAGTTCATTTACCAATATGAAAATTCTTCTTCCATCAAACATAATCCTCTCCAAACAAAAATAGTCTTCTTCACAATCAAAAATAGCCTTCTCCAACGAAATATAGTCACCTAGAAACAACCGTAGCATCATAAAAAGCAACCCTAGTCATCCTTAATCAAACATAGACCAATTCAAGCGAACATAGCCATACTCAATTAAAAATAGCCCAATTCAAGTAAACATAGCCATCTCCACAATCAAGCATAGCCTCTACAATCAAACATAGACTAATTCAAGCCAACATAGCCATCCCTAATCAAACATAGTCCAATTCAAAAAGAAATAACCTACCCCAATCAAACATAGCCCAATTCAAGCGAACATACTCATCTCCTACCATTTCCAGCAACAAGCAGTCTTCCACCCAACACCAGCCATCTCCCGAGATCTTCAAATCCAACCCAAGGTACTTTGTATCTACCATTTTTTACAGTTACCTTTAGTTTAACTTTTTAATTCTCATTCATGTTTACAACAGTTTCAATCACTTATTTGCTTATAGTTACATCCCTTTTATGTCATTTCTCATATAATTTTGCCATTTAAATGAAACCACACCTTTTAAATGTTATTTTTCTTTAATTAAATAGTTTCTATAATATATCTCATGTTCCCTATTTATATTTAAAACATTTGCAATTTAACCATTTACACCTTATCATTTTTTAACAGTATATTTTTGTAATTCCAAATGTAAAACAGTCGGCCGGGAGGACAATAACAACAACAAATTAACATATTTCTCACATTCAATTTCTTATTTAAAAAATTAGCTAAACTTTGATGTTTTTTTCATATTTTTCAAATTTTCTTTTTCAATATGTTCAAAATTCCCTATTGCTTATCATATGACCAAAATACCCTCTATAGCTTCACATTTATATTTAAAATTCCCTAACTTTTGATATGTTATTTTCTTATTTAATCTCGTATCAAAATGTTTTTATTTACAAATTTTGCATTTTACCCCCTTTTAAATTTCTTTTTAAATGCCATAATCTTTTAATATGTTTCTCATTTCGCCTAACAAATATGTAAATTTACCGTAGTAAACATATGTAAATTTCAACTTTTGTTTTGTTCACCTTGAATCTTTTTTTTTAAATGATCATTTTCTATTCTTAACATTAATGCATTTATCTTTACATGTCCATTCCTTGTTTTCACATGTTGTCTTTTGTACATAAACTTTGTCCACAATTTATTGCTCTTTCCTAAATGCCTTTTTTTATCAACTAATTTTCTTCAAATGACCATTCTTTATTCTTACCATTACCTTTTTTTTAAAACCTTTACATGTTCATTCTTATTTACATATTTTCCTTTTTGTACATAATGTTAGCCTTTGCCTAATGGTTATTGCTTTTCATAAATGCCCTTATAATCATCAAATGTTTTTAGCATTGCCATATATATTTTGCCAATTATTTTTAAGTTTTTTTTTCAATGTTCTTCTTCTTCATTTTTCATTCATATACTTTTTAATAATTCTGCATTTTATTTTCCTTCTTCATTTTTAATTTTATATATGTGCATTTTTCTTGCAATTTCCAATCTGTTGGTTAATAACAAACCAATATGATTAGGGAATATCACATTTTTACTCTTTGCCATATTTTTTTTTTCATCATTCACACTTTGTAATTTCCAATCTATTGGTTAACAATAAACCAATATGTAATGGATTTTCACATTTTTGTTCACTTTTTACCAACAATATTTATAATCATTCACACTATGTATCACTCTTTGCTATTTCTTGTCTATATTGGTTACCATCTAAAAACCAATATGATAATGGAATATCACCACCTTTTTTCTTTCTATAAATCATTGTATCTTTTTTTTTAAACTATATTTTTCATCACTTTACTCTGAATGAACCTATATTATTTTCTTCACAGGGGGGAAATGTTATATTAAGATATTATTTAAAATGTATATTAAGATATTATTTAAAATGTTATATTGAAATATTATTTAAGGTGTTATATTGGGATATTGTTTTATTTAAAAATATATGTCATAGATAAAAATATTCTGTTAAATCGGCCGCCAGAGGTCATGCTTCCCATATAAAATCACATTGTTGTTCTTCCCCGTTGGGTCGGCTCAAACATGTTTGTAATTATGTAAATAATATTTTGTTTTTTATTCATTCTTACGCCTTAAGCCAGGCAGTACTTGTACAAAATTATGTTTTTCATATGAATTCATTCCTCAGCTCAATAAAGAAATCTCTGATCTTCAATATTATTTTTATTTCAAGATTTTAGCCACGACTGCACCACCATAGCATAATCATCAATATGATCCAAAACAACAGAAATCTTATATATTTTTTTAGATATAATATATATATATATATATTCGACACACCCTCCAAGGCAGTTGAACGTCTGATGAACTTCGAACTTTATTTTTCCTCTCTGCCCTACTCCTTCCGGGTTCTTGTTCCTCTCTACCCTACTCTTTCCGGGTTCTTGTTCTTCTCTGGCCTACTCCTCCCGAGTTCTTGCTCCTCTCTAGCCTACTCCTTCCGGGTTCTTGTTCTCCTCTGGCCTACTTCTCCCGTGTTCTTGTTCCTCTCTAGCCAACTCCTTCCGGGTTCGTGTTCTTCTCTGGCCTACTCCTTCCGGGTTCTTGTTCTTCTCTGGCCTACTCCTCCCGGGTTCTTGTTCCTGTCTGGCCTACTCCTTCCGGGTTCGTGTTCTTCTCTGGCCAACTCCTTTCGGGTTCTTGTTCTTCTCTGGCCTACTACTTCCGGGTTTTTGTTCTTTTCTGGCCTACTTTTTTATTTATTTATTTCAATTCAAAACGCTATGTCCCTTTAGGGACACTTGCGCTAAATGTACATACTAATATAACAAAAAAAAAAATTCAACATGGAAAGATACACAGAAAGCGACTTAGAAAGATTCATAAATATTATTTACATATAGAGATATTCTTTGAATTTTATTTACAGTTACATCATTCAATTTTAAAATATATACATATATACACACATATACACGCATACACCTATATATTGTTTACAACCACAAGATATGTCCAATATTATCTTGAGATCGTTACATCAAAGACCATTTTTCTTAATGAAATCCAAAATATATTTACAAAGGAAATTAAATTTTATATATGTGTCCTTACTTGAAATTAAATCATGTTAGGTTTTTTATAAGTTGTTTTTTCATAGATTCATTGACCAGATGACGGGACGACTTTACATGTATATATTTGGTTTTAAATAATGTGAATTAGTTAGTTATGAAAGGAAATTGGGATACAATATTCGGAAACTTTCTCACCTGTTCTGAGGGATGATAGTTTTACAACCCTGTTAGCTTTCGCCGCCCTCCAGAACTGGAAGATAAATCATTATGATGTAGAGACTGCTTAACTTTATGGAAAATTGGAGGAAGTCATTTATATGAAGCAACCTCCAGGATTTGAACAACGTGGAAACCAACAAAGAGTGTGTAGGCTGAATAAGGCGATATATGGGTTGAAACAAAGTGGAAGGATTTGGTTCGAAACTTTAACGAATTATCTCATTAAGATGAATTTCAAACATCTAGGTTCTGATAAGTGCATATTCACTTTTGAAACTCAAAATAGGAGGTTAATTTTGGCATTTTACGTTGATGATATGTTAATTATATCTTCTAATTAATATGTTCAGAACGAAGCCATTTGCATAATTAAGAACCAGTTTAAATTGAAGAAAAGTAAAAAAATTAAGTAATATACTGGGAATAGAAATAAAACAGGAAGAAAATTTCGTGAGCATGAATAAGACAAGATACATAGATAATGTACTTGAACATTTTGGTATGAAGTATTCAAACCCATCACCTCTACCTCTTGACCCAAATCAAGATTTAGATAAATTAAGTTCCACAACAATGGACAAAAACGATAATCCACCCAATATTTAAAAATGGAGATCCGGACAACCCGTCAAATTACAGAGGAATATCCCTGATTTCTAACCTATCGAAATTATTTACATCTATCTTGAAGACAAGATTTAATGATTGGATGGAGAGAAAGCCAATTTTTGCAGAAAATCAGGCTGGTTTTAGAAAAGGCTACTCTTGTCAGGACCACATTTTCACGCTCGTATCTTTAATTCAAATGACCCTTAGCCGTAGAAGGGGAAAGTTATATGCTTTCTTCATTGACCTAAGGAAGGCCTTTGATACTGTGCCGCACCATCTACTTTGTAAAAAATTAGCATTAAATGGTCTGAGCTGTCGATTTATTAAACTAATTAAGAACTATTATACCCAAATGACGGCAACAGTCAGATGGCGGGTTTCCTTCACGGAGGCTATCAAAATATTGCAGGGGGAGCCGTTGTCACCTTATTTATTGATTCTCTTCCTAAACGATCTGGTACCCCTGTTCGATGAATCAGAATTGCCAGGCATAAATCTTGAGAATTATGGAACTATACACCTTTTACTGTATGCAGACGACATAGTGGTCTTAGGAGAATCGAAAATAAATTTGCAATTGAAGATTAACTTACTTAAAAAGTACTTAGAAGAGAACTGCCTAACGTTAAACCAAAATAAATCTAAAATAATGGTGTTTAGAAACGGTGGAAGAACAGCTCGTTCCGAGACATGGTTTTGGGGTCAGCAACCCCTGACAATAGTGGCTAAGTATACATATCTGGGTTACCCTCTGACTACAAAAATCTCGACCCAATATGCTTCCCAATACTTTAGAAACAAAGCACTGAATGCAATTAATGAACTTTGAAGAATCCTTACAAAGGCGCGAATAAAGTCCTTTACCTCAGTGATGAAACTTCTTGACACTATTGTTCTTCCTACGTTACTATATGCGGCACCAATGTGGGCAATTAACCAGCTGAAGACAGTCAATAATACCCTAGATGAATTTCTTCGTCGTATCTTAGACATACCAAACTTCACACCAAGATATATCCTCAGAAGAGAATGTGGAAGAATATCAACTGAACTTAATGCTGTAAAACTCACATTAAAGTTTTAGGTCAGGATTTTAAAAATGGAGACGAGCAGATTACCACATGCTTGCTTAAACTATCTCTGGAAAGTCACCGCGAAAAAGGAAATAGAAAACAGTTTTACTCAAAATTTAATAAAAATTCTAGACTCTAAGGGATATTCCTTTCTTAAGGGCTGCGAAGACTACTTAGCCATACAGAAAGAATTGCCAGGCATAATTAGAACCACCACAGACCAACTAATACAAAACGATCAGATGAAAATCACTGATTCAACCCACTTTGCTCACTACAAATTTTTGAGTGAATCATTCATGACAGAGGAGTACCTACGATTAAATATCTCGCTTCCCAACAAAAGACTAGTTGCACAACAAAGAGTTTTATGGCAATTTTTCAGGGAAGAAAGAAAATACTTCTGGAAAGAAAATGGCCGGAACTGTTTACTTTGTAAGGATCTCATGGATGATAATTTGGTTCACTATTTCTTCCAATGCCCTCTCTTAACAGAAAAACGTACTGAAATTTTCCCAAGCCCTAACTCTGGTCAATTTAGATACCATCGCATATGTCAACTTCTCTCTTCAGCTCTGAATGATGAATTACTGATTGTTAGATACTTGAAGTTCTGCACAGAAGCTGGGCGCATGAGAAAGAATGCAGGGCAAAGGATACTGGAGGATGAACTATCTGTAAATACGTAACCGAATGTGAGACAAACCTTATTTTGTTGTAAATGTTTCCTCTTCCCTCTCCTTTTGTTGACGTGTAAATACGGCGAATCCTGTATGGGGCGGAATGCCCTAAATAAAGGCTTTTGTTGTTGTTGTTGTTGTTGATTTAGATAAATTTGATTCTTCGAAAAAATGTGACCAGAAGAGATACCAAGAGCTTTTAGGAAGCTTAATGTATTTGAAACAAAAACCAGGCCCGATATAGCCTTTCAATTATCAGCTTTATCAAGATTAGTAAAGATCCTAGGCAAATTCACATGGGAGCCTTAAAGCGAATCCTTAGATACTTGAAAGGTACTAAACATTTTAGTCTAGAATATAAGAAAGGCATTCCCGAACTGAGAGCGTATTCGGAAGCTAATTGGAAGGAAAGATCAACAGCTGAGGTTAAATCTACCACAGGAATATCATACCTACTTGGAAATATTCTTATTTCATGGGCTTCTAGATCACAGGAGAAAGTAAGCTTGTCTACTTGTGATTGCGAGATAAATGCTTTAACGGAATGTGTGAAGAAGTGCATCTATATACAATACCTATATGCGAAGAACTATTCAATATTCTCGGGCCAAGAAACTTTAAAGCCAAGGTATTTTGTCACAATAGATCGGCCATCTTTTTAGCCCAGAATGGTCATGTGTCGAACAGATCGAACCATCTTGTAAGAAAGGTGGCATTCTTGCATGAATGCTTTATTAAATATATCTTTGAACTTCATCACGTTTGTTCTGATGAAAACCTTGCAGATTTTCTAACTAAGGGAATTGGAAGAATTAAACTAACCAGGATCTTGACCACTCTGGGCCTCCGATGAGGTTATCAAAACAACTTTGAAATGGGGGCATTGTTAGGTTTTTTATAAGTTATTTTTTCATAGATTTATATATTTATATTTTTACCAGATGACCGGACGACTTTACATGTATATATTTGGTTTTAAATGATGTAAATTAGTTAGTTATGAAAGGAAATTAAAAGTGTTAATTTTCTTAGAGGTGTTGGTGTTTACTCTGCTCGATTGTAGAATAGGAAAGTATTAGCTCCTAACAAATCACTAGGGCCTAAAGCTATTAAACCGTTGTTGACTCTGTATTCTTGAAAGACAGGGCACTCTAGCAAGAGATGTATTGAAGTTTGTTCCCCCAATCGACAGAAACATGTCGACTCTTGCACAGCCTGAATTTTCTTAAGAAAAAACCTTAAATTTCCATGATCTGTGATAAATTGTGAATTATAATAGTTTGGTCGAAAATATTTCGGAATATCATAAGGAAAGAAACTTTGAAATGTTTGATTAGTATTCTTTTTCAGTAAATTAATCCTTGATATAATGAAATCTTTGAGTATACCGGGAATGTACAAATCATAAAATTGTTTATCTTCTGTTGATGAATTATTCAACTCATAAACCTATAATTCTAGATTCCATATAATCAGTAATCAAAGGAATATTGGCTAAGGTGTGAACACAGTTATAACTGGTTGTTTTATATGTTTGGGTACACCATAGCAGAAGGATACTCAGGATACTCCTGGAGCCGTGCCGAATCAAGTGCCCGGCGCGCCCTCTGGCTGGTGAGGCGGGTAATGAGAGTAGCCGATCCCCGCAGGACGATGGTCTCCGCCTCGTACTCCGCATGATAGCTGGAGCTGGCGTTTTACCGCAGGAGACGTTGGCAGAAGGCCCCCAGATGCTGCGCGTCCAGGAGCGCGGCCCGCGTTGAGCGCGCTAGTGCTGGGGCGCCATCGGAGACGTCCCCGACAGTCGCTTGTAGACAGCGATAGACTCCCCGGACGGTGAGGTCGATGACAGCCATCTTCCCAGCCATAGGATCTGCTGCCGGTGACCAACGACGCCGACCGCGAAGACGCAGGCGAGACCTGATCCCACGGTGTTCGTTGAAGGCACAACGACGGCGCTGCAGCCGTGGCAGAGGTCTCCTACGTCGTCCAGGGTCATGACGTTCGTCTCCTGCAGAAAGCAGATGTCGATCTCATGCTCCTTGAGAAAACAGCAGAGCTGAATTCTCCGGCGAAGAGCTAAGATGCCGCGCGTGTTCAGGGTTGCAACTCCAAAGTTGATTTGGACTGCCGAGCAGAGTTTCTGGCGCGTGACAGCTTCTTATACAGGGTATTTCTGGTGTCCCCTGTAAGAGCCATGAGCGCCGTGGCCAAGTTGGCAATGGCCTTTCTATGCTCGACATTTAATTTTGCAATGAGGCCTGTCCATTTTGCAATTGTGCGTAAGTGCCTGGAGGAGAACTTCTCTCTACAGGCCTAGCTTCTGGACACTGGCGATGGCTGCAGAAACTTTCATGTTCTTCAAAAGATCTTACATCTGTTTCTCAGCCAATAATCGCCGATCCTTGGTTGAAGGAGGCTCTTGTGAAATGCTAAGTGTTTCGGACGGAGTAGGAGCCGAGTTATCCAGATTATCTGTCATAGCTGTGTCGTTGGTAGGAGGTTCTGCGACGACAGCAGCAGCTGGTGGTGGCGATGCTGCAACAGGAGGGACGTTCGAAGTGGGAGGGCGGTTTGGTCCAGGCTTGTGCGCGTGCAGAAGGAGCGTCCACAGGGAGCATCAGCTTGTCATCCTGAATACCAGTTTTGAGAGGACAATTCGCGCGTTTGTGTCCCTGCTTAAAACACAGGGAGCACTTGATGACGTAGGTCACGTATACGTGCGTGACTATCCCCTTAGACTTGACATCCAGCCGGGCAGGGATATTGGAAAGCTTCACTCGGTCTCGCAGAGTGATAAAAGCTTCCCGACGGGCATAAGCCCCAGCAGGAGTCCTCAAACTGCATCAACCTCTGGCTGACGGATGTGACCTGTCCATAAGGCCGCAGCGCAGAGACGAGGTCAGTGTCCTCCACGAATAAGAATATGTTGCCGAAGACAGTACGCTCGGCTCTCTTCCTTATAGGGAAGGCCCTCAGGGTGTGCCCTTCCATTTTTTGTCAGCTGGTGGACAGAGCCCTTGCCCAGCTTCGCCTCCAGCGCCAGAAAGTACTGGGCCTGGCTGAAGTCTGGGTATAATTAAAGATAGACGCATTGTTCTACCTTGGCCGCCACCGACCTGGCCTGCTTTTGCCGGGTCGACGTACATTCCTGTACCTTGGGCCTGGGCGCTGGGCGTTGGGTGAGGGTTGGCGCCGCGGCCGCTGCCTGGACGCAGCCCCTCTTGGCTTTTCGCCCTGCCGCTTCGGACTCCACCGGCCTCTTTCTCCTTGGTTACGCCTTGTTGAAGCCGTCTGTTTCCTCCTCCATGGGGAGTTGATTCGCCCGATCGACGAGATCCGCCAAGCTCGTCGACGGCTTGCCTGTGCCAGGCTGATGGTTGGTGGTGGTCTTCTCCGTCGCCGAAGAAGTGCTGATTGCATCAGCGGTTGAAGATGCCAATTGGCTTTCAGCCAAGGCCATTGGTGATTCGTGGTGTGGGGAATCCCCATAAAATTTTAAAAAAATTCTCTTCTCTCCGGAGGCGGTTAAAAATTTCAAGCCAGCAAAGTTTGGGGCAGTAGGCGCGCCCGTGCATCCTCGCAGCTCGAGAGAGAGAGATGCGGTTTTGTGAATTTGATTGGATGTTTGAAAACACTGCTGGATCAATACCCGATTTTTAAAAATTTTAATACAATGATGGCACTACTAATACGATTTCTTGCTAAAAGAAATGTATAGTTTCTTGACATATTGGAGACACTTGACTATTTAACTGGAAATTTGTCATGATCCAACAAATGAAATAAAGAGGGGGGGTGAAAAAATATATTTGTCGTACTTTATTCCAAATATCCTATGGGCTTGTCAAATGCTATCATTTCTTATTATACTGTGCAAAATTTCAAAAATATGTCCCCTCAAATAAAAATAATTTTTAGATCGACCTTTTGCGTTGAATAACGTGGTAGTAAAATCATTTTGTATTATTTTTTTGCGCAAAATTTCTCAATTTAGGAGTGTACAGAGAATATTCCTTTTGTGCTATTTCTTCTAATGAGCGAAAACGATAAGGGGTAAAATTGTATGTACCAGTATTATTCGAAAAGTTATGACACTTTGGTCTGCACGACACAATATAAGATGTGAGAAAATGACAAAGAAAAAATTACTGTTCACAAAATAAAAAAAAAGATGTGAGGGCAGCATTTATTATCCCCATAACCCAACACAAAGAGCTGCAGAATGCAGAGATGCAGAGAGGAAGCTGCTTTACTTATAAAAGTGAAAATCGTGCTTAACGGTTTTATTTCTTGTTCATAGATTGTGTACTATTGCACCTATGTTTATATATATCTAATTAAAAAGGCATATATTGAATCAAATATCATTTATTTTACCAATATTCCAGTTGGCTGTACGCCAACCTTTTTCAAGGTATTTAAACATGTGTGTGTTAACAAAAACTCAGCGCCACATAACGCCCATAGAATTAAGTTTTAAAAAATGTTTTCTTATATTGGATGGTTGTTTGCACTCATTAATATTGTTTAATACCCTGAAAAAAGTTTTGCGTTCAACCAACTGAATTATTGGTAAAATAAATTATATTTTGATCCAATTTATGCCTTTTTAATTAAAATATTCATTTATGGATTGCTCTATTTTCAAAACAATATTTATATATATAATGAAATTTTAAATAATAGTATTTATAATTCCATCAGACATAGTCATTCAATTTAAAGGGCACAAATTGCAAAAATCATAAAGAATCAGCACCAATGTTGAAAGTTGTGAATCTTGCCTCTAGATAAATTATGAAGTGCTTATAAATAAATTTATATATATATATATATATATATAGTTACTAGATTTATAATCAGCACATCAGATCAAATGGAAATATAAAAGATGAATTGTTTGTTCAAAGTCCATATAGACAAAAATAATTTTGAATAATTTCACTAAAAACATCAAGAAAGGTTTTCTAAGTCCTTATAAAATATTATAAATTTAAAATAAGCAATTTTTGCACGCACATTTATTCTCCCAATTAAAATAAAAATATATTGAAATTTAAAAGAAGTTTATCTCTGTCTAAAGTACTCTCCTAAAGTATCGTAAATCTTTCAAACGTTTGTAAAATTTATAAATAATTTTAAAATCAATAAGTGTTTTGTGTGAGTTGCTTCGCTTTGAAAGACTTTAAAGCCAAATTTATTAAATTGAAGCTGAGTTATTGCGGTTAATGGTGAAAAATTGCTAGGAGAGATCTAATAATGGGGTACATCGATTCACTGGGCAGACTCTCTCTGCTCGGTGAATACGTCTGCAGAAATATCGATAAATCGTGTGTAGAGAAAGAGAGATATGAAAACCTTTAAAATATCTCCTGAATAAAATAGTTATCTTAAAAAAGGATGCCTTGCTAAAACGCGCTTGCTAAAAGAAATAAATTATTTAAGTAGATTTTTTTTCATTTTTATTCACAATAAAGCTTCATTGTTCAATTAATTGTTGACAACTGTTACCTTTTTCTAAAATGAATTCCCACACATTTGTGTTAATTTAGCATCTAAAAAAAAATTGATTCAATAGCCTTCCCGATTCTTGAAAAATGTCCAAATCCACCAATGAGTGCAAGTTGCCAAACGGGGCTCTGGCACAATTGTAAAGGCAAAAGTATTTTATAATTTAATACAAACAATGTGGTGCACTTGCAGTGCCACCATGATTAACAAGTCCTGTACTATTGTAGAAGAGATAAAATAAAACATGTTTTTCATATATCGTCTATTTATGTCGTT